>OY804575.1:83813983-84413983 GCA_963680875.1 Bathymodiolus brooksi
CCAACATTACACTAACACACAAATTAAAGTAAAGGAACAGCACTTTTATTGCTGTTCTACATTTGACAGTCACAGTAGTTATTTGTTATAAATTTAATGTTAACTGAGTCAATCAGTAGTAATTGTGGTGCTTATTTTTACAACATAAATCTGCTGTTAAAAATTATCTGAATGTAGCCATGATCTCTTTGTGACAAAATTAAATTTTTTTATCACTTCACTTTTCCTGAGTTATTTCCCTTAATTAACATTTTAAAATTGGATTGGAGTAGCCACTTTAAAATAAGATCCTGAAAGAGTTTTCTGAAATATGTAGTCATATAGGATCAGACAAATTTAAGAAATGCAGTAATTTGTATGTCCCTGCCACTAAGTGGCCGGGACATATAGTGTTACCCATGTCAGTAATTCCAAAATAAAACAATTGCGACCACTTTTTTTCGCTTTGCTTTGAGATATTGACTTGATATTTGGTATGTGGGTGTATAATAATAAGTTACAAATCAAGTTTACGTTTCGTTCCGGTCTAATGTTTTTTGGCCGAGTTATGACCCTTGAACTTTGAAATTTGGCCAAATATTTAGTTGTCACCACTTTTTTAGCTCACCTGACCCAAAGGGTCAGGTGAGCTATTGCCATCATTTGGCATCTGTTGTACGTCGTAAGCTTTTGAAAAAATCTTCTCCTCTGAAAGTACTAGACCAATGGAAACCAAACTTGGTCTGAATCATCACTAGGGTGTCTAGTTTCAAAATTGTGTCCGGTGATGCTGTGCACCAACCAACATGTCCACTGTTACTAAAAATAGAACATATGGTAAAATTGCAGGTTTTGGGTAATAACTAAAAAAACGTTGATAATATCAAAAATCTGACATGGGATAAAATTGATCAGCACAGCAAGATTTACCTACCCTGCAATTTTAAAGAAATCTGATTACCCATCTTGGAGTTATTGCCCTTTTTTCATCAAATTTGTAAAATTTTAATACTTTTCGTCTTATATTTCAAAAACTATAAGAGATAAAGGTTAAGTTTAAATTGCAAAAATGTGCAGCATGTCACGATCTATCCACCCTGCAATTTTGAAGTAAATCCCATTACCCATTTTGGAGTTATTTCCCTTTTTTCATCAAATTTTCAAAATGTTAATACTTTTCATCCTTTATTTCAAAAACTATAAGAGATAAATGGTAGGTTGAAACTGCAAATATGTTCCGCATGTCAAGATCTACCTACCCTGCAGTTTTGAAGTAAATTCCATTATCTATTTTAGAGTTATTGCCCTTTTTTCATCACATTTTAAAATTTGTAATACTTTTCGTTTTATATTTCAAAAACTATAAGAGATAGATGTTAAGTTTAAATTGCAAAAATGTGCAGCATGTCAAGATCTACCTACCCTGCAATTTTGAAGTAAATTCCATTATCTATTTTGGAGTTATTGCCCACATTTTCAAAATTTTAATACTTTTCGTCCTTTATTTCAAAAACTATAAGAGATAGATGTCAAGTTTAAACTGCAAACATGTTCAGCCTGTCAAGAACTACCTACACTGCAATTTTTAGCTCACCTGTATGAGCTATTGCCATCACTTGGCATCCGTCGTCCGTCTGTAAACTTTAAAAAAAATCTTCCCCTCTGAAACAACTGGGCCAATTTAAACCAAACTTGGCCTGAATCATCCTTAGGGGGTTCCCTTTAAAAGTTATGTCCGATGACCCTGCCGACCAACCATCATGGCCACCATGTCTATAAATAGAACATAGAGGTAAAATCAGCAAAAAAAATCAATTAAAAAATCCAGAAAAATCCGTTAGAGTATATTGCAATTAAATTTGATACATATGTAATATTCTTTCAGAATTATGGTTGAGGACCCCATTCCCTATCAAACATGGCCACCATCATTACTATAAATAGAAAATTAGTGGAAAAAATTCATTAAAAAATTATTTTAATATGGAAGGAATGCATATGTGGTCTTCTTTCAAAATTTTGATTGAAGACCTCCGGCTGTCATCCAACGTGGCCGTCACTGTTACAAAAAATAGAAAATTATTGTCAAAAAACGTATTTTAAAATCCGGTAAAAAGCCAGTTGCCACCAAACTTTATGGAAATGATGCATATATGATCCACTTTCAGACTTATGGTTGCTAACCCTGGTCGCTTATGAAAAATGGCTGCTATCATTACAAAAAATAGATTTTTTTAATTTTTTTTAATTCTTTAAATATTGTAAAGAGCCAATGTTGCTACCAAGCTATAAAGGAACAATGCATATACAATTATCTTTCAGACCATGAATGATGACCCCGACTGCCATCAAACATGGCCGTTGCCACTTCTCAAACTTGAAAATTAGTGAAAAAAATCAGTAAAAAATAGAAAACTATTGAAAAAAATTAGATTCTTCTCCTCTGAAACCGTTTGGCCAAATGAACCGATACTTGGTAGTAAGCATCTATGGAAAGTCCTCTGTTGTGATTGCTCATTTCGTCCCGATCCGTTAACAAATATGGCCACCATAGACAATTCTTGTTTCTGATTGGATGATTTCTAAAAAATCTTCTCCTCTGAAACCGCTTTACCAAATGAACCGAAACTTGGTAGGATGCATCTATGGGAGGTCCTCTATAAAGAATGCTCATTTCGTCCCGATCCATTAACAAATATGGCTGCCACGGGCAATTCTTGTTTTTAAATGGTCGATTTCTAAAAATCTTCATCTCTGAAACCGCTTTGCTAAATGAACAGAAACTTGGTAGGAAGCATCTATGGAAGGTTCTCTACAAGGATTGCTCATTTTGTCCCGATCATTAACAAACATGGCCACCACAGGCAATTATTGTTTCTGATTGGTCAATTTCTAAAAATCTTCTACTCTGAAACATGGTAGGAAGCATCTATGGAAGGTCCTCTATGGGAATTGCTCATTCCATTTTGATCCATTAACAAACATGGCCATCATAGGCAATTCTTGTTTCTTATTGGTCTATTTCTGAAACTGTAACTTTTCCTCTGAAGCCACTTGGCCAAATGATATGAAACTTAATAAGAAGCATCTATGGAAGGTCCTCTATAGAGATTGCTCATTTCGTTTTGATCCATTAACAAACATGGCTGCCACAGGCAATTCTTGTTTTAGATTGGTCAATTTCTAAAAATCTTCTCTGAAACTACTATGCCAAAATGAACAGAAATTTGGTGGGAAGCACCTATGGATGGTTCTGTATTAAGTTTCCTCAAAGCAGAATGAAAGGTGAGCGACACAGGCTCAGCCCACTGAGCCTCTAGTTTTGGAGAAGGGGTCTGCAATGACGAGGGCTATATTTGTTATTTTTTGACCGAAGTTATAAAGTTTTATTGACTGATGTTGTTATTATACCCAGGTGAGCTATACAGGCTCCTGGGAGCCTCTAGTTTTGCTATGTTTGGAGAGATTGACTTGATGTTTGGTATATGAGTGTATAATGATGAGTTACAGATCAAGTTTACATTTCGTTCCGGTCCAATGATTATTGGCCGAGTTATGCCCTTGGACTTTGAAATTTGGCCATTGTCACCACTTTATTTCACTATGATTTGAGATATTGACTTGATTTTTGGTATGAGAGTGTATAATCATAAGTTACAGATCAACTTTGAAATTAATTTGTTATTCTTAGCCTATTACTGAGGGAATTAAAAAAGGGTGAAACATTTGCGAGCCTCCTTAATATTCACGGCAGGGACATTCGTGTCATTCCGACACATCTAGTTTTCTCTGCTTCCCCTTGATATTTCCAAAGAAGTATGTTTAAATAATTAGTTATTTTTCAAGGTAATTGGAGTTAAAAATAATAAAGATAATAAAATTTGTTATGTAAATGTGGTTGGAACAATCCACAATGCATATTAACAAAATTATGGCCATCAAATATGACTCAGAATAGATCTCCTAAATGGACTTTAGACCCATTAAATACATTGTACATATTATACTGTACTATATGTAATCAGGAGGCAAAAGTGCAGGTTGAAATTATATGTTAATAATAGAGAGAAAAAAATTAATCATTAATGTCATTAAAATGTTTACATACTGAGTGGAATCTTTTCAAACAAATATCAGTTTTAGCATTCAGAGAACATGTAACTAATTACCATCAAATTATTATCAACAGTTTGATAATAGAAATAAACAATAACTATGTAATGATTTATTCAAAGGAAAGCACTCTGTTGGAGTGTAACATAATTTTCACATTTTATTAGACAATATTTATTAAAAAAAAAATTATGAAGGTGCCACCATATTATTATATTATCCATTTGTTGTTTTTATTTGTTTTGATATTATCTGAACAAACAAATATTTAAAAAAAATCAATTTTGCATTTAAATTCTTTTTAATGTCATAAGTGTTATGTGGTCCCAAAAATTGATTTACAATATAATGCCAAAGACAAAAATAATGAAAGTGCAACTTTTATTAAAAATTAACACTTTTACAGACATGTACCAAAAAATATATATATGTAATTGACATTCAAGTGATGCCACTGCTATGATTAAGATATATATTTTGGTACATGTACATGTGTATGAAAGTATTTAGTTTTGACAAAATCTGGCATTTCATATGAAAATTGACCAAATCAGTTCTTATAACAACCAACAACTAACAATGTGCAAAAGGCATCATGGGAAATATAAAATGTACAACCTTATAGCCTAAATCATACAACCTTATAGCCTAAATCATACAACCTGATAGCCTAAATCATACAACCTTATAGCCTAAATCATACAACCTTATAGCCTAAATCATACAACCTTATAACTTAAATCATACAACCTGATAGCCTAAATCATACAACCTTATAGCCTAAATCATACAACCTTATAGCCTAAATCATACAACCTTATAGCCTAAATCATACAACCTGATAGCCTAAATCATACAACCTGATAGCCTAAATATAAAATGTATATTGTGTTAAAACCTTATAGCCTAAATCATACAACCTTATAGCCTAAATCATACAACCTGATAGCCTAAATCATACAACCTTATAGCCTAAATCATACAACCTTATAGCCTAAATCATACAACCTGATAGCCTAAATCATACAACCTGATAGCCTAAATCATACAACCTTATAGCCTAAATCATACAACCTGATAGCCTAAATCATACAACCTGATAGCCTAAATATAAAATGTATATTGTGTTAAAACCTTATAGCCTAAATCATACAACCTTATAGCCTAAATCATACAACCTTATAGCCTAAATCATACAACCTGATAGCCTAAATATAAAATGTATATTGTGTTAAAACCTTGTAGCCTAAATCATACAACCTTATAGCCTAAATCATACAACCTGATAGCCTAAATATAAAATGTATATTGTGTTAAAACCTTATAGCCTAAATCATACAACCTTATAGCCTAAATCATACAACCTTATAGCCTAAATCATACAACCTTATAGCCTAAATCATACAACCTTATAGCTTAAATCATACAACCTTATAGCTTAAATCATACAACCTTATAGCTTAAATCATACAACCTGATAGCCTAAATATAAAATGTATATTGTGTTAAAACATTATAGCCTAAATCATACAACCTTATAGCCTAAATCATACAACCTTATAGCCTAAATCATACAACCTTATAGCTTAAATCATACAACCTTATAGCTTAAATCATACAACCTTATAGCTTAAATCATTCAACCTGATAGCCTAAATATAAAATGTATATTGTGTTAAAACCTTATAGCCTAAATCATACAACCTTATAGCCTAAATCATACAACCTTATAGCCTAAATCATACAACCTTATAGCCTAAATCATACAACCTTATAGCTTAAATCATACAACCTTATAGCTTAAATCATACAACCTGATAGCCTAAATATAAAATGTATATTGTGTTAAAACCTTATAGCCTAAATCATACAACCTTATAGCCTAAATCATACAACCTTATAGCCTAAATCATACAACCTGATAGCCTAAATCATACAACCTGATAACCTAAATCATACAACCTCATAGCCTAAATCATACAACCTGATAGCCTAAATCATACAACCTGATAGCCTAAATATAAAATGTATATTGTGTTAAAACCTTGTAGCCTAAATCATACAACCTTATAGCCTAAATATAAAATGTATATTGTGTTAAAACCTTATAGCCTAAATCATACAACCTTATAGCCTAAATATAAAATGTATATTGTGTTACAACCTTATAGCCTAAATCATACAACCTTATAGCCTAAATATAAAATGTATATTGTGATACAACCTTATAGCCTAAATATAAAATGTATTTTGTGTTACAACCTTATAGCCTAAATATAGAATGTATATTGTGTTACAACCTCATAGCCTAAATATAAAATGTATTTTGTGTTACAACCTTATAGCCTAAATATAGAATGTATATTGTGTTACAACCTCATAGCCTAAATATAAAATGTATTTTGTGTTACAACCTTATAGCCTAAATATAGAATGTATATTGTGTTACAACCTTATAACCTAAATATAAAATGTATTTTGTGTTACAACCTTATAGCCTAAATATAGAATGTATATTGTGTTACAACCTTATAGCCTAAATATAGAATGTATATTGTGTTACAACCTTATAGCCTAAATATAAAATGTATTTTGTGTTACAACCTTATAGCCTAAATATAGAATGTATATTGTGTTACAACCTTATAACCTAAATATAAAATGTATTTTGTGTTACAACCTTATAGCCTAAATATAGAATGTATTTTGTGTTACAACCTCATAGCCTAAATATAAAATTTATTTTGTGTTACAACCTCATAGCCTAAATATAAAATGTATTTTGTGTTACAACCTCATAGCCTAAATATAAAATGTATTTTGTGTTACAACCTCATAGCCTAAATCATACACACTTTAATTATCTGGATTCAATAATTTCTAAAATTACTTGTGGACCAAAAAACCTTGAGGCCACCGTGATCATATGCTAGTTGGATTTATAACTACCTATGCAATCTGTGCCTATCACCACTAATGTTGTGAGTTCGAATCCCGCTCAGGGCAAGGTGTACAACATTATATGATAAATTTTGTCAGTGGCTTGTGGCAGGTCGGTGGTTTTCTATGGGTACTCTGGTTTCCTCCACCAATAAAACTGATCACCATGATATAACTGAAATATTGTTGAAAGTGGCATTAAACACCATAAAACCTAAAAACCAATCCAAAAAACCCCTTATCAAAAATCTGTATTCATTTCTAAATATTATCGTCAAAAGAAGAGGTGTATAATATATAAATGGGTACTATGCTCAACCTTTTTTGGTATGTGCTGAAGTACTTTAAAAAAAATATCAAAAAATGTGAAATATGTTTTCTACGTGTAATTCATGTTCAAGACTATTAAATCTGCAGGTGAAGTTCTTCTTTTTTTATCAATTTAAATGTGACAAATTAACATATTGCCTGCTGAATTTTTACAACATATGTAAACAGTTAACAACTTTTCAGGTGCATAGTTTAATTGCAGTAGACTAACATTTTACTTACATTGACCTTTTTGGTGTATACTTATAAATTAAACTTGACATGTGAATGTAATAATGTTTTTGTTTAGATTAAATTGGGCCAGACAGACATTTAAAAATATTTTAATTGACAAATCCTCATTACTCAAATCTAAATACTTAGCCATTTTTCTTTTTTAATGTGAAGAAAAGCAAAGTTTAAAGTTTATGCATTATTCATTTGTTGAAAGTTTCTTCATACTTGAAGGTGTGATATATATTGGGAAGTTTTAGTTTAAAGTAACAATTGTGTGCCTTTAATAGGAGACCATATACACATATACAATCCAAAGGTAAAGTTTTATTCATATTTTTTAATATTTTATTTTTAATTATAGAAATTTTAGCATGTACAAGATAACAGGGGAAAAAATCCAAACAAAAATCATGGAGATTTGTTGGAGAAAATGAAATTGATTCTCCAGGTGTTAATTTGTAATAAAGTTTGTGTTGTTATTTTGAGAAACTTTAAAAATTCAGTCGGAATGTTCCTACACATATTTCATAACAGTTAATATGAGAAAGTGTATGGCCCTAAGGTGAAAGCCATCATTTCCTATCTCCTGTTGTGATAAGTATAAATAAGGCTATAAAACCTTGTTGATAAAACAAATATCAATTATGATTCATATTTAATCATCAAAAACTCCTATCTCCAATTGATACAGTGATGGAAGACATCTTTCCTAACAAAAATAAACAAAAAGCTTCTTTTTCTCTAAAGAAAACAACCGTTGAATATTTTGTGAAAGCTTCACTTACACTCTAATACCACAGCATTTTTTTTCTGTCTCGCATTCATTAAATTTTCTTCCATCCTGAGGATTTGGGTCTGTTTTACATACATGTATTTTCAATCTGTTGTTATTAAGATATATGATTTGCTTCAGGTATCTTACTTTTTTTTCTTGTGACTATCAGCACTGTTATCATCTACCGGTACTTTAGAAGAAACATGCCTTTCCAGGGTTATTGCCCTTTCTTGAAGAAATAAAAGCTAATTCCCCTGAACTCAAAAATGCTTGTAAGTTGATTGATTGATTGATTGATTGATTGATTGATTGATTGATTGATTGGTGTTTAATGCCAACTTTAGCAATATTTCAGCTATATCGTGGCGAAAACTACAATTTCAACATGCTATTGTGTATTTATAAAAAGATGTTATAATCAATAGAATCAGAAGACTTTAGGTGTCAATAAATATTCTCATTAATCTAGAGTCATGCCCCTTGAAATTTAAGACTAGAATGAAACAAAATACCTTAATACAAAGACTGATTATTATACACTACTGTAGAAAGACATCTCTGAGGTTCTTATACAAGTAGGAATTTCTTTGTGAACATGTTTAAATTTATATTCCTGCTCTAAATGTTCATTAATATTGTTAGTCCTTGTGCCACTAGATTTTAGTACAGAAAAATTACTATTGACATAGAGCTTTGTTGTAATAGGTTTGAGTACAGGCTAAACATAGTTTTAGAATACATGCAAGTTCTAAAAGCGATTTGAAATTTAATATCACATCTATTATACTACATTTGGCTTCCATTTCTCACTCCATTGAGATTACAACTATATTTGGCTGCCAATATCTAGAGTTCAGATAACCTTGATTGAATAAAAATACTAATGTTGTCATCCTGTCTGGGATAATACTCAAACCTTATCTGTGACTTTATATGGACAAATAAAAGGGAAATTATATATTTATTTGAGCTGATAACTGTAGGTCAAATTATGGTGTCAATGAGGCTTGACCGCAAACCGTGATGACTCATGCAATATACAGACACCTTGAAAGATACATTTTCAGCTGAGGTACTAAATGGTTCTGTATAGAAATCATTCACAACATAGGAATTTTCATCTTTCCTAAGGAATGTACAAGAGGAAAGACATTATCTAAGCACTGATATTATTGAAGTTTCTTAAAGACATAGGATCTAAGATTTTCATGTTTAATATTAAAATCGGTAAAACAGTGAACAGTTGAACACAAAATTCTGATCTCATATTAAAGCAATGAATCCTTGATCAGTTCAAGCTCAGACTAAAAGTTTTATAACCTGTTTGGCCAGGGTTTGGAACCCACAATGTAACAATGCTTTAATGACCTAACCAAAATACTACAGATGCAGTTTTTTCTAATGGTCACTCAATGAGGACAACTTGAAACTCTTGACATTCTCAAGATTTTACCCAAGTCAACTTCATTGGTACATTTATGTTGTAAAACATAAGGAGAATCAACATCTTTCCTCATTTCTATTTATTTTTGCTGAAATTAAGTAAAAATGCAATAATGTTTGTTGATGAAAAATGTTCACCTTGGATTTTTGGCATTTTGAATTAATTCAGTCTAAAGAACAAGGGTCTAGCTGTTATAGTCTTGCAACCAGCTACTGAAAAGTCGCTTATTTCTCGAGTTTAATGTGCTGAAATATAACACAGCTGCAATATATCTTAAATGTTAGATAAATATGTCTTCTTTCCATTTCAAGTTGTCGTCAATGATTTTTGTGGTAAGTTTGAGCAATATCGGTCTGTTAACTGAGCCACCCCAAAAACATGTATTTCACTAGTCAATTTGAAAATGAAATCGTTGCATCATTGTATCACATATAAATAAAATAAAGATTCTAATTGCATGAGAAAACATGTAAAATGAATATGAATGTAATGGTTTTGCAAAAATGCATGTCATTATCGAATGTTAAACTTCCAAACATTGATCAAATTGATTGTCAGTTTATAGGCATTTTTCTCTTAACGGACGAAAAAAATTATACCCGATACATTGATTTGCATTCAAAATGCAAGAATATTGTGTTAACGAATTCCCTGCCAAATTTTAAGGTAAAACATCAAGTAGCTTTGTTTAAAATGAACAAAGAAAAATAATTTTTTACCACTTTGTAATTACGGAAAAATAGCCTTCCGTCAATCGAGTCTATGAGTTATTCAATTAGTTCAATAACTAGGACAATTTGTTCACTTATGAACTTGCTTTATCGTTGAAATTAGACAAACAATTGTAGTTTCACTGTCGTATTTCAATTGTTCTGAATGTATTTTACTTTAGGACAATTTGCTTTTCTTAGTTATTTTTGTAAATATACGTTTATTTTAGAGTTTGTGTATTAGCGTTTGAAATACACAAATCAAACACTTGGGAATCAAATTTATTCCGGTTGCCGTTGTTTCATTAATCAAATTGTGTTAGTGCGTAAATAAGTTGTAAATAGTATTTTGACAAGATATAAATGATGAATTTTTTCTCTTGTTTTGGGATGTTGATTTCTATTGTTTGACATTTTGTTCAATCAGATGTAAATAGCTGTATAGGTCTTTGTTGTTCTGTTTTTTATCAACCCATTGTTTTGAAAATGGCTAGTTTTGGCAGCCCTTTAAAGCTTGAGCCGTCGAGTCCTAAACGACGAAGACCAGCAATTATGTGGGACAAATGTATTTTTTGCCAACGTCCGAGCCTTGAAAACCTGATTTGCATGAGGAATATAAGTAAAAACAGCTTCATTGAAGCTATGAATGTATGGCGAGACAATATATTTGAAAGAATAACTGGAGAATTATCGTCCGTCGCTGGCTTACTGTCCCCAAATGTAAAAGTGTTTTACCACCGATCATGCTACAAAACATACTAGCAAACACAACTGTAGACCATTCACACAGCTTGAAGAGAATGAGGATACTGGATCAATTCCCGATTCAGCTGTCAATCAGACCCGATCTGTGGTTCAACCCGGTTCCATTGATAGCAATTTATGCTTCATATGCAAGAAAAAAAGTTTCAAACGAGACTTTAAACTACACAAGATTGAATCGTCAGAGCGCCTAGATAGCTTAATGAGTCGTGCAAAAGAGCATAATGATTTGATGATGCTCAAGACACTCAATAAACCCTATTTTCTGGCGAGTACTGTTTATCATTCGGGGTGCATTAGAAGAGTTTTATTGCATTCAACGCCACTTAAAGTTGAATTTAAAGAAACTGAGCAGTCAGCTCATGAGGTTGCCTTTCACTGCCTTATTTCTAGAATCAGTGATGACCTTTTTGTACACAAGAAAGCTTTTCTTATGTCTCATATTCTTGAAATATACAAGTCACTTTTACCAAAATATGTTTCTGAAAACTACCAGTCGACTAGGCTCCAATGTAAGCTTGCCAGTTACTACGGCAGCTCAATAACTATTCAGCCTCAGAGAGGTCAAGGTATGTCAAGTATTGTATTTAGTTCTAGTCTCACTATTGCTGATGCAATCGCTGCTGCTGCAAAATTAAAATCTATTTTGAAGGTAACCGAGTTTGAACAAGGCATGTCTGCAGCCTGTAGTGAAATGTCAGAAGAACAGATTCTCCGCTCTGCTTCAAGCATTATAAGAAGCGACATAGAAAGTCTTGATATTGAGCATGAATTTTATCCAAATGCTAGTGATGTTTCTCCAGGAACATCTTTGGAGAAAATGCCATCTACTCTTACAAAATTTCTTGCATGGTTGATTGATGATAAGTCCTTTGAGAAAGCTAATGAACCGTATGTTATGTCTAAGGAGAAACTTCGAAAGGTACTAGGTTTAGTAGAATCAATTGTTTCTGTAGCCAGATGCACTTTTACACCATTTCACCTAGGTCTTGCTATTGAGCTATATCATGAATATGGATCGAGAACATTAATTGAAACACTTTTTTCTCATGGGTTTTGTGCTTCATATACCGAAGTTAGGCGCTATCTTACAAGTATAGCTGTGCATGAAGTGGAGAACTTGGAAAATGGAGCTTTTGCACCTGATGGTATCGTCTCAGTGCAAGAAGGCCCCCGGGGGCTTGATACAAGAAGGTGCCGATAATATCGATATTAACACCGAAACTATCGATGGCAAAGACACATTCCATTCTATGGCACGCGCTGTCTTTCAGACTTGTCGATCGCATGATGATTTCTGTTTGAGGCAATTAAAAGTAAGAAGAGACCAAGAAAGAACTTTTCAGCTCACCGAAAGTGCATCAACTATCATGTCTTGTTTGCCTTTTACTAAACCCAGATCTCGTGGGAGTTCTTCTCGTATTTCAAATGCTTTCAAGAAAATTGCAGAATGTGCTGAGGGTATTGATAACTCATTGGAACTTTTATGGGTTCTTCTTCGGTCTTTCGCACGGGATCCTTGTATTTTGCCCTTTAAAACTGATGCATTTGATTGTTTGTATATCCCCTTTTGGACTGGTTACAATTCCTCCACTTCTGATTATAGACCAGAGTTTTCTGTAGTAACTTATGCTCCAATTGTTGACGTAAAGCCAAACGACATAGCTACAGTGTATACGACAATGAAAAGATGCTCTGATATGATTAATGGTCTAGGGCAACGATATTCCATACAAACATTTGACCAACAGTTTTATGCTACTGCTAAGCAAGTAGGATGGGTAATGCCAGAAACATTTAAAACACATATTGTTAGACTAGGTGGCTTGAATGCACTAGAATCGGATGTTATCTCAATAAGTCAACTAACACCCTTTGATCACTCTTCTACGGTACTGATACAAGACGGCATGGCTTTATTACAGAGCATGAATGTTAAAGCATTCAAAACATTTGGTAATTTAGCTGAACATTTCATTAAATGTCAGCAGCAATGTTTCCCAAGTGCAGCAACTGTTGTTGGGGTATTTGACAGATACGATAAAAAGTTATCTATTAAATCTGCTGAACGAAACAGACGTTCCAGCTCTTTTGGTGATCACAAGGTCTTTCAGTTGATAGATGGTTGGCCAATTCCAGACTGGAAAAAGTTTCTTGGAGTAAATGCCAACAAACAAGCTCTACTAAAATTCCTTGGCGATTTTGTAATACGGAGTCACTCCCAGTCCTCGATAGTAACATCATCTGATGATGAGCTTTATCTTGCTGGTTTATTCTCTGACCCATCAACTACAAAGAATTTCATGCCTTCAAAAGTGAACGATTGTCCAGATTTGTTCAGCCATCACAAGGAGGCTGATACCTGTATGCTATTACATGCCATTCATGCTGATGCTCGCTTTGGCGACATGAATGTAAAAGGTTGTATAATTATCAAGTCTCCAGATACAGATGTTCTCCTTCTTTGCATACATTTCTTTCCTTCAATGAGGAACACAAAATAACTCTGGTTCAAAACTGGGACAGTTACCAGAACAAAGGATGGTCGTCGCTATCTTCCAGTCCATGATATTCAGGGTCCTCTTGTATGCAAGTTATTGCCCGCAGTGCATGCTTTAACAGGTTGCGACACCACATCCTCATTTTTTGGAATAGGAAAGAAAACCGTGCTAAAAACACTAAAGGACAACATTGACGACTTTGCTGACTTGAACAAGCTTTGTCTACTTGACAGTGAATCTTCCATAGACGTTTCTAGAAACTTTGTGGCAAGATTATACGATCAGAAGGGAAAGATGAAATCTGCTCATGACAATTTAAATAGGTTGAGGGTAAAGATTGCAAAGGAGAAGGATGTAAGCTTGGCAAAGTTACCACCATGTGAAACTTCATTCGTTCAACATGTTCTCAGAGCGTCCCTTCAGACTTGCATCTGGATGAAGTCAGACACAGCGCAACCACCTGAAAAATCCGCCTTAGACTTTGGTTGGGAAGATCAAAACGGATTGTCACCCGTTTACTTTGTTGGTCAGACTTCTTCAAATTTTCTGAAAGATTTGCTGTGTACATGTAAAGGCAAATCTTTGTGTTCTCAGGGTTGTGTTTGTGCTGAACAAAATCTGACCTGCACTGAGCTATGTCAATGTCAAGGGACTGATGCATGTTGCAACCCGTTGACTCAAACTGCAGATGAAGATAGTGATGATAAAATGAACATATAATTCTTGCATCTAACTGTCACTTTATTTGAGTAATCTGTGTACTAATAAGCCAGTGATTTTGAAAAGTCATCAGATATCTTGTGATACGGTCTGTGATATCACAGTACTTCAAAAAACTCTAATACTTCAATGATTTCTCTTAGCGTACATCTGAAATCATTTCATCCTTAATTCATCTTAAATAATCTTTTACTGATCTTAGAAGGCCACTAAATTCAAACGTACTAGCTTTCATAATTTCAATCATGTGATCGCCATGGAGGGTGTTAGTGTTTGTTGTTTGGTGTAACATGTGTAAGTGTTTATGAGACCTAAGCTTTGCCTCCGATGACTTAATAAGTTTAATTTATGTAGAAACCAATTCTATTTAATATTTTGAGGTTTCTTAACTCAATTGATAACTCAAAAACCTTAAGCAGTCACTGATCATAATTAGACGCACAACCACTAAATTGCCATGATTTTGGGTCTACTATGGACTCTCTTAATTTCTTTGTTAAAAGTGAAATCTGGTTTTTTTTTTATGTTGAAAAATAAATTTAGGGCATGTTTTTTAAGAAACCGTCAAGATATCATGCATTTTGCAAATATGTCAAGTTCAAGATCAGGTTAACTTCTTGTCAGTTGAGATTTACGAAAAATATCAAAGTTCAAGATTAAGGCTAATTTTTAGGGAGCTTACAAAATATGGCAATGGTAACTATATTATGTTAAACAGAATGAACATTTTCAACATTACATAATTTTTAGGACATACAGAATTATTTTATTAATCTTCTCCAACATTTGAACGAAACTGTAGCCTGACCTTTGACCTCAAATATTTGATACACGCAGCCTTTTTTCACTTTGACCACAAGTGTATTCTTATGCCATTTGTCTTTCTCTTTCCAACGATATACAACTTAGCCGTGTCTTCTTTCAGCACATTAAATCCATCAAATTATGTATCTGGTTGCAAGACTATTAACAGATTTGCTGATGCCAAGAAAGATAGCTAAAATTAGAGCTCATCAAACCCTGCTTCTAGTATTTTAATTAATGGACAGTGCAAACTGCTCTTGAACTCAACAACTATAACAGGGTCAGTACTTTGTAATGGAAATATTACTGAGTAGAAGTTCTAAATTGTGAAACGAACTGCATGTAGCTCTCTAAACCATCATCTATTCCTAAAAAATGTAGTAGATTCACCCAACTGCAGTTGTCATCAAGGGGTCCCTGAAACTAACTCGCATTATCTTTTTTATTGTCATAGATTCAACGATTCGAGAAATCGGTATATCAAATCAATTGATATTCATATGAACTTGACAGTTGACCGTTTACTTTTTGGATCACCTGACCTCACAGACGATCAAAATAACAGTTTATTTTTAAATGTACAAAAGTTTATAATAAACAGTAAACGTTTCATCTAACATCAACAGTACCTAGTTCCTTTATTTCTTTTTCTTTTTTCTTCTTTTTTAATTACTTTGAATCAAACATTTTTTACATCAAACACCAGATCACTTTCTTTGTTTTATCTTCTTATACCTTCTGTAATTTATATCAAATATTATTAGTTAGTTCTATTTGCTTCTCCCCTTAGAGATTCACAGTATATTATATATGAAATTTATTCCTACGGACAGGGATTAATATAAGTTCTTGTAACTTGTTTCCCAATCCTATTAATTACTTCTTATTATGTAATGTATATAGCTGAATATTGTAATGTTATATTGAATTAATTAATAAAATATGTTTAAACTAAATTGTGAAAAATGTTAAAATTTCCCTCTTTACAATGTAGAATAAAAAAAAATAATGCTGATGAGTCAAAAGTAGAAATGTCAATGTTCACAATATCTACAACAGATGTGAACAGTATTATATAAGAGTTATTATAGGGTGTTGCCTGCCCTGTTTAATATGTTCTAATCTTGGTGCATATTATATATACACAGATAACATCAACAAACTTTAAAATGAATCAAATCCCATGCATTCTTTCTTGCTGCCATCATCTACACTGTAGACATACACCTAGATAGAATGTATTACATAATCAGAATAATTCTCTCTGATGTCATTTACTCTTGGGGGGGGGGGGGGGGGGGGGGGGGGGGGAGAGAGAGAATGGGTAATAGATGATTGCAGTGTTCCAGACAGACCAAAAAATTAATGTTATATTTATAAGGAGAACATGTTTGCAAACGATTTTGATAGTATGAAGAAATATAGGATGTGATGACAACATATGTTTACCTGTCCACGATCCAGTTACGTTTATCTTCTATTATTGTCAATTTTTTTCTTACCATTACTGTTTATTAGTTAAATTTTTCTTACTATATACTTCACCCTGTTTAATATTTCTTAATTATCAACTAAGAATATTTGATGTTCAATGAAAATACCTATACAATAAATTGACTTGTTAATACTGGAGACTTAATAGCACTGTGTTCTCAATGTAATTCCTCTAGCTTTGCATTTTGGGCATTTTGACATTTTCAACTAGCAAAATATAAAATATTATTTTCAGCACTAGTCGTTATTGAAAATATGAGAATAAGATGTTATAACATGCATAGTTTTTACAGTGAAACCTCTCTAAACCTTTATTTTTTCATTGGATTAGGAATCTGTTGAATGTTTAATTTACAAAGGTTTCTATGTTATATCAGGACTATATTTGATTTCAGTTGACAGGTTTTTCATTTTATTGAGAGTTTTGTTTAGACATGTTACTCTGTAAGTGGTATAGAAAATAAAATTTTGAGTTTAAGCACCCTGTTTCATGATGACATCAGCTGAATTTGTCCTGATGAATTAATATCAAGATGTTAGTATCATGTAACTGTCCTACTTCTTGATCTAAAGGTGTCAATTTCTATTAATTATAACACAAATATCTGCCAATATTAATGGTAGGTTTCCCCTTACAGTAAAGGGAAGTAACTTGATCTCTGTCAACTATGTATCTACCCACATTTTTGTAATGTCTTATTACTTTAAACATATTTTATTGTTCAAAAAAGACAAAAGGATAAGACACAAGTTTAGCAACTTAGACAGTCTTCTCCCAGTGTCTGATTGTGGTCTTGCAGCCAAATGATGGTATCAGACTATTAAATATATAATACAAGAAATTTTTTATTTTTAGGATTACCTTTAGCATTTAAATATGGCAATGTTCTTGGTTCTGTATTTAACATGATGATGCTTCTATTAAAATACAGATCAAGTTCAGAGTTCAAATAGGTATTTTTATCCAATATTTAAAAAAGGGAAGATCATATTCCTTGTAAGAAGGGCTTAAAAGGTAAACACTATTTTTAAATTCTTGAAAATGAGATTGTTTTATATCAACAGTCATCTTGAAAGGTTGAGATGAATTCTGAATTAAGCCTGTAGGAGTCAAAAAGAAAACAAATTTTTATATTAATTTGAAACATGATATTACCAGTATATTCCCTCAAATTCAATAACTGACTAAATATTGTGTCAACATTCATTTGGACTCCACCCTCTGAAGACTGGAAAGGAGGGACATAGTTTTTTTAATACATTTGTCATCTCTGTCTGTTGTAATGTACATCACAAAACACAAATCCTGATTAAACTTCTTCATCTTTGGAAGAGACTTCATGATACTTAAGCACATATTTACAATAGGCCATTGTATGTGAGGTGGTGTCATCGATCGTAACTACTCGGCCATTCTCGCTACCCTGCAAATAACCTCGTATGCATTAGGCGTATAAATCGCACTACTTTTCACATGTCAGTTACATGAAAGTTTGATAAAGTTATATTTTAAACAATTTTCTATATTTCAATTAAAGTTTTAATTAGTTTTGCATGATTAGATTTTACTTAGTATGTCTTCCATATTGGATTTTCGTGGACTATATTTTTTGTGCGGCTTAACTTAACTTAGCTTCCGGCAAACAATTTAAGAAGAATTTCTACTATGTACGTACGAGGTTATTTGCAGGGTAGCGAGAATGGCCGAGTAGTTACGATTGGTGGTGTCATAGTATGACAGAGGGAAAGAGATGACTTTGAAATTGATTTTTCAATAACAGGTCTTAAGTTTGACATTATACACTCCCAGTCATTTGGTTTATGTAGCTTTAAGATTCACAACACACATTGCTTAGGACAAATATATAATGAGATACTACTGCTTTTCATGTCAAGGGGAGATAATTTTGTTACCTTGCAAAAAGTATTACCCAAAAATCAGTATTAAACATGTAATACAATTTGTTTCTGCTTCTGTTCAAAGGATATTGTCAAGTACTATGGGGATTAAGATTATACATCAATTTTATTTTCATTCCAAGGGCAGATGATATTATATTTTTCACAAAATCAGTGTAGCAAAAACGTTTATTCTTTTGTGTATCTTCCAGTTACTTAAAGGTGAAGTTACATAGAGAAAGAAAGATCACATAAACTTTGACTTTTTTTAAGCTTATGGTTTTTACTCTCAGATGAAAAATATTTGTACTTATCTCATGATGTTAAGAATATAGACAAACTGTAACTTTCAAAATAATCTCTGCCTACTTTATAGAACAAGTATGTATTTTTTAAGGCAAAGCTTAGAGCATGATTTCTTTCAAGTTACCTTAGGTGTGTAAACTCTTTATCATTCTAGTTGTAGTGTTCAGTTATAATGCTCATATTCTTAGCTCATATCAGTGTGTGAAATTAGCAGTAGACCAATAGACAAAGTCAATGAGAAGTTGTTTGGGTCTGTGCTTATGTATAGATATTTAGGGAGACTTATTGTCTATAGATGTTTTCACAGAGTGCTGATTTTCATATACTACTAGTATATGTCTCCACTATTCTTGTTATATAACTCTAAAATTATGTTTATATTGATGAGAAATTCAGTTTCTCACACTGCTCATAAACTCTAGTCATATCATGGTCTGTTAAACTCTAGTCATATCATGGTCTGTTAAACTCTAGTCATATCATGGTCTGTTAAACTCTAGTCATATCATGGTCTGTAGGCTGAAACTATTTATTTTACTTACATTGATAGATCTTCATAATGTTAAATAGGGTGTAACCTTTTATTAAATGGGAGAGATGTTCTGTTCCCAGAGAAGAAGTTACCTTTTATTAAATGGGAGAGATGTTCTGTTCCCAGAGAAGAAGTTACCTTTTATTAAATGGGAGAGATGTTCTGTTCCCAGAGAAGAAGTTACCTTTTATTAAATGGGAGAGATGTTCTGTTCCCAGAGAAGAAGTTACCTTTTATTAAATGGGAGAGATGTTCTGTTCCCAGAGAAGAAGTTACCTTTTATTAAATGGGAGAGATGTTCTGTTCCCAGAGAAGAAGTTACCTTTTATTAAATGGGAGAGATGTTCTGTTCCCAGAGAAGAAGTTACCTTTTATTAAATGGGAGAGAGGTTCTATGTCCAGAGAACAAGTTACCTTTTATTAAATGGGAGAGAGGTTCTATGTCCAGAGAAGAAGTTACCTTTTATTAAATGGGAGAGAGGCTCTATGTCCAGAGAAGAAGTTACCTTTTATTAAATGGGAGAGAGGTTCTATGTCCAGAGAAGAAGTTACCTTTTATTAAATGGGAGAGATGTTCTGTTCCCAGAGAAGAAGTTACCTTTTATTAAATGAGAGAGAGGTTCTATGTCCAGAGAACAAGTTACCTTTTATTAAATGGGAGAGAGGTTCTATGTCCAGAGAAGAAGTTACCTTTTATTAAATGGGAGAGAGGCTCTATGTCCAGAGAAGAAGTTACCTTTTATTAAATGGGAGAGAGGTTCTATGTCCAGAGAAGAAGTTACCTTTTATTAAATGGGAAAGAGGCTCTATGTCCAGAGAAGAAGTTACCTTTTATTAAATGGGAGAGAGGTTCTATGTCCAGAGAAGAAGTTACCTTTTCAATTTTTTTTTCTGATTAAAACAGGCCATCCATTCATAATTGAAATTTGTATTGGTCTGTTTTAAATGTATTCATATGGTGTGGGTTTTTTATGTAAAAAATGATGTCTCGATTCTATTACACAAAAAGTCCCCTGTGAGCAAAATCGCTAGGGAAAGTATCTTACTCCACCAACCTGATTTAGAATTGTCAAAAGAGAAAATAAGGGTCAGTTACATTTTAACACACAAATAGAAGGGATAACTGGGGACTGTACCATTGGTTTAGAATTTTTTTAAGAATAATTTAATATCGGTCATGTTAATTGTACATGATGAAGTGTAATGATTTAAACAAACTTCAACCAACGGTAGAATTGTGATAATCATCTGTTAATTTGTCAAATTTTCCAGTGAGTGGAAGTGACTGAGGTGTATTTCATGGGCGAAATGTTATCTCAAAGTCTATCTCCATTTTATAGGCCTCTTTTGATCTAATCTGATTTACTTATTTAGATATCTACATTCAAATAACAATAGTTTCTAACTGATTATTCAATGTCATCTTAGGGAGAACTACAAACAATTCTTATCTGAAATTTTAGTTTTTAAGAGAGAAAACAAATCTTTACTCAATATTTTTATCACTGTGATGAATAACTTATAATATATGAAAATTAAATAAGCCTTAATTACTAGTTTATATCCTTTTTAAATGTACTGCCATGATATAACTGAAATATTGTTGAAAGTGGCTTAAAACACCATAAAACAAAACTTTTTAAATGCAGATATATACATTGATATTTCCAAAATGCACTCAATTTGAGAGCAAAAAGAATCACTGATATTGTTTCCACCTGTGATCTGACTGATATCTTCTGGTTGTTTCTATGGTTTTGTGAAATTAATACCTAAGAACATGTAGAAATTTACTAGAGGGGTGTTTTAATGTTAATGATACAATGTTATGAGTTATGCCCCTGCATACGATCCCATGTGTTTTAAAGTATTAGATAGTAATGCCAGGTGAAACAAATGATAGATCTTTCTCAGTCAGGTAATAATTGTCAGCATTTCACACAGATTTTATTTATTTTTCCCATTTTATGCAGAATTTTTTAGTGTAGGCAGTCATGTTTTACAATAATTACATCAAACAAACAGGTGCTAAGAGAGAAGTATTATGATTGCTTTAGTAATGTTGTTTAGTCATGAAGAAATTGTTACATTACTGTAGTGTTTGTATTTGATCAATAGTATTGATGGTTTCCCATCAGCCTTGGTTTGTTAGTTATTAAGGTAATGTATTTGATCAATAGTATTGATGTATTGATGGTTTCCCATCAGCCTTGGTTTGTTAGTTATTAAGGTAATGTATTTGATCAATAGTATTGATGTATTGATGGTTTCCTATCAGCCTTGGTTTGTTAGTTATTAAGGTAATGTATTTGATCAATAGTATTGATGTATTGATGGTTTCCCATCAGCCTTGGTTTGTTAGTTATTAAGGTAATGTATTTGATCAATAGTATTGATGTATTGATGGTTTCCCATCAGCCTTGGTTTGTTAGTTATTAAGGTAATGTATTTGATCAATAGTATTGATGTATTGATGGTTTCCCATCAGCCTTGGTTTGTTAGTTATTAAGGTAATGTATTTGATCAATAGTATTGATGTATTGATGGTTTCCTATCAGCCTTGGTTTGTTAGTTATTAAGGTAATGTATTTGATCAATAGTATTGATGTATTGATGGTTTCCTATCAGCCTTGGTTTGTTAGTTATTAAGGTAATGTATTTGATCAATAGTATTGATGTATTGATGGTTTCCTATCAGCCTTGGTTTGTTAGTTATTAAGGTAATGTATTTGATCAGTAGTATTGATGTATTGATGGTTTCCTATCAGCCTTGGTTTGTTAGTTATTAAGGTAATGTATTTGATCAATAGTATTGATGTATTGATGGTTTCCCAGCAGCCTTGGTTTGTTAGTTATTAAGGTAATGTATTTGATCAATAGTATTGATGTATTGATGGTTTCCTATCAGCCTTGGTTTGTTAGTTATTAAGGTAATGTATTTGATCAATAGTATTGATGTATTGATGGTTTCCTATCAGCCTTGGTTTGTTAGTTATTAAGGTAATGTATTTGATCAATAGTATTGATGTATTGATGGTTTCCTATCAGCCTTGGTTTGTTAGTTATTAAGGTAATGTATTTGATCAATAGTATTGATGTATTGATGGTTTCCTATCAGCCTTGGTTTGTTAGTTATTAAGGTAATGTATTTGATCAATAGTATTGATGTATTGATGGTTTCCCATCAGCCTTGGTTTGTTAGTTATTAAGGTAATGTATTTGATCAATAGTATTGATGTATTGATGGTTTCCTATCAGCCTTGGTTTGTTAGTTATTAAGGTAATGTATTTGATCAATAGTATTGATGGTTTCCTATCAGCCTTGGTTTGTTAGTTATTAAGGTAATGTATTTGATCAATAGTATTGATGTATTGATGGTTTCCTATCAGCCTTGGTTTGTTAGTTATTAAGGTAATGTATTTGATCAATAGTATTGATGTATTGATGGTTTCCCATCAGCCTTGGTTTGTTAGTTATTAAGGTAATGTATTTGATCAATAGTATTGATGTATTGATGGTTTCCCATCAGCCTTGGTTTGTTAGTTATTAAGGTAATGTATTTGATCAATAGTATTGATGTATTGATGGTTTCCCATCAGCCTTGGTTTGTTAGTTATTAAGGTAATGTATTTGATCAATAGTATTGATGTATTGATGGTTTCCCATCAGCCTTGGTTTGTTAGTTATTAAGGTAATGTATTTGATCAATAGTATTGATGTATTGATGGTTTCCCATCAGCCTTGGTTTGTTAGTTATTAAGGTAATGTATTTGATCAATAGTATTGATGTATTGATGGTTTCCCATCAGCCTTGGTTTGTTAGTTATTAAGGTAATGTATTTGATCAATAGTATTGATGTATTGATGGTTTCCCATCAGCCTTGGTTTGTTAGTTATTAAGGTAATGTATTTGATCAATAGTATTGATGTATTGATGGTTTCCCATCAGCCTTGGTTTGTTAGTTATTAAGGTAATGTATTTGATCAATAGTATTGATGTATTGATGGTTTCCCATCAGCCTTGGTTTGTTAGTTATTATGGTAATGTATTTGATCAACTAATTTAATAACTTGATAAAATGTATATACATGTACATGTAGGAGGCTAGACGAATGTCAAGGTATGTTCTAATACAATATGTCTTTTATGTTTTTATTGACAAGTCATTTTATTCTTTTATTGACAAAGTAACTAAGTTTCAGACATTATTTGTTAGGTTCTAAGGAAATTATGTCCATGTTGTTGTTATATAAGAATACTTGTATGAAGTGAAGAGGTTATGGAATTATTTTTTTATTATTATTATTTTGTAAATAGATTTTTGACCAGTAATATAATATTGTAATATTTTTTTTATCTATGCTATTATATAACCTTGAAATTAGATTAAAAATGTAACTAAACTTGATGCATTATTTTTTGTGTGTGTTTGTAATGTAGAAAGCTCAAGATAGTTATTTAGATTTTGGGAGTACAAACTAGGGTTGGAAATTGCCCTTTTAATTTCTGAAAGGGGACCAGTCACATAAGAAATATTTAGAAAAATATATAATCTTTACCAGTGGAGTGATACAGTAAAGTCATAAGTAATAATTATATTTTTATTGATAATAATATTTTAAGTATTTTAAACTACAAATACCACATTGATACCTGATATCACCTGAGTTTCACTTGATAAAAATAATTATTGATTTCAAATTAAATTTTTAGAACAGAATTTATTCCTGTCAAAAAAATGTGAAAAACTTGGTACATCTTATAAATATATATATATATAAAGGGGGGGGGGGGGGGGGGGGGGTCAAACAAGTGCCAAATTCCAAAACTTGAACTTTCTTATTTTTCACACCATTTTAATGATATTTTTTTTTGGCAAAATGCTCATCTTTGTGAGTCTTTACCCAAAATAACCTGTTTTTTAGGGGAGGGGCTAAAACGGGCCCAAATTTTGTATATTTGGAAGACAAATGCAATATTAATTTAGCATCTAAATTTTAAACAGTGATTGTGACAAGGGCTTCAGGTAGTTTTCCAGCCGATTTCAATTTTCAGTTATTATTTTTGAGTTAAACTAACTGGTGTAGAAGGAAGCCCCTGTTGACTGTGTCACCTAGAATAGTCCTTTTTGTATTAGTATGTGCTATACCTGCTTTCAACCCTTTACATGGGATATAAATGTGAATTACTAACTAAACTAAAGATACATTTACTGAGGTATCATACAGGTCATAGATCATAGTGTACAGTTTACCACCGATGATTGACACCTTTGTGTTTTACACCTAAACAAACAAGATTTGACTCAAACCAATTCAATCTGTGTAAGTTTTGTAAAATCATTGACATGTCAGAATTTTATTTTTATTTTTATTTAAAGGAAAACTTTTTGTTTCTCAAAATAAGAGATGAGTAGTGATAAGCTCTACCCACTAAAAGTAAACCACAAAAAAATATTTATTTCATAAATAGGATCCGTGAACTTTAAAATACCCCCATTCACAGGGGTAAAGTCCATTATTTTCTTTCAATACAAATTGTTTGTGGATTGTTATTAATTGGACCACAATATCTTTAGGGCATCCAATAGTATTTAGAGATAATATTTGGTGCCAAAATAAATATTTGTCCATATCCTAACTGAAGGGGGTGTAAGATCATGTTTAGTTTGTTTAAAAGATTTATGATGTCCATGTACCAAGAATAGTGAAGTACTTGACTTATAGCTGTCAGTAAGACAGAGGAAACAATTCTGTGAAGTACTTGACTTATAACTGTCAGTAAGACAGAGGAAACAATTCTGTGAAGTACTTGACTTATAACTGTCAGTAAGACAGAGGAAACAATTCTGTGAAGTACTTGACTTATAACTGTCAGTAAGACAGAGGAAACAATTCTGTGAAGTACTTGACTTATAACTGTCAGTAAGACAGAGGAAACAATTCTGTGAAGTACTTGACTTATAACTGTCAGTAAGACAGAGGAAACAATTCTGTGAAGTACTTGACTTATAACTGTCAGTAAGACAGAGGAAACAATTCTGTGAAGTACTTGACTTATAACTGTCAGTAAGACAGAGGAAACAATTCTGTGAAGTACTTGACTTATAACTGTCAGTAAGACAGAGGAAACAATTCTGTGAAGTACTTGACTTATAACTGTCAGTAAGACAGAGGAAACAATTCTGTGAAGTACTTGACTTATAACTGTCAGTAAGACAGAGGAAACAATTTTGTGAAGTACTTGACTTATAGCTGTCAGTAAGACAGAGGAAGCAATTCTGTGAAGTACTTGACTTATAACTGTCAGTAACTCAGAGGAAACAATTCAAGTCAATGTTTCTGTTTTTCATTTTTAGAATTGTATAGATGATTATGATTTAATGTATTGAGGTCAAGGAGTTGTATTACAAATGTTGACAAAACAGATGGACCATATGGTTGAGAATTAATATTAAACATTTATGACTTGTAGTAGAGGATTCTATCAGGAGGTATGTAACGGTTAACCCTACATGATATTCATAGTAAATTGATGCTCTGTTTCCAAACATTGATATTTTCAACTTAAAGTATAAATCTGAATAAAATAGATTGTTATTTTTTTTAGAAGAAAAAAACTTCCTACTTCTCATGTCTCAAATTGTGTATTAGGGAACAGCAAACCCACTATTTTTTTAAGTATGGCCTGAAAAGGAGATTATTGCCAATTTGTTTATCTTAAAAATATAACTTGGGAGACTATAATACTGTTGTGAATTCTCCATTTGTAGAAGACCACTATTTTCTGGCAACATGGGTGGTCTCCAAGAACAAGGTTCATGGTACCATATTATTATAAAATAGAGAGTACAGATTAAAAGGGGGAACTGATATGTTTGTTGCCAGACCATCCTAATATATATAATATTTCATGAAATTTATTACTTTTAAAATTAAACTAACAAGTCGACAAAGGATGTTTGTACACACAATAGATCAGATGGTTTATGAAGGGAGACCTACAATACATCATTATAAAGGTACATCATGACCAATAGTGTAGTTATGACACATGTAAATGATATAAAATGACACCATTTGTGACAGCTTTACAATTCTACATTTATTAACATTAAGGATTGTTTTTTTATACTATTGTTAATGATACTGTGGGTGAAGTTGGTCATGACAAGGATCAAAGTACAACATTCTAGAGGCCAATGAAGTTTAGACTTTCTAAGATGATTGATATTCAAAATCACACAGCCCTTAATTTTCATAACCCTTAGGCTGTTAGTGTTATTGTATATACATATGTTGAACACCCAAAATCCTATAGAAGATTGGTGGCTACCTGCTGGTACTATGGCTTTAAAACCTCCTAAAATCATATAGAAGATTGGTAGTCACCTGCTGGTACTATGGCTTTAAAACCTCCCAAAATTCTGTAGAAGATTGGTGGCTACCTTCTGGTACTATGGCTTTAAAACCTCCCAAAATCCTATAGAGGATTGGTGGCCACCTGCTGGTACTATGGCTTTAAAACCTCACAAATTCCTATAGAAGATTGGTGGCCACCTGCTGGTATTATGGCTTTAAGACCTCCCAAAATCCTATAGAAGATTGGTGGCTACCTGTTGGTACTATGGCTTAAAAACTTCCCAAAATCCTATAGAAGATTGGTGGCTACCTGCTGGTACTATGGCTTTAAAAAATCACAAATTCATATAGAAGATTGGTAGTCACCTGCTGGTACTATGGCTTTAAAACCTCCCAAACTCCTATAGAAGATTGGTGGCCACCTGCTGGTACTATGGCTTTAAAACCTCACAAATTCCTATAGAAGATTGGTGGCCACCTGCTGGTACTATGGCTTTAAGACCTCCCAAAATCCTATAGAAGATTGGTGGCTACCTGCTGGTACTATGGCTTTTAAACCTCCCAAAATCCTATAGAAGATTGGTGGCTACCTTCTAGTACTATGGCTTTAAAACCTCCAAAAGTCCTATTGAAGATTGGTGGCCACCTGCTGGTACTATGGCTTTAAAACCTCCCAAATTCCTATAGAAGATTGGTGGCCACCTGCTGGTACTATGGCTTTAAAACCTCTCAAAATCCTATAGAAGATTGGTGGCTACCTGTTGGTACTATGGCTTTAAAACTTCCCAAAATCCTATAGAAGATTGGTGGCTACCTGCTGGTACTATGGCTTTAAGACCTCCCAAAATCCTATAGAAGATTGGTGGCTACCTGTTGGTACTATGGCTTTAAAACTTCCCAAAATCCTATAGAAGATTGGTGGCTACCTGCTGGTACTATGGCTTTAAGACCTCCCACAATCCTATAGAAGATTGGTAGTCACCTACTGGTACTATGGCTTTAAAACCTCCTAAAATCATGTAGAAGATTGGTGGCCACCTGCTAGTACTATGGCTTTAAAACCTCCCAAAATCCTATAGAAGATTGGTGGCTAACTTCTGGTACTATGCCTTTAAAACCTCCTAAAATTCTATTGAAAATTGGTGGTCACCTGCTGGTACTATGGCTTTAAGACCTCCCAAAATCCTATGGAAGATTGGTGGCCACCTGCTGGTACTATGCCTTTAAAACCTCCTAAAATTCTATTGAAAATTGGTGGTCACCTGCTGGTACTATGGCTTTAAGACCTCCCAAAATCCTATAGAAGATTGGTGGCTACCTACTGGTACTATGCCTTTAAAACCTCTCAAAATCCTATGGAAGATTGGTGGCCACCTGCTGGTACTATGGCTTTAAATCATGAGGGTGAGAAGTTCTCAAAATCTGCAGATTTGAGCTTTTTACCAATAGCTACTATAATTTGTTTTTACTCTCCGAGCTGGTTTTTTGTGGAGAAGTGGGAATAAATTACCTTATGTGTTTCCATATCTGAACAATGTAATAAAAATCAACCAATAACGATAATCAAAGGGTTCTAATCACGATATTTTTTTATGCCAATTCACTTTATAAAAAGAAGAATTGTGCATAAACTAAAATGTATGGATTGCTAAAGCAAATTAAGAACATGATATCTAAAATTGATAGGTTGAAGAGTTAGTGAGAGTGATTGTTGTTTAATGCCAAATTTCCACTATATTATGGTGAGAAGAAGTTACATTTGATGAGATGATGATGATGATGATGTTCACTTAGTACCAGACCAACACCCTTTGTTGGATTTTTAAAGTGCTAGCTCACTGAAACCACAATCTGCATGTAGACATGTCGCTCCACTCGTACTCATTATTCTGATTCTGAGCCAACCACTCTTTGTCCTTACTACTTAATGATGTATGTTTAGTGTAGAAACAACAGCAATGTTATAGTCATTGACTCGACCAGGGCTCCAACCCATCATCTACCCCACTCAATGTGAGCACACTAACCATTACACCAGCAATGTTATAGTCATTGGCTTGACTCGACCAGGGCTCCAACCCATCATCTACCCCACTCAAGGTCAGCACACTAACCATTACACCAGTGATGTGGTTAAAAGGTTGAAGAAGGAAAAGTATGAAATAGACTGTTTCTGAAACTCAATAAATATGGAGCATACTACCTACGATATATTACAATGTTGTGTTTTGATATTATACTTCATACAATGAGTGTGTTTTCTAACACAAAGTTGTATTACACTGTGTAATGTTATGACAGATAAACTTGAGATTCCAAATGGATCTGTACTCTTAAGTTATTTGTGTGGAAGACATTGTTTGTCCCATGATTCATTCTTTATCTTCAGGTAGTTTGTTTATCTGTCGAGTGATGACAATTCCAAGTTTCTGACTAATAATACAGATCACCAATCTGCCATTGACTGAGATTGTTCAATGTAATATTTATACTTATTTGTACAATAAAAAGTTCAATGTGATATATAATATAGATAAAATCAATCAATTTAGTTTTGATTTTTGTGTTTTGTCTAAAGATTTATAGTACAGGAGGAGGATAACAGATTTACTATAAAATTATTATGTAATTTTCTGGAAATATTTTCCTAACAGTATCCCCATCAAGATATAATCCTGCATGCAGCTTTTGATACAAAAGATTTACATTTTGTGTTGTTTAAAACCAAGGCACTTCAAGAATATTATTTTTGAGTTAAATAAAGATGATCGATCATATTTTTTCTTTTCCTTTTATGTTTATAAAAGAATGACATATCCTCATGTATTTTTTTCATTCCTTTTTAATTTTATTTATTTAAATATAATTTATTATTATTTAATCAATGAGTTATTTTGTGTACAAAAAAACCTTCATAATTTAATTTCATTGTAATCAGAAAAAAGGAAAATCTGCAATCCTTTATTCTCCCATTTTGGTTCAGAGATTTTCTGAAATGTTTGATCACTTTCTTCATCAAGAATTGCATTATTTATTATTTCCATATTTCCCAATACATAAATAATTTTAGGTATGACAATGTTTGCTTGCATCTGGTAGCTCATTCACATACCTTTAATGTCTTGTATGTTAAAGCCAGATGTGTTCTTGGTTGTTCAGAACAGAAGGAGTAATTAAGGTAATAATGGTGTTACCTGTATCTAGGTTTTACTACTTGGCTGCTGTCCAAATGTATTTTTATTTGTTATGGCTAATTGAAATGATGAGAATTAAGGCGAGATAAAGGTTTGTTATGTGTATGTATGGGTGTTTGTCATTATGTTGTGGTTGAGCACTTCAGTAATGTTTACTGTAGTTAATGAGAAGACACAGAAACCATCTATCACACATTCCACACAGATAAAGATTTATCTCTGCTGTAGTTGAATCATATTTTATAGCTATAATGATAATGAGGATAGGTAGACAACAATAACTTACCTGGTATGAGTACAGGATTGGTATATAAAAAATATGATAGACTTTTGTTTGTATAAATGTACATGTAATATTTGGTTGAGTCAGTTTGATTTTTGGTAGTCTGTTCCTATGATAGACTATTGTTTGTATAAATGTACATGTAATATTTGGTTGAGTCAGTTTGATTTTTGGTCGTCTGTTCATACAGTCCAGACAAACAGTCAAAATGTCTTGTGTTTAAACCATGTGATCTTTTTTCCATTACCTGTTGTAGTCGTCTGTCGTTCATCTTTTTGTCTGTAACTTTTCTACATTTTAATCTTCTGCTCTGAAGTCATCGCTACAAGACTTCTACAGTCGTCATTACAAACTGGTTGACAGTTACAATATATCCATTTCTCAAATGGCAATGGATCTTTCCCATTTTACATAGATTTTTTTTAAAGAAAAAGAGTTTTTCTTCCTCTATCACTAACAAGATTTTAACTGGACTTGACTATATGGCCATGGTGACAGGTGTCTTTCTAGAAACAGGAACTGCTTACCTTTGATGAGTACCTAGGTTCACCCCCGATTTTTTGGTGGGGTCCGTGTTGCTCATCTTTTTAATTATCTATGATGTATTTTTTTGCCCAATATTGGTGATGTCTCTGGATTGTCCATTCTTGATTGTCCCTTTAGTTTTCTCTAGCATATATCATGTTTGTCCAACAGAAATTTACTGGTTATGGCCAAGTGGGACATTTCTCTAATTGTGACCACTGTTAATCACTGGTTTAACCTTGACTACATATTATATACACAAATGTAGATATGGACATGATATTATTTCACAAATTTTTATACAGTTCTCAATTTACCCATTTAAGAGTCATTCACATTTATTTATGTACATCAACAGAATTTTGCTTTGTCATGTGATTATCACTTTGGTTAATACTTTTCACATTTTTTCCATTGTGGTAAATTATAATAGAAAAGACCCCTTTTTTTTGTTATGAAAAATTCAAAAATTATGCTTTGTTTAGGTGAATTTTCTTGCACATTATTACAAATCACAAAACTCGTCAAAAGGAATATCTTCTTTATTTTTTGTTTTTTTCCAAAATATTTTGCGTCATTTTCTTCTTCTTCTTTTGTTGGAATTCCCACCTATATGTTTAGGTGCACCCTCAATTAGTAATCGAGGTATTTTATGGTTTCCTTACGTATTTACAGGAAATTGGTTTAAAAGGTAAAAAAGGAAAATTAAACAATTACTCTAGCCACTTCTGACCTTGTGCATTGCCCCTAACAGACTTGAGTGGCATATATGAATACTGTATACCAGTTCTCTAATGAAAATTTCGATATCTTTACGGAGGACTTCATACTGTGGGTTGACACCGATGATTCCACTGCAGTCCACCACCAGTTGGAGGAGTATGGACAAATTGCTGACATCAACATCTAATTTTGAGGATTGAACAGTATCTATAATTTTTGTCAGAAATTTCTTCCTGGCCGGGTTCAGTTAATTTACAAGTTAATATAAAATGTTGTCGATTCTCAGGACCTTCTTTGCAGAGTAGGCATGTTGGGTCTACATCATGCTGGTTAAATTTTGCTCGATTGGATTGTAATGTATAGGTGCCGGTTAATATTCTTGCTTTGATTGCAGCCTTTTCTACATCTATTGGATTTGGTCTTACTGTTTTCCATACCGGGTGGTACTGCCCTATTTTGCATGTGTTTACAGACATGAGATTTAATGAGCTTTTGGAATTTTTATCCTCTACCAGAGTCTATCCAGAATTGATTCACTTTCTTGTCGACCATAGTTTTCCATTCCAGTTTATTTGGAGGATTCTGAAGAAGATGGAATGCTTCTGGTAAACCATATTTCATGAGTACCATTTTGAGCTTTGAGAACCAGCTTTTGCTGTTTAGGTCATAAATGGCAATTTGTCTATAGGCTATTTTGTTTTTCATGGAGTTTTGATCTCTGATAATTTGTCCGAATAAGGACAGCATACGTTTATTTATAGTAGCTTGTATTGGTTCTGCACCAAGCAGTAGATAAACCGCAGCATTTGAACATCTGCTTGGCAACCATTGTAGCTGTTTGAGTGACTTATTTTGAAATTGGTTTAATTTCTGAATCTGAGTGTCTGTTACATGTTGAATTTCCAATCCATAAATAAGTCTAGGGATGACATAAGTTGACCAGATGTGTTTGGCAATCTTTGGGTTTAAGCCATTACGTCCATGTAGCCCAGCTCCAAAGAGGCTATATAATGTTTGACGGCCAGTTTGTATCATCTTGTCAATATCAATACTTTCATTTGTATTTCTAGTCATTCCAAGATGGACTGTCGAGTTTGTTTCTTTAATTTCTGAGTTGCAGAGTTCCCAACTTTCAATTTTGACGTCTGGTGTGTTGTAGTGCAGTATGTCACTTTTTGAGTTGTTGATTTTGGCTCATCGTGTACAAATTTAGAAAAGATATGAGAATCTTGTATTTCATAACTTTTTGGGCATAATATATGTTCAAAAAATATGAACATATCTTAGGTTTGTTTAATACCTGACAGACTTATTTTACACTTGAGTGTGTATTAATTAATAAATATTGTGTGCTGTACAAAATCTATTACAGTAAAGTCCAGCTTGAATTTCATTGATGTAAACAGGCAGACCTTTTAGATTATTTAAGTAATTTACAATGATATCATTAAAAGGTTTTACCTATCAATTCTAATGTATACAAATGTACATATACAGATATATATAGATTTGTATTCCTACTTTGATTTATTGGTCAATATTTCAAGTACAGAGAACTTTGGACAAGAACTTCTTGAAATGATAGTTTCCTGAGTGTGCCTTTGATGTTTTCTGAGTCAGAACAACATACCCCGTAGTTTGTAATATTTATATTAAATATTGATGGCAATAATTACACTGACAGAAATCTGTGTTCCATGTTTTAAGGAAGCCATTCTTTATGTAACATATTTCATTGTGACTTGAGCTACTGTCATTTAGTCATTACTAATGGCCCTATTCCAGATATTATATTTAATAATAAATTCACTAGGCTATAATTATTGATTGTTAATTGATATGATTCATATAGAAGTTAATTATTATTCAGTATTTATTTGTTTATATTTCTACAAATGACCGAGGGTTGGTTTAGTCTTTTAAGTGTTCATTTGAAAGCTGGAACATACAATAGGTTATTGATTGTGTGAGAGGACAAGAAGGGATAATATTCTGAATTCCTAGTCCTAGATTTGCCTATTCCAAACACAAAGGATTATTATCCCTAAGCAAAATACAATCACTTTCCCCCAATAATTTTAAATAAAGACCCATATTTAGAGATATATCACATAAATATGAATTTATTTGATTTATTGTAAGGAATGTCTATATATTAAAATTGATCATATACACAACATAAACTGTAATAGGATGTATTATTAGAGGGTGATATTGGTTAAATAGACATTCATTTATTATTTAGAATATACAATAACTGGTCAATCTACTTTGGATATTTAAAAGATGAAAAATTGAACCAGCTGGTCTGTGGTAACTTTAGTAATGAAATCAGATGATATTAAAGTTCTAGACAATGTATTTATCAGGAGTAGAACTTTGATCCAATCATAATTATGAAATAAAAATTGTGATCAGTCTTTTTTTCAACCATAGCTGCTGGTCATTGTGACTATCATTGTATGGTAGGTGGATTTACATCTACATGTATAATAAGTTTTCAACACCAATACAACTGACAACCACAATCAATATAATTGATATATTGTTTAAAGTGGTGTTAAATCCCAATGACATTAACCTTTATCCATAACTGGAAAGGCAGAATTATGGCATACCAGGAGTTTTTTCATACCCTTATTGATTATTGTTTTAAATCTCCACAAAAAGGCACATCTGGACATTTATCTCATTAGATTTTTCCCAAAAAAATTATGAGAACCTTGTTTATGAAACTTGGTCTATGAACGAATTTTGAATAGGCTTACAGCTACTATGTAAGAAATGAATACACATTGATTTCAATTTCAGTTTGTTTGATCAATAAACATGTGTTGGTCAGAAGACTACAATTTTAACCTTTATTCATCACCCAATTGACCAGAAATATTGAAAGTTACCTCAGATATATTATAACATGGAACAGAAAATAATAAAAACACTGCTTGTGTTTTGTCATGCATGACTGATTGGAAGATTTAACCATGCAAGAGATTGTCTCCTATGAAAAGAGATATAAAATTTTTAAATTGGTCCAACATGACTAAATTCTCTTTATGAAAAATGAAATAAAATTTAAGAGGAGATTGCAGTCTTCTTTGTTTGGCTATGATGAACTATGATGAAGCTGTCTGTGGTCCTACATTGATGTATTTTCTTTGTCCAGAATTTATTAGACCAGTTTTATGGTTTATGATTAACATTTTTTTTATTGTGTGATGTTCAGAAAATCCTTGATGGAAGATAAGAGTTTGTTTTGTGTCATTAGTTGATATTAAGTGTGATTAATAACCATTAAATTCCTACTTATGAGAAATGATCTTACAAATATGTCTCCTCACTGACTACAGACCAAATAGTTTTAAAAGAGTGTATTTTTATAAACTTTACCTACGTGTCTTCAGTTATTTGCTTGTTTAAGAAATTCAAGGTCATTAAAGTAAAACCAAGTTTTGTTTGCTTTCTTTTTTTTTTGCTGAGCTACTGGATGAAATTTGTGTATTTCACTGAGGAAAAATATTGTGCATTTTTTATGGAGAAAATTAATTATTATACAAAAAACATCTTAATATAGTCTTATGTGGTGGTGGTGTCAAGTTTATGGCAGAATAACAAACTGATAATATGAATTAATGATTCTTTAAAATTTTAATACTCCTTTGATTTGACCATTTTCGTATCTTGACACACTAAGTTGGAGAACAGTACCGATAGATTTTGTGATGTTAAATTTGAAGAAGAAAAAAAAAATTTCTGTCTCATATTTTATTTGTTTATATAGAAATTAGGTGTGATACATTGCTCTCTGTTCAGTGGATTACCACACAAAAGTGTAAGCATTGCAATTGTTATAAGCTTCCTCTGGGTAGCCTTGACGATAGTATGTTGCTTTGGCTGTTCTCCAGTATTAAGTACTATAGTCTGTACCTTGTTGATGTGTAGGAGATAATTACTGTACAGTGATGTAATTGTATAAATAAAAAAAGTCACATTCCTCCTCTTTAAACCCTGTCATTGTAACTTAATTATTTCTCTCAGATTATACCCCCCCCCCCCCCCCCCGCAAACAAAGTTTGAGGGGTATATAGGAATCAACCTGTCCGTCCGTCCGTCCATGTACCTTGTAAGCGCAACTCCTCCAAAACCGCTTATTGGATTTTTATGAAACTTTACACATTTGTAGTACACTACCTGCAGATGTGCATGAAGGAATACCGTTGCTGTCCAAAATTTAAAAGGAGAGATAATTCAACTTATACTTTCACGAAAAGGGGGGTCGTGTACCTTGTAAGCGCAACTCCTAAACCGCTAATTGGATTTTTATGAAACTTTACACATTTGTAGTACACTACCTGCAGATGTGCATGAAGGAATATGGTTGCTGTCCAAAATTTAAAAGGAGAGATAATTCAACTTATACTTTCACGAAAAGGGGGGTTGTGTACCTTGTAAGCGCAACTCCTCCTAAACTGCTTATTGGATTTATATGAAACTTTACACATTTGTAGTACACTACCTGCAGATGTGCATGAAGGAATATGGTTTCTGTCCAAAATTTAAAAGGGGAGATAATTCAACGTATACTTTCAAAAAAAAGGGGGGGGGGGGGCATGTACCTTGTAAGCGCAACTCCTGCTAAACTGCTTATTGAATTTTTATGAAACTTTACACAGTTGTAGTACACTACCTGCAGATGTGCATGAAGTAATACCGTTGCTGTCTAAAATTTAGAAGGGGAGATAATTCAACTTATACTTTCACGAAAGGGGGGGTTGTGTACCTTGTAAGCGCAACTCCCCCTAAACAGCTTATTGGATTTTTATGAAACTTTACACATTTGTAGCCCACTACCTGCAGATGTGCATGAAGGAATATGGTTGCTGTTCAAAATTTAAAAGGGGAGATAATTCAACTTATACTTTCACGAAAAGGGGGGGGGGGAGCATGTACCTTGTAAGCGCAACTTCTACTAAACTGCTTATTGAATTTTTATGAAACTTTACACAGTTGTAGTACACAACCTGCAGATGTGCATGAAGGAATACCGTTGCTGTCTAAAATTTAGAAGGGGAGATAATTCAACTTATACTTTCACGAAAAGGGGGGTCGTGTACCTTGTAAGCGCAACTCCTAAACCGCTAATTGGATTTTTATGAAACTTTACACATTTGTAGTACACTACCTGCAGATGTGCATGAAGGAATATGGTTGCTGTCCAAAATTTAAAAGGAGAGATAATTCAACTTATACTTTCACGAAAAGGGGGGTTGTGTACCTTGTAAGCGCAACTCCTCCTAAACTGCTTATTGGATTTATATGAAACTTTACACATTTGTAGTACACTACCTGCAGATGTGCATGAAGGAATATGGTTTCTGTCCAAAATTTAAAAGGGGAGATAATTCAGCGTATACTTTCAAAAAAAAGGGGGGGGGCATGTACCTTGTAAGCGCAACTCCTGCTAAACTGCTTATTGAATTTTTATGAAACTTTACACAGTTGTAGTACACTACCTGCAGATGTGCATGAAGTAATACCGTTGCTGTCTAAAATTTAGAAGGGGAGATAATTCAACTTATACTTTCACGAAAGGGGGGGTTGTGTACCTTGTAAGCGCAACTCCCCCTAAACAGCTTATTGGATTTTTATGAAACTTTACACATTTGTAGCCCACTACCTGCAGATGTGCATGAAGGAATATGGTTGCTGTTCAAAATTTAAAAGGGGAGATAATTCAACTTATACTTTCACGAAAAGGGGGGGGGGAGCATGTACCTTGTAAGCGCAACTTCTACTAAACTGCTTATTGAATTTTTATGAAACTTTACACAGTTGTAGTACACAACCTGCAGATGTGCATGAAGGAATACCGTTGCTGTCTAAAATTTAGAAGGGGAGATAATTCAACTTATACTTTCACGAAAAGGGGGTCGTGTACTTGTGACGACCCCTAGATGTATGTTCTTGGTTAGTTTATTTTGGAGATGGGATATTGTCTCCTTGACATAACTCCATATCCGTTCATTTTTCATAGGTAACTTGCTAATATACCTGTATTCCAAAGTTTGAACATCATAGTATTGCAAGCGGAGGGTATCACTCAGTGAGATCACTCACAGTTCTAGTTTTTATCTGTTTTTGCTTTTTGTTGTTGAATAAGATAATGTAAGCAGGAATTCCAAAATTAATCATGTTTAAAACATTTGAGGTAAATAATACACCAATGTTCCTGACTAACAAACTCAACCAGTAATAATACATTAATGTTCCTGACTAACAAACTCAACCAGTAATAATACATCAATGTTCCTGACTAACAAACTCAACCAGTAATAATACATTAATGTTCCTGACTAACAAACTCAACCAGTAATAATACATCAATGTTCCTGACTAACAAACTCAACCAGTAATAATACATCAATGTTCCTGACTAACAAACTCAACCAGTAATAATACATTAATGTTCCTGACTAACAAACTCAACCAGTAATAATACATCAATGTTCCTGACTAACAAACTCAACCAGTAATAATACATCAATGTTCCTGACTAACAAACTCAACCAGTAATAATACATCAATGTTCCTAACTAACAAACTCAACCAGTAATAATACATTAATGTTTCTAACTAACAAACTCAACCAGTAATAATACATAAATGTTCCTGTTAGTACCTGACTAACAAACTCAATCAGTAATAATACATCAATGTTCCTGACTAACAAACTCAATCAGTAATAATACAGAAATGTTCCTGACTAACAAACTCAACCAGTAATAATACATCAATGTTCCTGACTAACAAACTCAATCAGTAATAATACATCAATGTTCCTGACTAACAAACTCAATCAGTAATAATACAGAAATGTTCCTGACTAACAAACTCAACCAGTAATAATACATAAATGTTCCTGTTTAACAAACTCAATCAGTAATAATACAGAAATGTTCCTGACTAACAAACTCAACCAGTAATAATACATAAATGTTCCTGTTTAACAAACTCAACCAGTAATAATACATCAATGATCCTGACTAACAAACTCAACCAGTAATAATACATCAATGATCCTGACTAACAAACTCAACCAGTAATAATACATCAATGTTCCTGACTAACAAACTCAACCAGTAATAATACATCAATGTTCCTGACTAACAAACTCAACCAGTAATAATACATCAATGATCCTGACTAACAAACTCAACCAGTAATAATACATCAATGTTCCTGACTAACAAACTCAACCAGTAATAATACATCAATGATCCTGACTAACAAACTCAACCAGTAATAATACATCAATGTTCCTGACTAACAAACTCAATCAGTAATAATACATCAATGTTCCTGACTAACAAACTCAATCAGTAATAATACAGAAATGTTCCTGACTAACAAACTCAACCAGTAATAATACATAAATGTTCCTGTTTAACAAACTCAATCAGTAATAATACAGAAATGTTCCTGACTAACAAACTCAACCAGTAATAATACATAAATGTTCCTGTTTAACAAACTCAACCAGTAATAATACATCAATGATCCTGACTAACAAACTCAACCAGTAATAATACATAAATGTTCCTGTTTAACAAACTCAATCAGTAATAATACATAAATGTTCCTGTTTAACAAACTCAATCAGTAATAATACAGAAATGTTCCTGACTAACAAACTCAACCAGTAATAATACATCAATGATCCTGACTAACAAACTCAATCAGTAATAATACATCAATGATCCTGACTAACAAACTCAACCAGTAATAATACATCAATGTTCCTGACTAACAAACTCAACCAGTAATAATACATAAATGTTCCTGTTTAACAAACTCAACCAGTAATAATACATCAATGTTCCTGACTAACAAACTCAACCAGTAATAATACATAAATGTTCCTGTTTAACAAACTCAATCAGTAATAATACATCAATGATCCTGACTAACAAACTCAACCAGTAATAATACATCAATGATCCTGACTAACAAACTCAATCAGTAATAATACATCAATGATCCTGACTAACAAACTCAACCAGTAATAATACATCAATGATCCTGACTAACAAACTCAACCAGTAATAATACATCAATGATCCTGACTAACAAACTCAACCAGTAATAATACATCAATGATCCTGACTAACAAACTCAACCAGTTGTAGTCACATAGGTATACACGTTATTTTTTTTAGGCAGTTATATTGAGACTTCTTAAAGGGCTTGCATAATGAATCCTGGGTAATTTTCTACTTATGTTGACCAGAATTTGATATGGTTAGCATTTGGATTCTGGATGCTCTTATTCTGAAATGAGGAGTTGGTGGCTTTAAAAATCATACATTTGCAAAGACAATGCTGTTATATAACACAACAAATATCAGCAGCTTTTTGGACTGTCAAGTTTTCTAGCATTTTAAGCTAGATATTGTTTCTATAAGATATTTCATATGATAAAACATGAAAGAAAATACATTTGAAACTTTTTTTGTTATTCTTCTTTTTGACAAGTCACAATGAGGCCAGACCATTGTTGGTGTACAGATGTGATAAGGTCTTTTAAGCTGTTTTCACTGGTCTGCAATGCTCCAGTTTTACCCTGAAAAACAAATTTCTGTGTTTCATCAACACCAAAACAAGTGGAAAATACAGGTTCCTTTATAAAACAAGTCAGTGGCACTGAGAACAAGGGGGGACCTGTCTTCCTTTGGGGTTTTTTCAAAATAGTTTTGTATATATGTTATGTCACAAATCATTATTGATTTTTATGGCAATAAAGTTTGATTTGATTTGTTTCCACTTTATTAATATTTTTAATTATTTACACCTTTGATCAAATTTATGCAATACAAAATATATGTCGATTCCATATTTGATAGTTTAGAAAAATGAGTTACTCTCTTGATTTCCCACCTACTTTAACATGTGGTAATATTTCTTTTCTTTTCTTACAGGTAAAAGGTGTTGAACCAAAGAAATAGTTAACAGTGACAGGTCTGCTGATTTCTCCAGGTAATTATTTTAGATTCTAAAAATAGATTTTGTTGCTGCTTAGAAGTTAGTTATGTTTTACAATGCTAAAAATCTTGATGTGTTCTGTGAAAACTCTTGTTTTTATATTAAATTAACTTCTATTACAAATCACTGAATGTTATAATTGTATGTGGTTGTTGCAGGTTGTTTAGTATTGAAGACTTGTAAGGCCACATCAGTTTAATTATTAAATTCTCATGCACTTGCACCCAAAAATGTGGGAAATGAAGGGCCTTTAATGTTTTCATTTTCAGATATTGTACTCAGTATAGAATTACTGTACAAATAATAAAACAGAACATTTTTGTACACATTTATTGCATGTACATTGTATACCATAATTTCTGCTAGTGGATGCCAATCACAAAACACATGACTAAAAATCATGCTGATTTAGTGTTAATTTGATGAATAATAAATTGTAATGTTTGTCTGTGATTGAAGCATGTAGAATTAACTGAATCGGTTTTTTTAGTGGGGTTCGTATTGCTCAATCTTTAATTTCCTGTGTAATGTTTTGTAGATTGTTGTTTTTCCTTTGGCCATGTGTTGTCTTTCCTTTTGTTCTTTTTCTTTTAGCCATTGTGTTGTTTGTCCTTTGATTTACATATTCTGATTACACCTTTGGTATCTATGATTTACAGATTCTGATTACACCTTTGGTATCTATGATTTACATATTCTGATTACACCTTTGGTATCTATGATTTACAGATTCTGATTACACCTTTGGTATCTATGATTTACATATTCTGATTACACCTTTGGTATCTATGATTTACATATTCTGATTACACCTTTGGTATCTTCAAACTCTTCTTGCAACAATTGAATGATGGATAACAAATTTAATTTATAAATAGAGATGAAATTGAAATGAACCTCGGGATGGGAATAACAATTCCAAAATTGAAAAAAAAAAAAAAGAGAAATAAGTATAAGATACGGATGGTCGAGGATGTTGAAGTGACTTAAGCATCAGCTTAAATAATTGGCTGTAATTAAGATAATTCTTGCTGTCTGTAATTTGTTAATCATCTCAAATGTATGTATTGTATCTAAATATCATTGACATTTAGAGAGACTATCCAACTTTACACTTAGACACAAATTACAATTAAAAGTAAAGAAACAGTACTGTTGTTGTTCTTCTTCGTGTCACAGTAGGGTTTCAACAATGATCATAACTCATACCCTTAAATGAGTGTGAGTGTCAAATGGCCTCTAGCCTGCAGTTGAGTAATACCCTTTACTTCTTGCAATAGATATTACATCTGGGTATCTTTATTGCTCATATTTTAATTATTGTTTAGAATTTTATTTCTCAGATGTTTGAGGAGTATGTTTATCACCACTTTCAACAATATTTCAGTTATAACTTGGCAGTCAGATATGGGTAGCCAAAATGAAAACAAAATATGGCTGATGTATGTGTAAACCATAATATAAACCTAATCTTTTCTAATGAAATATTCATCATGTACATGTCAGAGGCAATTTATTTTGTTACCAAAAAAAGACAGAAATAAATAGAATTACAGATAATGATTGTTTTAAAGTTAGTGCTGATGTAAATGATCCATAATAATGGTTTAGGCTTGAATTTTCAGTAGTAAATACCTGGTACAAGTTGAGGTCATCCTGTGTTGACCTAGTAAATACCTGGTAACTCTAAGGTACAAGTTGAGGTCATCCTGTGTTGACCTAGTAAATACCTGGTAACTCTAAGGTACAAGTTGAGGTCATCCTGTGTTGACCTAGTAAATACCTGGTAACTCTAAGGTACAAGTTGAGGTCATCCTGTGTTGACCTAGTAAATACCTGGTAACTCTAAGGTACAAGTTGAGGTCATCCTGTATCAACGCAATATACAGCAGACCCCTCTTATAAGACCACCACTTCTGCAATGAGAAAGATTTCTTATAAAAGGGGTGGGCTCTCTTGAGGGGAACAGTTGAGTAGTATTTTACCATTCAATATTTATCCACTGATAAAACAAATCCTGTACTTTAGCAGATTTGTTTAGGGGCAAAATAAACACGCCAACAAGTAGCTTTAAGACAAACACATATTGTCAATGGTTGATGTTTTCGGTGGGAGCTTTAAGACAAACACATATTGTAAATGGTTGATGTTATTGGTGGGACCTTTAAGACAAACACATATTATCAATGGTTGATGTTTTTGGTGGGAGCTTTAAGACAAACACATATTGTAAATGGTTGATGAAAGGGCCCAGGTGGCTCAATGAGTTAGGTAGTTGGGGTAGTTGGAATACCTAACAACTCATACAAGCCTATCACCAATACGGCGTGGGTTCGCCCCCGGCTTTGTAAATTACAAAAAAGAGTGCACTCGGCTCACAGCCGCAAGTGATAAAGTTTACCAGTTACTTGCCCATGGTCGAAAACTGGTCGCCATGATATAGCTGAAATATTGCTGAAAGTGGCATTAAACACCAAAAATCAAATTAATCATCATCATCAATGGTTGATGTTTTGGTGGGAGATTTAAGACAAACACATATTGTCAATGGTTGATGTTTTGGTGGGAGCTTTAAGACAAATCCATATTGTCAATGGTTGATGTTTTGGTGGGAGATTTAAGACAAACACATATTGTCAATGGTTGATGTTTTGGTGGGAGATTTAAGACAAACACATATTGTCAATGGTTAATGTTTTGGTGGGAGCTTTAAGACAAATCCATATTGTCAATGGTTGATGATTTTGGTGGGAGTTGACCTTATGACAGTAAGTCAGCAGACTGTGTTACCTGTTAATTCTAATATGACGTCCTTCAAACGCTTTGAGTCCAAACCCGTGGTAAAAATAATATTAATCTATGACCGATTAAATTTATGACGTCATCGACAATTTATAACGATATTTTACCAATTTTAACATATTAGAATCGAAATAATTCATGGAAGCTATATGTATATATTGTTTTTACCACGGGTAGGCCTTTATGTCAGCTTTTTACCCCTCTCTAATGCTCGGGGTAAAACTTCGTGACATAAAGGCCTACCCATGGTAAAAACAATATATACATATGGCTTCCATGAATTATTTCTTAATTAATACCTGTCTACCTATAATTAATACTGTTTACCTGACTGGGTTACACAATTAGATGTGATACTGGTGTATTTAATGTCAGATTAAATATACAAATGACAAAATCTGGTAAGTTTTATGGGCCGTTAAAGATGTCCAGTTATATTTGGCTGGAGGGATCATCTTAATTGATTGTTAACATGTTCTAGCAATTGTTTGGTTAAATTTCAACACATACTTTACACAAATAATACATGTACGTTTTACTGTAACTGGGTGAGGTACATTTTTTAGTCTTCTACTTTGCCTCTACATACATGTACATAGTTTCTTAAGAATTTTTATTTTCAAATCCCAGAAATGACAGTAATTTATCATTTTGTATGAATCGTGGAAATAATTTATGTTTATGTTTGTTTTCAATGATATTATCATGCCTACACTTTTTTATAGTTGTAGTTGGCAATATTTCACCGAGAGCTATGCTATTACTTTTGTATAGTAAAGTTGTCTGTTATAAGAAGGGCCTAAGTTAAGAAAACATAACATGGGCACAATCTAATTTCTCCATGGTTAGAGGTATCACAAGTTGTCTTGTCTAAACAGGTGGTCATGATAAATGTCTTACAAGTGCCAATCAGATGCTGCATTTTGTACATGGATTGAATACATGTATTCACCTAGAAACATCAACTGTTCCAAAAATATAATACTGTGGTCTACATATCAATACCTATTTATATCTGTTTTGATTGATCTACATGCAGAAATGGTGATATATACATATTAGGGGTGTAACAATACACTTTTTCCACAAGCGATACGTATCGTGATATTTGATATGTATTACGATACGTTTTATAGGAAACTAACTATTCCTTGAAGTCCATGCTGGTCGACATGGGCACTGCCATGGGTTTTTTTTATATGAGGTCGCTTACATACTAGCAGAAATTATAAATATTTGATATTTGATTAATTAATTAATTTTAAAAGCGTAAATTAATTAATCGATTCACTTTTCTCAAAATATTAATTAAATGATCACCAAAAGAAGAAAACGGAAGTTCAACACTACTTTTTTTCAAAAAATGAGCATCATATCGTTTATATCGTAAGCGGCCTCCACGTATCGTGAACCGAACCATCCCCAAAATAATCGTGATTTCAGTACATACGGTGAATCGTTTCCCCCTTAATACATATATATATTTAGTATGTAAGTGATTTTCTGGTTGTACTTTTATATCTAATGTACTGTTCCACATGTAGGGACACCCAGGTACAAATTGATACTTAACAGAAACCATTGTCTCTTTAATGGCTCTTTAATTGCCATTAATCCTGCCATTATAGAAATGACACTAAATAAGTTTTAAGTATTGATATTTCTGTTGATGGAAGCTTAAATCCCAATTTTTCACACTGGTGGACCTATATCTTTGATGTCTGTTACCTCATAAGAGTACACATTTATATAGGTAATTCACTAGATAAAGGAAACTGCAGTTAGATGGAATTGTCCGATTGTCAATATTTATATATAAGGATGTCAATTTTGTGTCCATTATTTTTAACTGTTGGATAATGGAAATGTACGTGGTTTCATTAATCCAGTGTTATTGAAAGTTACAAGTCTACTTGTATTACAGATATCTTCTATAAAATTGCTTCATAAAGCATCCTTGTAGATGACATCCGACTGTTTTCACATTAATACACTTAACTAGACTTGACTATTGGGTATAGAGTTCTTTAATAAAGATAATGGTAAATATTGTTGAGAGAAGGTTGTCAGACACAATTGTTTTGTAAACTGTTCTAAATGTTGGCAACTGGTTGTATATACCGTTAGTGGTCAGAGATTCCAAATCATTTCTGTAAAATACACTTTATACAAGTTTTTTGTTTGAAAAAGTTAATATTAAAATGACATATTAGAGAGAATACTGAAAAGTAAAGGATTTTACCAATGAATCACATTGTATTAATTAGTAAAAATACCTGGTAACTCTAAAGTACAAGATGAGGTCATCCTGTGTCGACCTAGTAAATACCTGGTAACTCTGAAGTACAAGATGAGGTCATCCTGTGTCGACCTAGTAAATACCTGGTAACTCTAAAGTACAAGTTGAGGTCATCCTGTGTCGACCTAGTAAATACCTGGTAACTCTAAAGTACAAGATGAGCTCATCCTGTGTCGACCTAGTAAATACCTGGTAACTCTAAAGTACAAGATGAGGTCATCCTGTGTCGACCTAGAAAATACCTGGTAACTCAGGTACAAGTTGAGGTCATCCTGTGTCCACCTAGGGCTAGACACAAGCATATTTTATGAAAGGATAGTGGTTATTGCAGAGATTCAAAAACTTTTATGAGTTTTTTTTAACAAAAAGTAGTGAAAGTTTGTTGGATTGTATACCAAAATACTGAAATATTGTTGAAAGTGGCATTAAAAACCACAAACCTCAAAAGCCACCCATCCTAAAAATTCTTTTGGATTTAATTATAATTTTGACATTAGTTTGAATGATAGAAAATGATATAGTAAAGAGTATGTTAATACATTGTAAAACTTCAAAACAAAAAACAAAAAGCAATCAAATGAAATTACTGATTCACAATAATTATATGAAGAAGAACAATCACTAGTGGACAGAACTTGAAGTTAAGCTGTAATTATTCTAATTATCAGATGAAAAATGACAAATTGCTAATTTGATTGAAATAATAAGAGAGAACTATGGTCAAATAAAATCGGTCAGTTAGGTCTATTGACAGTAATTGTCCCTGACATTTCATCCTGTACTCTTCATCTCCTATTGACACAGTCATATCCCTGTTTTCATTATTTAGCGATCTATGTGTAGCTCGTTTAGAATAAGGATTTACAGAATAATCCTGCTAGGTCAAGACTTAGTTACTGTGTTCAGATTGTCAGGAGTGACATTACAACATGATGTTACTAGATAATGGTACAAATAAGTCACAGATCATTCTTATAGTATTTTGGTTCTTTTTTTTTCCATACCAGAACATTATACTTGTTTTGTAATCAGTGTCCTTGAAAATTGAATATAAGACTTACTATTTATTTGCCAGTACATTTTTGTATAGTCAAACATGCCCATGCAGTCACTCTATTAAGCAGTCACCTGTATGAAAAGGTCACCTTTTTCTTATCCTGTCATAGAAAATTTCATATGAATTTAACCTCTTTTAAGAGGTCACCTGTCTTTAAAAGCCACTTTTTCTTAGTCCCAAAGGTGACCTCTTAATACAGGTTTGACTGTATTTAAGTTTTTCTTATCAGGTCAACAACTTTGTATGAATTATAGTATATATTACGGATTTAGTTTGTTACACATATTTTCATTGGTTCTTCATCCCTGAATGTCAGCATATATTCGGAAAACAGAGGGGGTATATATTTCAGTCCCCAAAAACGATTAAAACATGGACGACAAAACATTACGCTTTAATGAATCGATGGTATAATACAGAATAATAAATGTATTTTTACCAAATTAGATGCTGTTTTTATAATAAATGTATTTTTACCAAATTAGATGCTGTTTTTATACTCAAATATGAATTATAGTATATATTACGGATTTAGTTTGTTACACATATTTTCATTGGTTCTTCAACCCTGAATGTCAGCATATATTCGGAAAACAGACAATGAACAAAAAAATATTACAATGGTTAATTCCGTCACAAATACCTGATCAATTCAGCAAACTCCTATGTTCCACAGCTGTACCATAACAAATAAACAAAACGTTGAGCCTTGAAAACTTTCGACGTCATGGGGCCACACCAAGGTTTTATTTACATGTTGTTAACATTTAAATTATTGAAACTGTTTCGCAAACCGTTGTTTTGTTATGCGATATATTAATGTTATATTTATAGAGTTTATAAAATTTACTACATATGAAACTGTATTGATTTAGCAATTTAGTACAGTATTTTCCTTCATGAGAAACCCCATACATGAAATATGACGTGACACATATTTTGACGTCATTGAAGAATGACGTCAAAGGTACGGAAACGGACATCTAGAGATACGGAAAATGAAAATAAAAGACGCAAATTTATTTAATACAGTTGGATGTTGTATTTAAAAAAAAACAATGGTTAAATCCGTAATATATCTGTTATTCAGCTATCATCCGATAGCTGAATAGGTATATAATGTGACATTCCCGGTTTATGATATATATTCCCTTCGGCTGCGCCTCAGGAAATATACATCCTAAGCCGGGAATGTCACATTATATACCCTGTCTGATAGCTGAATAACATATAATATTATGTTCATCAACTGTCTACATATGATATGAATATTTTTCAACTCATGAATATGCATCACTGGCGTTAAACTGATCGTGGTAACTGCAGTTACGACGATCACAACATGGTGGTGGTAGAAATAGGTAAGATTGTTTTCTGCTAATTTCTCCATTCTAGCATGTTGTCAAGAATTACTCAGCCACAAGGTTGATCTGTACGATTTTGTTGTATGTGTGTGTTCTTGATACCATATATGGTCTCGTTACCAAGAAAATAGCCACCGGAAATGTAAGGAAGATAATCGTAACTCCATAAATTATAATATAGAGTTACGATTATCTTCCTTAAATTTCCAATGGCTATTTTCTTGGTAACAAGACCATATATGGTATCAAGAACACACACATACAGCAAAATCATACAGATCAACCTTGCGACGGAGTAATTCTTGACAACAACACGTTAGAATGGAGAAATTAGCAGAAAACGATCTTACCTATTTCTACCACCGCCATGTTGTGATCGCCGTAACTGCAGTTACCACAATCAGTTTACAGCCAGTGATGCATGCCATTGATGTCAGTTTTACCCCAATAACTTGATCTTTTCAAAATGTCTTCTCTTCCAAGAAAACTTGAAAAAAGTGGCATTGGTTATTCTCTTTATGAACAAAAATGTGTTTATAACCGATTTAATGAAGATTATTAGGAGGATATTGATTCATACAGCTTTAGTATAGCCTGTACATCTATTTTAACATTAACCTTTAATAGTAATTTAACACTTATCTATATTTTAGCCAGGAATCAGATTTCCTACATTGTTTTATGACAGTTTTGTATATTATATATAGCACATCTCTGTTATCTAAACTTTTGACCTGGTGTTTATTTCAGCTATTGTTACATTTGTACTGGAGGTAAACTATTATCTGCCCATGAGACCTCAACCATTTTGTTTAAGATTTTGACCATGTGCAAAGCAACATAATACAGAAGAGATTTTCAAGTAAAGGGATGATTTGAATATGAAAACAATAACTGAAAAATAAATAGGAATATAAGAATAACTTAAGAACCAAAGCTTAAACAACAAAAATTATCTCAAAAATGGAAATAATACTGTGTGATCTAGAAGGGTCAGACAGTTGTCAGTAGCTGTTCCATTAGCATGGGGGAACATATTTTAGTCTGCTGGTTGTGTGAAATGTCATTCTTTTATTGAGAAGTTCATCTTGTTTCAGTTTTTTCCAATTATACTTTTAGAGTATGTTTGTAGTTTAACACATAGACTTAATTCAGAATGTTGAACCTTGCTCTTGGTCTTGTTTCCAGGCCTTGTGGTCATACCAGTAGTCATTAGTGTAAAACTGTCATCTTTTGAGTTGATGTGTAGGTATTATATTTAATATTGTTTTATTTATATCTGTTTGAACACTTCAGATCTATAGTCAACAAAGAGGAGGTTTATGTTACCATTAACCATGTAGTTTATTCCCTCATCATATGTTTGTACCTGTCCCAAGGGCTAACATACATTGGGGCAGATTTGCATTTATAAAAAACGTATCAAAGGGGTGGCAAAAAACACAATGGGGTGGATATATTGTTTTACTTGCCTGTATTTTTACCTGAGTAATTAACCTGTGTATTCACTTGTCTGAATTCAAATATCTGTAAAATCTAATCACCCACTGCTAAGTTCCACGCAAGAGTTGACCTATGACTTGCATGTACATTTTATCAGACTGTCTGTGCCCAAGATGAATATCATTCATAATGTGGTTAACATTTTTGAGATGCTAGCATCCAGTTTTATTATTGAAACTTTATTGTGTTTTATTATCTTGTATCCTAAATAAAAAATAAATATTTAAACTAGCACATGTATTTTGTAATGTATTACCAGACAACTATCCATGAATATAAGACAAAGAACTTCCGAAATTCCGCCCAATTTATGCATGTTTAAATCCACCCCATTATATACTTTTCATCCGCCCCATTAATACGATTTTTGTCACCCCATTGAGTTGTGAATCTGCCGCAATGTAAATCTGCGGTCCCAAGCAAGGATCTAGATTTTAATCAGCCTCTGTGACTGTCATTAACTTCTTTGTTCTTTTGGTAAAGCACCAGTTCCTGTTGTAGTTAGTTATATTGTCAACCATTACTTCTTAGTTTTCTATTTCATGTCCCAAAAGTTCATTTAAATACACATTATTGTGTCTACACTCAATATTTTTTAACTAAAGTGGTACATATGCCTGTAGCAAATTATTATCTTCATGTCTTGTCCTGTTTGGGAAGTCGCCTGGTTTGTTATCAGACTATTTTAATTTCCATAAAGTCAGAGACAGAACTTGTATTGTAATCAATATTACCAATATCCTATTGTTGTTCTTTGGGGGATATTTTATAGAGATGGCAGATCAAATGTTAGTTTCCAGCATATCAATAAATTACCCTCATGCAGATATGTTAAAATAAGTGCATCAATCTTTAGAAAAGTGAAGGAAAAAAAGACTGTGATAAGAAATTTTATTAGCTGTGAAGATATTGGATTTGCTACATGCATAATCAACTGGCTTGTAATAGAGTCTTGAAAAGACAAATCCTTTATACATTGATTTTCAAATGGTTCCATATAAGAGAAACTAGTTATACAATATCCTTAGAATAAAATCAGACTTTTTAGTGTCAAACAGTATATATCACAGGGATATTAGTTGGATTTATTTTGCATAATATAAGATATATGGAGGGATACATGTATATATGTAAGTGTGCATTTAATTAATTATAGATGAAAATGAGAAATGTTTATGTGTATATATATATATTGTATATATGGAAGGTATGGCTTTTGATATATTTTTTTTATCCTTGTTATTTTCTTTTATTATTAACCTATATTTCTGAACTTGTATCTAACATAATACTGTCTGTCCCCCAAGGAGAGACAAGAATTAATGTCAATCATTCTGTTATAACAGATTGCTAAAGTTTTACTGCAGACCTGTACCAGAAAAGTGATATAAAAGTATAGGGCTATATGAAATCTAGTTTGTAGAGTATTGTGCATACATATAGAATATCTTAGATAGATGTAGAGTATCTTGTATACATGTAGAGTATCTTACATACATGTCGGGTAGCTTACATACATGTAGAGTATCTTACATACATGTAGAGTATCTTACATACATGTAAAGTATCTTACATACATGTAGGGTATCTTACATACATGTAGAGTATCTTACATACATGCAGGGTATCTTACATACATGTAGAGTATCTTACATACATGTAGAGTATCTTACATACATGTAAAGTATCTTACATACATGTAGGGTATCTTACATACATGTAGAGTATCTTACATACATGCAGGGTATCTTACATACATGTAGAGTATCTTACATACATGTAGAGTATCTTACATACATGTAGAGTATCTTACATACATGTAGGGTATCTTACATACATGTAGAGTATCTTACATACATGTAGATTATCTTACATACATGTAGAGTATCTTACATACATGCAGGGTATCTTACATACATGCAGGGTATCTTACATACATGTGGAGTATATTACGTACATGTAGAGTATCTTACATACATGTAGAGTATCTTACGTACATGTAGAGTATCTTGTATACATGTAGAGTATCTTACATGCAGGGTATCTTACATACATGTAGAGTATCTTACATACATGTGGAGTATATTACATACATGTAGAGTATCTTACATACATGTAGAGTATCTTACGTACATGTAGAGTATCTTGTATACATGTAGAGTATCTTACATGTAGAGTATCTTACATACATGCAGGGTATCTTACATACATGTAGAGTATCTTACATACATGCAGGGTATCTTACATACATGTGGAGTATATTACGTACATGTAGAATATCTTACGTACATGTAGAGTATCTTGTATACATGTAGAGTATCTTACATACATGCAGGGTATCTTACATACATGTGGAGTATCTTACGTACATGTAGAGTATCTTACATACATGTAGGGTAGCTTATATACATGTAGAGTATCTTACATACATGTAGAGTATCTTACATACATGTAGAATATCTTACATACATCACTGGGGTAAAGCTGATGACCGTAACTGATCATAAATCGGCGGTGCAATTACGGTCATCTCAGTTTTCAGTTACGGTCATCTTAGCGATTTTTTTAAATCGGATTTTCTCTTTCATATACATTTTTCAGTCGTAATTTGTGATTTCCTTGTGATAAGTTCATAGATTACTATCGTACCAATGCATGTGCCATTTAAAATACATTATAGAAACAATTTAATCGACAAAAAAGATTCTTACCTGATTCCACGTCCGCCATCTTGGGATGACCATAATTACAGTTACGGTCATCAACTTTACCCCAGTGATACATGTAGAGTATCTTACATACATGTAGAGTATCTTACATACATGTAGGGTATCTTACATACATGTAGGGTATCTTACATACATGTAGAGTATCTGACACATGTAGAGTATCTTACATGTAGAGTATCTTACATACATGTAGAGTATCTTACGTACATGTAGAGTATCTTACGTACATGTAGAGTATCTTACATACATGTAGAGTATCTTACATACATGTAGAGTATCCTACATACATGTAGAGTATCTTACATACATGTAGAGTATCTTGCATGCATGTAGAGTATCCTACGTACATGTAGAGTATCTTACATACATGTAGAGTATCTTACATACATGTAGAGTATCTTACGTACATGTAGAGTATATTACATGCATGTAGAGTATCTTACATACACGTAGAGTATCTTACATACATGTAGAGTACCCTACGATAACGTATGATTAATGCCGGGTATCATATTATATTTATGTTATCGTGGTACAAGTATCTGTCTACTTTCTATATAGTATCAGAAAATAAGTATTCAAGATGTTTTTTGAGAAATTAGTTGCCTCCTCGTAAAGCTTGATCAGAGGATATATATACATGTACATGATTCCAAAGCATACATGACACAAATCTCTGTGACATAGTTTTTAACACATGGTCTTTAATTATAATAGTTGTATCAGATGACTTCCTTTCCTTATTTTATATGTAGCAACATTCCAGCAGCATCTGCATATAGAGTATATATCTCTCAATTTATACGATTTTCCAGAGCTTGTGGTTCCTGTCAGGATTTCCTTGATAGAGGGTTCCTGCTAACAAGGAAGCTACTGAACCAAGGGTTCCTATTGGTTAAGTTGAAGTCATCACTTAGAACGTTTTCGGTCGCCACCATGACTTGGTTGATCGTTATGGAATATCTGGGTGACAAATGACCATGGATATGTTCCATTAATTTTGTCGTAAACACTTGCCGGTCCTTTCCTCATTCCTGACTTATCACCAGGTTTGTAACTAGATTAACATGACGAAGCACCTCAGTTCACCCACGGTTGTTAGTGTTACAAATTACTCCATCTTAAGTTTTATGTATGTTTTGTAGATCGTTGTTTATCCTTTTTCTTTTGGCCATTGTGTTGTCTGTCCTTCTTCGATTTACAGATTCTGATTACCCCTTTGGTATCTTCAAACTCTTTTTATCCTCCTCCATCTAGGAATCAAAATGGTACTCTCTCAATTATAAGTCAAATGACAAAATAAGATTCCAATTTATTTACCAGTAGTAAAAAGTACTGGCAAGCTCAATTTGTTTCACACCCATTTTAGATGAGGAACAGTAATAAACACACTGTTACATTACTATAATTTGTATTTCTAATTAAGAAATTGATTTTTACTCGTTGCAGCCTTGAAGCAATGGTAAGTTTCAGAAATGATAGTAAATCAGGTTGTAACTCTGTAACAGGGAATTGTTGAGCCAAATTGTAATCAATCAAGCAGTAGAAAACATGGATAAGACGAGGATTTATTTCTTTAGAAAGACAGGAACTGAAATAAGTGCTGCAGTATTGATCTCCCAAAAAAAAGACAATTTGCTGATTTTTGTATAAATAATAGTATTTACTAGGGAATAATGGGTCTCTATCATTGATTTACCTGTAAGCAATATAATTAACTAATTGAATCAGGCTATAAGCTTTTTTTTAGCTCACCTGACCCAACACCACTAAGCGTCCGTCGTCCGTCCGTTAACTTTTCACATTTTAATCAACTCCTCTGAAGCCACTGGGCCAATTTGAACCAAACTTTGGTGGAATGGTCCTTGGATGGCCCCCTTCCAAAAGTGTGTCCGGTGATCCAGACTTCCAACCAAGATGGCCGCCAAGCTAAAAATAGAAAAAAGGGGGGATGAAATTTTAATTGTTCATTGCTGCTTTAGTATAGGTCATAATGAGCTCAAATTTTAACTGCAGCTACATGGCAAGGAGTAGTTTAACATATATTCCGGGTTTTTCTGTTAAATTTTTCTTTCAGCCGATATATAACGATTATGCAAATTAGGCATATTTTGATAAAAGATCACATTTAAATCTTCTCCTCTGAAACTGCTGAACCAAATTAAACCAAACCTGGCAGGGATGGTCCCTGGGTGGGCCCCTTTCAAAATTGTGTCCGACAGCCCCGCCCTCCATTCAAAATGGCTGCTGTTACTAAAAATAGAAATTTCTTTAGTTGTCAATTTCCGCTTTATTACAAATCAAAATGAACTCAAATGTTAACTGCAGCTATATGGCAATGAGTAGTTTAACATATATTCTGGGTTTTTCTGTGAGATTTGTTCAGCCTGTTTATTCCGTTTAGGAATATTATGAGATAAAATTCACATCAAAATCTTTTGCTCAGAAATTTGAGTTGAAATGATCTTTGGGTGGCCCACTTTCAAAATTATGTGTAACACCCCCATTTTCTATCATCTTTAGATGTCAAATTGAAAACCAGGTGAGCAATTACAGGCTCCTGGGAGCCTCTAGTTTCAAGAATTTGTTCTCAATTATCTATTTTTAGGCTGGAAATAGATGTAAAAATATAACATGTACTTTTGATGGAAAAGCCACGGTAAAAGTTTTTTTTTATTTATTATATTTTTGCCAGGAGTTTATAGTTTGTAAACTTCATTTAACAGGAGTTCATTTGTATCTCCATGGCGGTCCATTTTATTTATGATATGTTATAAATTTATATTTATGGCAATCCCATAAGCTTCGTTCTTGTTTAGGTAAATTCTCGTCTTTATTGTACATGTTATTCATACCATTTAAATAAAGCCGCAACTTTTTTAGCAATAATCATAATCTCCAGTAGGCGGAGTTTTATTAGCCATTTTATAATCATTTATTGTATAAGGAGAATGTATATGATATATTATATCTTGGTCAGTTGAACTGTTAGGCATAGTCATACACAGTCCCTATCTGGTACTATAAGTGTGTCGAAGGTTAAGGCCATTGTTTACCTTGGCCAACAGAGGGAGTTGTTGTCATAATGCATTTTTTTATTGTGATTCATACAACAAGGACAAAGGTAAGATCAAAGTTATTTTACACCTGGATTTTACCTGTTGGTTTTTTTTATCATCAACGCCATGTGTACTGTGTAACTTATATTATTTGAAGGAAATATTACTGTTCTAAATTTGATTCAACTGGTGAGACAAAATATTTTTATTTATTTTTGCTTTCACTTTTTTTCCACAAAAGTAAAATGTGAAAAGGTAAAGAAATCTTTGATCTATTTTAGACTTACAAAACCTAGATGTTTAAAGATTTATTCCAATCAATATATATTTCCCTCAAGCCTGTATATAACATCTATTTGCACAAAACTTGTCTCAGGGGGGAATCTTCTAATGGAAGTTGGCCATAGTTTGTTTGATGATGCAAATGGATGTTGATTCCAATTAATGACTTGTTACATGAAATTTACATCTGCAGCAAAGTTCTATGGAATTGACATTCTCCAATAGAAGCTGATTTTGTCTGAGCCTGGACTGTGTATAGAAACATGTCAAGGACAAAGTCACTGTCTTTCCTAAAAATATTTCTTTCTATGGACTTGACATGGGTGAATTGATACAGAGCTTATGTTGTTTTAACCATGCCGACTCTAAATAAAGCTTATTTATTATTTATTTATTTATTTACATATTGTTGTAATGAGTTAATTTTTCACTCTTTTTTGGATCTACAATTATAGGATGGAATATCTGAATTGAAATAATATTCTGATTATGATTTACATTAGAGAGGGATGAAAATTTCAGAATGAATACATTGGGGGGGGGGGGGGGGCAGATAGTTATAACTTCCCTTGTCTTATTCTGCCATTTGATAGTTATAACCTCCCTTGTCTTATTCTGCCATTTATATCTAATTTTATAAGAGGCAATATCATTATTACATAATATATTATTGAAAGCATTCTGTCTGTACCAAGAAATCATGTGTGTTCTGATCACTCTTTAAAACACAGAAAGTCTTTACAATTTAAATCAGACCTCTTCATTTGATTCTCAAACTGTTCTGTAAAAATTCTAAAGATAATAAACAGAATATTCTTGCTGCAGTTAGCAATGTTTGATGTTGAAAATCATTTACATCATTTATTTCAGAACATGTGTTTTGTGGTTTACATCTTTATTAAAGAAACATGTTTTAAGTTTGTTTGAGACATATACTTGCACTACCTTTCTTTTGTAGTAATGTTAGCATTCTGTTCGAAAACATATCATGGGAGGAGTTGTACATATAAGGATAGAATATAATGATAGGGGGGGATAGAGAATGCAAAAGGATGTACTTCACAGAAAGTAGGAGCTGAATCTCTTGAGTTATAAGATTGATAGCTCAACAACAAAAAATATACTTGCCTGGCAAAGGGCCAGGTTAAAAACGAAAATAACTAGCGTCAATCTCCATTTAATATCAAGATCTTTCAAAAAAAAGATTTAAAAATAAACATCCTTAACAAAACTTCTTGCCATTGAGTTCATTCTGGTTGTAAAATCTTTTTTAAGTATTTACTCTAGACCATGCTTGAGTTATGAAAAATAAACTTTTATTCTCATGTATATTACAGTTGTAAAATGATAGGTCTGTAAATATACCTTTAACATTTAAAACCTAGATCAATGACCAAGAAGAAATTTAAATTTCTATTTTATTGACCTGGTATGTACTTGAGAAAGTCAAATGACACAGGTGAATTTTCTAGGTTAAGGTGTTGTAATTAAGTCTGTCTCAGTAGGTACAGCTAATTACCACAAAGTGACCACAGGTAACTTGCAGGTGCTTTGTCACCCTACAGGTAAACATTAAGCGAAGTAGATACCCAGATGAATCAGGCAGGGTCATTGGATGTGCTAGTTAGGATGTCCTAGAGAGATCAGTGTTGATCAGACTAGTTATCTAATGATATGATTGTGTGTGCCAGCAAGATGGTAATGACATGTTTTAATGGCTTGAATTGTGTATGTCATAATGACATGTTTTTTTGGATGGTTTAACATCAGTGAATTCATTATTTAGAAGCAATAATTTGTCCCAGGTATGTACATATATTAAATACATAGGTGTAAAAAGGTAAGACTTTCTTCCAAATAAAACAATGTTTTTCTGTAATATGGTTATAATCTTCCAATAATGATTTGACTTTCCAATCTTCTGATTAAGAACGTTCCTTATGAGGGTTATTTCAGTCATGCACACTCAATTAGATATCTGTTTTTATTTAAGAAATAAATCATGGAAGCCAGAATGTGTTTTGAGTTTTAACATGGATTGAGAGATATTAATATTTTATCCCGAGCCATGTTAAAACTCAAAACACATTCTGGCTTCCATGATTTATTTCGATTCTGATATGTCTACGAGTACAAATATGGTAGTATACTTTGATTGGAAGACGGTAATTTATATTTACGTTTGTGGAAAATGTCGTACACAATTTATGCTGCCAATGGAAAAGTCAGTCATATTCACCGACACATGTGCGAATGAGATTATACCATCAATAAATCGCTCGTTTGTCTACAAAGCGAAAGAGGGACGTCATGTTAAAATAAAGATTTTTTTTTTGTTGGAGAATTAGTGAAAAGAAATGATTAAAACTTCCAGGATATTTTGCCATCCATGTCAATATATATATAATACTTGTATGCATTTGATTTTGTTTCTGTTGCATGTTCATTTTTCTACAAACACATTCCCATGAAACAATATGACAGTTTTTAGACAGAATTTTGTTTATTCATGGCCGAGATTAATACCAAATTGTTCCTCTTTAGCTATAAGACCTTCTATACAAATGTATATTAATTTAAAGTTACATACAATATGTATTCTATAGAGATATTACATTCTATAGAGATATTACATGTATTCTATAGAGATATTACATGTATTCTATAGAGAGATTACATGTATTCTATAGAGATATTACATGTATTCTATAGAGATATTACATGTATTCTCATACCTGTTAACCCTCCCCCTTTGCGTGGGAGTCTCCCGCATAAGAGCCTTATCTCCCGCATGGACTGGGTCTCCTGCGCGGGAGACATTAATCTCCCGCACACACCTTTTCCTCCCGCATGATCTCCCCCCCAACAAAAAAAAATTCTCCCAATTTTGAGGGTCCCTTCCGTCTCTCCCGTCAACTTCCAAAATATTCCGCCCGTGAAAAAAATCAAGTACAATAAAATCTTGACCTACATTTTGCGATCAATATTTCTGGAAATTCCCCATTTGGAACTCCCACGCTGATTAACGCCGAGAGATACGAATGGTAAAGGTGAATGTCATATTTAATGATATCCGGTTATTGATCTGTTTGACACCTTTACAGGTAAATTGGGTCATGGTGATTAATTAAGGTATTGATGATTATACAACAATTATACACTGATTGACAGTTAATTGGGGATAAGGAAGTGGGTTTGTGGCACACGCTTAGATGATTAGAAGTGTGATAGCGGCAATTGAAAATACTTATAAACCGTTGTGCAAACAGGAGTCGGACAACCTTTGATGTGGAGGAAAACTTCTTATTTCGATCAAATGTGCAATGAATTCCTCTCGGATTGAGTTGTTATGGCTTGTTTGGAACCAAAGCCGATCAAAGTATTATTTAAGGACTAAGTTCTATTGATAAACCACAAAAATGCCGAAACGTATGCTATCATCCAACGCACCAGCATCAAAGTGACTTTTTAATTTTAGTGCTCTATGACTTTATTGTTCAGAACATTCTGTCTTCATTGTTATTGCTTTGTTATAACCTTATGATTATGAATGATTATGAATAAATTATAAATACAGTTTTTATCATTCATTCATCATATGAAACACTACTAATAAGACAGAAATGTAAACAATATATATTGAAATGGGATGCAGTTGGTTCAATACTGAAACAAACAAAAGGAAAACTTCAATAAACAATAAAACCACACATCAAATATGTCGATAAAAAATCTCCAGTTATGAGACCAAATCTCCAGCCAAAAATTTACAAATCTCCAGTTGTAGCATAGCAACTCTATCACATGTATGCAACTACAAGGTACAATTTTGTGCGTTTAAAGGTGACGCACAAAATCCCCCCCTTAGAAGAGTTGGTAGGGGGAGATCTCCTCCCTAGCAGTTCCCAGAGGTTAACAGGTATGGTATTCTATAGAGATATTACATGTATTCTATAGAGATATTACATGTATTCTATAGAGATATTACATGTATTCTATAGAGATATTACATGTATTCTACAGAGATATTACATGTATTCTGTAGAGATATTACATTTGTACATGTATTCTATAGAGATATTACATGTATTCTATAGAGATATTACATGTATTCTATAGAGATATTACATGTATTCTATAGAGATATTACATGTATTCTACAGAGATATTACATGTATTCTGTAGAGATATTACATTTGTACATGTATTCTATAGAGATATTACATATCTTCTATAGAGATATTACATGTATTCTATAGAGATATTACATGTATTCTATAGAGATATTACATGTATTCTATAGAGATATTACATGTATTCTATAGAGATATTACATGTATTCTACAAAGATATTACATGTATTCTATAGAGATATTACATGTCTTCTATAGAGATATTACATGTATTCTATAGAGATATTACATGTATTCTATAGAGATATTACATGTATTCTACAGAGATATTACATGTATTCTGTAGAGATATTACATTTGTACATGTATTCTATAGAGATATTACATGTCTTCTATAGAGATATTACATGTATTCTATAGAGATATTACATGTATTCTATAGAGATATTACATGTATTCTATAGAGATATTACATGTATTCTATAGAGATATTACATGTATTCTATAGAGATAGTACATGTATTCTATAGAGATATTACAGAATGTTATTTTTCTTGATGAATAATATGAATGGATGGTTCAATCATGTAACATTTGGTGTGATGATGATTAATATTTTAAGACTTTTATAACTTGTAACTTGTAGTGACATATGTTGTTTTGTCTTGTTTTTCTCAAGGATATACACAGTAAGTATATTACATGTATATTCACATGTAATCAAACTCAACTGATCAATTGCTATTGTTACTGTGTAAGTTTTGGTTTCCTTATGACTTAATTGTGATGAAAAAAATTAAATATATTTTATATAAATTGTGACTAAGCTAACTTTATTTGATGAACAATAAATATAACATTTTAATACTTACAATAACAAAGATTAAATATAATTTATATATTTTGACTTAATTTAAGGCATAGGAATAAGAAGCTTCTTCATAAATGAAATCATTACACTTCTAGATCATTGTTAACCTTAAGAAAATCATAAGGGATCATATTTAGTCACAGACTTTCTGAGGAAGTTTGAGACTTTTGCTGTCACCATACTCAATATAGCGGCAAGTTCAACTAACCAAAATTCTTCCAGATAACTTGGCATTGATTTCTATGATTAGATATACTGGTAGTTTTACATCATTAAATTTTACAACTATTTGCAGCAACTGTAGTATGTGTCTGTATGAATACCATAATCCTACCTAGATCAAAGGAAAATATTTAGTTACCAACAGAAATTAATGTGTTACTCTTATGTATTATTCTGTGATAATAAAACTCGAATCCTATATTTATAAACCATACATCTGTACTTGTAGTTAATGTTAATTCTGTGGCAGTGGAAGATGAACTATATACATTTTGTTTGCATATAATGTTTTGTGGGGAAGACCTAAATTTGACTTATTTACAGCCATTTTGAATGTAACATTTTATAAAGCAATTTAGAAGAACTATGTTTGACCAGTTGTATGAGCTGCTTGATGTGTGGTGGAACACTAGTCAATGACCTCTTTATTCAACACATTATCTTTGTGTCTTGGCACTGTACAAACAGATTCTTAACCATGATAGTAAGTGTTAGACCGATGTTAAGCATGACCAAAGTGGCTAAACAAATAAATTATTCTCACATTTTTCTGTAAGAAACAAAGAATTTTGTGATGGACAGATTGATTAATACAGATACAAGATGTAGTCCTGTCCAGAAACATTACTCCACCTGACAGGTAACATTGTGATGTCTGATGGGAGTTTCCTTTTGATCTGATTATGTTAGTATAAGATTCAGAGTCAAGGCTGTAAGAGGAATTGACAACATTCCTGTTAATTTCTGTATAAATATTGTTCTCTCTGGCTATCTGCCTAAGTACCTGATGCAAACATGCCAATTGTTTGTAGCAGTTATTACTAAGTTACATAACATGGCTGTCTTTTAGATCTTTTACAATTTGTTTAAAGTTACTAGTTTTATGAGCAGTGTAATATGGGGTTTTTTAGGTTCAAACATGTATAAAGTGTGAAGTTATTACATAATCATAATTGATGAGCATTTAATTTTGTTGTTCATTTTATTAATTTTGCTGTCCAGTTTCAACTCAGTTTCAACTGTGGTTGTTTTTTCAAATTTGAAGGGTTCTTCTCCAACTGATGGTTTAGCCCAACACACATTTATTACCATATTTGTCTGATGTGTAGTGTATAGAGAGATTTGATTGGGTTATGGGTGTTTAATCTCACTTTAAACAATATTTCTGTTGTATCATGTCGGTCACTTTTAATAGTAGTAGAAGTCAGAGAAAATCACCTACCAGCTGCAAGTAGCAAGTTGCTCAATCTAAGATTTCTTTGTAGTGGTCTATCCTGGGTTTTTTTCTTTAGGCCATTGTTTTATCTGTCCTTTGATTTATGGCTTCTGATTACCTCTTCAGTCTTTTCTTGACAAACTCTATCATTTAAAACTGTATTGAATACACCTTACATGGAGCAGGACAGCCACAGCAGTCTTTGTATTGTTAGATATACTGCCAAGCACAAATACCTCCAAAATACACCTGGTTTTTTAGCTCACCTGGCCATAGGCCAGGTGAGCTTTTGTCATGGGTAAGCGTCCTCCGGTCCTTCTGTCCGTTAGCTTTTCACATTTAAATCTTCTTCTCTGAAACCGTTGAACAGATTTCAACCAAACTTGCCAGAAATGTTCATTGCATGGTCCTCTACCAGATTTTTGTTTTTGGTACTGATTTGAAATCCAACATGGCTGCCAGGGTCCATAATGTGTTCTCATTGGCTGAAATTTTAAAAATCTTCTTGTCAGAAACCACCAAGCCAATTGAATTGTGACTTTACAGGAATGATCATTGGGTGGTCCTGTACTAAACTTGTGAATCGTTTGCCGATCGGAAATTCAAGATGGCCACCATGACTCGACTTAGTTTAACATTGGACTCTATGGGAATTTCACATTTTCATCTTTTTTTCTGAAACCACAAAACAGATTTGAACCAAACTTGGCAGAAATGTTCATTGGATGGCCATATACAAGATGATTGTATTTGGCGCTGATCAGAAATCCAACATGGCTGCCAGGGCCCATAATGTGTTCTGATTGGGCAAAATTTTAAAAATCTTCTTGTTAGAAACCAATAAGCCAATTGAATTGTGACTTTGCAGGAATGATCATTGGGTGGTCCTGTACTAAATTTGTGAATCGTTTGCTGATCGGAAATTCAAGATGGCTGCCATGACTCGACTTAATTTTAACATAGGACCCTATGGAAAAAATGTTTAAAAGTCTTCTCCTCTAAAACCAGTAAGTCAATTTAAAGCAAACATGGCATGAATGGTCCTTAGGTGGTCAACTTTCAAAATTATGTCCTGTGACCCCGACCTCCATCCAAGATGGCTGCCGTCAGTGGACATAGTTTTAACATAGGACCCTATGAGAAAAAATTTCCTCTGAAACCAGTAATCCAATTTAAAGCAAACATGGCATGGATTGTCCTTAAGTGGTTAATTTTCAAAATTGTTTCCAGTGACCCTGACCTCCATCCAAGATGGCCACCTTCAGCGGACATACTGTAGTTTTAACATAGGACCCTATGGGAAAAAATGTTTTAAAATCTTCTCCTCTGAAACCAGTAAGCCAATATAGCAAACATGTCATCTATGGTCCTTAGGTGGTCAACTTCCAAAATTATGTTCAGTGATCCCGATCTCGGTTCAAAATGGCCGCCGTCAGCGTACATAGTTTTAACATAGGACCCTATGGGAAAATTGTTTAAAAGTCTTCTCTTCTGAAACCAGTCAGCCAATTTAAAGCAAACATGGCATGGATGGTCCTTGGGTAGTATACTTTCAAAATTGTGTCCGGTGACCACAACCTCCATCCAAGATGGCTGCCATGAGCAGACATAGTTTTAACATAGAACCCTATGGCAGTATGGGAGTTGAATAGTAACTTAGATGTATTCGGCATGCAAACATTCTTAAGAGGACTTATTTATGTCAGGTGAGCAATACAGGCTCACCTGAGCCTCTAGTTTTTTCAGGTGTGAATATAATTCAGTCAGTTTCCCATTTTATTCCCCATATTTACCACAAAATAGTGGTTTAACCTTATGAACGTCTTCCTACAGTCTTCCTTTTTACAGCAGTTTGACCTTGTAATGTCTCAGTCTCACCTTAACACATGGTCATCCCTTGTTTGAATCAGTAAGACCATGAATGAATCACTTAAGTAATGATGGTTTATCTCCCTATGCTGTAGTCAGACACTGTAATTCCTCACCTTAGTACCTACTAGTAGTTGTTTGATCATACATAAATGTCTTAATATTACACTTTAGCATTGACTTGACCCTCATATGTCTGTCTTGTCACACTTTAGCATTGACTTGACCCTAATATGTCTGTCTTGTCACACTTTAGCATTGGCTTGACCCTCATATGTCTGTCTTGTCACACTTTAGCATTGGCTTGACCCTCGTATGTCTGTCTTGTCACACTTTAGCATTGGCTTGACCCTCATATGTCTGTCTTGTCACACTTTAGCATTGGCTTGACCCTCATATGTCTGTCTTGTCACACTTTAGCATTGGCTTGACCCTCATATGTCTGTCTTGTCACACTTTAGCATTGGCTTGACCCTCATATGTCTGTCTTGTCACACTTTAGCATTGGCTTGACCCTCATATGTCTGTCTTGTCACACTTTAGCATTGGCTTGACCCTCATATGTCTGTCTTGTCACACTTTAGCATTGGCTTGACCCTCATATGTCTGTCTTGTCACACTTTAGCATTGGCTTGACCCTCATATGTCTGTCTTGTCACACTTTAGCATTGGCTTGACCCTAATATGTCTGTCTTGTCACACTTTAGCATTGACTTGACCCTCATATGTCTGTCTTGTCACACTTTAGCATTGGCTTGACCCTCATATGTCTGTCTTGTCACACTTTAGCATTGACTTGACCCTCGTATGTCTGTCTTGTCACACTTTAGCATTGGCTTGACCTTAATATGTCTGTTTTGTCACACTTTAGCATTGACTTGACCCTCATATGTCTGTCTTGTCACACTTTAGCATTGGCTTGACCCTCATATGTCTGTCTTGTCACACTTTAGCATTGGCTTGACCCTCATATGTCTGTCTTGTCACACTTTAGCATTAGCTTGACCCTCATATGTCTGTCTTGTCACACTTTAGCATTGGCTTGACCCTCATATGTCTGTCTTGTCACACTTTAGCATTGGCTTGGCCCTCATATGTCTGTCTTGTCACACTGTAGCATTGACTTGACCCTCGTATGTCTGTCTTGTCACACTTTAGCATTGGCTTGACCCTCATATGTCTGTCTTGTCACACTTTAGCATTGACTTGACCCTCATATGTCTGTCTTGTCACACTTTAGCATTGACTTGACCCTCATATGTCTGTCTTGTCACACTTTAGCATTGGCTTGACCCTCATATGTCTGTCTTGTCACACTTTAGCATTGACTTGACCCTCATATGTCTGTCTTGTCACACTTTAGCATTGACTTGACTCTAATATGTCTGTCTTGCCACACTTTAGCATTCGCTTGACCCTCATATGTCTGTCTTGCCACACTTTAGCATTGACTTGACCCTAATATGTCTGTCTTGTCACACTTTAGCATTGACTTGACCCTAATATGTCTGTCTTGCCACACTTTAGCATTCGCTTGACCCTCATATGTCTGTCTTGCCACACTTTAGCATTGACTTGACCCTCATATGTCTGTCTTGCCACACTTTAGCATTGACTTGACCCTCATATGTCTGTCTTGCCACACTTAAGCATTGGCTTGACCCTCATATGTCTGTCTTGCCACACTTTAGCATTGACTTGACCCTCACATGTCTGTCTTGCCACACTTTAGCATTCGCTTGACCCTCATATGTCTGTCTTGCGACACTTTAGCACTGACTTGACCCTCATATGTCTGCCTTGCGACACTTTAGCACTGACTTGACCCTCGTATGTCTGTCTTGCCACACTTTAGCATTGACTTGACCCTCGTATGTCTGTCTTGTCACACTTTAGCATTGACTTGACCCTCATATGTCTGTCTTGCCACACTTATGCATTGGCTTGACCCTCATATGTCTGTCTTGCCACACTTATGCATTGGCTTGACCCTCATATGTCTGTCTTGTCACACTTTAGCATTGACTTGACCCTCATATGTCTGTCTTGCCACACTTTAGCATTGACTTGACCCTCGTATGTCTGTCTTGTCACACTTTAGCATTGACTTGACCCTCGTATGTCTGTCTTGTCACACTTTAGCATTGACTTGACCCTCATATGTCTGTCTTGTCACACTTTAGCATTGACTTGACCCTCATATGTCTGTCTTGCCACACTTTAGCATTGACTTGACCCTCGTATGTCTGTCTTGTCACACTTTAGCATTGACTTGACCCTTGTATGTCTGTCTTGTCACACTTTAGCATTGACTTGACCCTCATATGTCTGTCTTGCCACACTTTAGCATTGACTTGACCCTCGTATGTCTGTCTTGTCACACTTTAGCATTGACTTGACCCTCGTATGTCTGTCTTGCCACACTTTAGCATTGACTTGACCCTCGTATGTCTGTCTTGTCACACTTTAGCATTGACTTGACCCTCGTATGTCTGTCTTGTCACACTTTAGCATTGGCTTGACCCTCATATGTCTGTCTTGCCACACATCCAGTAATATAGGATGTTAAATGACTTGTACTCTTGTTATATTACATAAGGGGCATGGTTATTATTGTAAACTCTTAAATGAATACAGAGATTATTATTGTAGACAACACAGGCATCATGGATGCAGTGTGTAGATAGTGTAAATAGAAATAATTAAATCATATCAAGTACATTGTCTTGATCATCAGTGTGCCCTTTAGACTTAACAGTAGATATTAACACTTCAGGCCACCAATAGAAAATACTCGGTTTTTTGTAGTTTTATTTTTTAATATTAGCTAATAGCTGTTTTATGGAATGTCTTGATTTAATCCATATTTATAATATTTGAAGAAGAAAAATCTCATATTTATCAACCTCTAAACATGTGAGAAATACATCACATATGTACCAACCTCTAAACATGTGAGCAATGCATCTCATATGTACCAACCTCTAAACATGTGAGAAATACATCACATATGTACCAACCTCTAAACATGTGAGCAATAATATCTTATATGTACCAACCTCTAAACATGTGAGCAATACATCTCATATGTACCAACCTCTAAACATGTGAGCAATAATATATTATGTGTCCCAACCTCTAAACATGTGAGCAATACATCTCATATGTACCAACCTCTAAACATGTGAGCAATACATCTCATATGTACCAACCTATAAACATGTGAGCAATACATCTCATATGTACCAACCTCTAAACATGTGAGAAATACATCACATATGTACCAACCTCTAAACATGTGAGCAATACATCTTATATGTACCAACCTCTAAACATGTGAGCAATACATCTCATATGTACCAACCTCTAAACATGTGTGCAATACATCTCATGTACCAACCTCTAAACATGTGAGCAATACATCTTATATGTACCAACCTCTAAACATGTGAGCAATACATCTCATATGTACCAACCTCTAAACATGTGAGCAATACATCATATATGTACCAACCTCTAAACATGTGAGCAATACATCACATATGTACCAACCTCTAAACATGTGAGCAATACATCACATATGTACCAACCTCTAAACATGTGAGCAATACATCTCATATGTACCAACCTCTAAACATGTGTACAATACATCTCATGTACCAACCTCTAAACATGTGAGCAATACATCTCATATGTACCAACCTCTAAACATGTGAGCAATACATCACATATGTACCAACCTCTAAACATGTGAGCAATACATCTCGTATGTACCAACCTCTAAACATGTGAGCAATACATCTCATATGTACCAACCTCTAAACATGTGAGCAATATATATCTACATACTTATAAAAATTCATGTCACAATCTTTTTCTCTCCTTCACCATACCCATTTTATGAAATTTTGAAGATTATCCAAAGGAAGTGGGGAGGGAATGAAAAGTTAATAAAGGATTCAATTTCACACAATCTGGAATATCCAATACTTTGTAATAATATAGTATGAATAGATCTTCTCAAACTGTTTTAGTTTTTGTCACTGTACACTTTATAAAAACATTCTATGATTTTAAATATTTTAGCATAATATTTTGTATTTTAATATAATATAAAATCAGTTGAAGATTTAAAGTGAGTAAAACTTCTATTGATATACATGTCTTGCCTCTAATTCACTTTTATTCCTATACATTTTTATTTCTACTTTCTCAATTGAGTTAGAATTCCCATCGCTACAATGGAGTTTTTGAATACTTAATCAAAGTTGGATAATTCATTAGGTTCTGTCAAATTTTGTGATACAACTTGTAGGTTACTTTATGATTACATTGCTACCATATATTTGTTTTCACCATCTATAGAACACTGCTGTGAAAACTGATTAAAAAATTAGGCTATAGGCTATTTGAAATTGAAACTTAAGTTATATTGGGAAACCTCAAGAGGAAGTAGCTGCCATTCTACACTAAATATCAAAGGTTACTTAGAATTTATTACATAAGTATTGTTCTGGTGTAAGTGGAGTGACAATGCTTGTATCACTGATGAAACAGTTAGAGTATTATTACCAGTATCACTGATAAAACAGTTAGAGTATTATTACCAGTATCACTGATAAAACAGTTAGGGTATTATTACCAGTATCACTGATAAAACAGTTAGGGTATTATTACCAGTATCACTGATAAAACAGTTAGAGTATTATTACCAGTATCACTGATAAAACAGTTAGAGTATTATTACCAGTATCACTGATAAAACAGTTAGAGTATTATTACCAGTATCACTGATAAAACAGTTAGAGTATTATTACCAGTATCACTGATAAAACAGTTAGAGTATTATTACCAGTATCACTGATAAAACAGTTAGAGTATTATTACCAGTATCACTGATAAAACAGTTAGAGTATTATTACCAGTATCACTGATAAAACAGTTAGAGCATTATTACCAGTATCACTGATAAAACAGTTAGAGTATTATTACCAGTATCACTGATAAAACAGTTAGAGTATTATTACCAGTATCACTGATAAAACAGTTAGAGTATTATTACCAGTATCACTGATAAAACAGTTAGGGTATTATTACCAGTATCACTGATAAAACAGTTAGAGTATTATTACCAGTATCACTGATAAAACAGTTAGAGTATTATTACCAGTATCACTGATAAAACAGTTAGGGTATTATTACCAGTATCACTGATAAAACAGTTAGGGTATTATTACCAGTATCACTGATAAAACAGTTAGGGTATTATTACCAGTATCACTGATAAAACAGTTAGGGTATTATTACCAGTATCACTGATAAAACAGTTAGGGTATTATTACCAGTATCACTGATAAAACAGTTAGGGTATTATTACCACTGTAGATTTATTTCCTTCCCATTTCAATATGGCTTTTTTATTTTTATTATATTTTGGCTACAAAGGCCAATTATGTTGTCTTATAAGTAATTTCCATTAATACCAGTGTCTTCTTGGACATCAGAATTGAAATCCAAATTGTACTTAAATGGTTATTGGATAGTTCATGTGTTTTGTACATTTTCCAACATTCCAAGATGATTACTCTAGAATATAAAAGTTTAAAGAGAAAATACTTAGGTGACAGGGAGGTATCACATATAGTCATCCACAGAACAAAACTGAATCTATATACAGGGATCTCACTACTTTCAAATTGGAGGGAGAAGTGACTTCTGTTTCAGAGAGCTCACAGGGAGAAGTGGGAGACAACAGAGAGAAGTGGTGAGACTTCTGGGAGAAGTTAATTGTGATTAATCGAAACATTCTTTCATGACCCCTCTGAAGTTACCCTGCCCAAATTTAGTTAATAGTTAAAAAGCTGTCTGAACTGATTTGTTCTGGGTTTTTTTATATTCATAACTACCTTTAGGACATCTATTCAATGTCACATTTTTATTTCTGTCTACCTTGACTATTGGAGTCTTGCATACATTGGACATTTATATAATATAAAGTTGTAAGTCGTGTTTCTTATAAAAGATACAAAAATCAATATATATGTTCACCTTATACCAGGGTCCAGGAGAGATAATCATTAATACCTTGATATTTTTGTTCTTCATTACAACGAATAAATGTAAGAACATATACACTAACAGGTTTTATTGTAATTTTCACCATATCTAGGATTGGGACTTTTCTTTTGTCTTTCACATAAATATTCCACAGAGAGTTTTGTCTATAGAAACTTGTGAGAAATTGACAGACAACACAGATGATATGTCCTTTCAGAACAATTATAATGGTGATATATTATTGATTAATTACTAAACATCTTAGAAAATAAATAAATACAATGTATTGATTATAAAGTTCATAGAAGTTAATATACAGTTGAATCATGTTATCTAGAACAAGGGTAAATGGATTCATCACATAGTATTACACCCTCCCCCCATATTTGATATGAAATTTAGGTCATAGATTAATTTTGGTTTTTTTTTACACCAAATAACATGAATTATTCATAATATTGTTCTTTGCTGATCTCTCCACTTCTACACAGTGTTTGCTGATCTCTCCACTTCTACACAGTGTTTGCTGATCTCTCCACTTCTACACAGTGTTTGCTGATCTCTCCACTTCTACATAGTGTTTGTTGATCTCTCCACTTCTACACAGTGTTTGCTGATCTCTCCACTTCTACACAGTGTTTGCTGATCTCTCCACTTCTACACAGTGTTTGCTGATCTCTCCACTTCTACACAGTGTTTGCTGATCTCTCCACTTCTACACAGTGTTTGCTGATCTCTCCACTTCTACACAGTGTTTGCTGATCTCTCCACTTCTACACAGTGTTTGCCGATCTCTCCACTTCTACACAGTGTTTGCTGATCTCTCCACTTCTACACAGTGTTTGCTGATCTCTCCACTTCTACACAGTGTTTGACTGTAATTAATGTTCACTATGGTATAAAATTGGAGAAGTCATTTTCATATTCAACCATCCATTGATAATGAAGGAAATCAAAAATCGTTTAATTCAACTCTGTTGGAACGTTTATGATATATGTTTTGGGGTGATTTATGTTTTATTTATGCAAATTTATGTTTGTCCTTTAGTGTGACATACTTTGTAGATGACCGATTTCATATAAAGGTCAGATTTGTGTATTTGAGTGGTTTTCTGTCTTGTAAGACGAAAATAGTAAAAATAACTCTTTTTAGTAAACTTTTTACAAGACGGAAAATTGTAATCTCAAATACTCTAAAGTAAAAAGAACCTATAATCCTATTGAAGAAGATGATAGTGGGTTATAAGAAGTCTATTATTAAAACCTTTTGAAGAATTTTGCTGATAATTGACAACAAATACTATCATTGTTTCTAGTCTTCGTGAACATCTTTGTACACAACAGGTGTATTTCAGTCAGATAAAATTTATCTTGGGAAGGATTTAAAATTGTCAAAAAGTGTTTTTATTATCATCTTGAAACAAAAATAAGCTGATGACAGGTTTGTACCTTGACCAGGTTTATGATAGATTTGTTTTATGGATAAACATTGTTAATACTGACCACCTTTAGGAATCACTCTCTTATTCTTCACTGCTAACCTGTAAAATGACTTGGTTTGAACGCCAATTTTTCATTCTAGTAAAAAACATGACATCTACATTAAAAAAAACTGTTGGACATTAAAACAAACTAGTGATCATATAAAAAAATTATGTCCAAATTGTAACTTGTTCTGTGAATAATGGAAGAATAATGAGGTACATGTAATTACAATCACCTAAATAGAGACAGTGGTATTTATTTATATTTATGTCTCTTTTTTGTATTATAAATGTGAAAACTTGCATGTATGTAATAAATTACAAATATTTATCCTTCATCTTTTATGGGATCTCCGCTGGGTTTCCCATTCACCATTTTTTTTTTCTGGAGGATTATGCAGATTGTCACAGTAATATATTTTACCTTAATGAATGATTCAGACAGGGAAACAGCTGTCTTTATTCAAATCAGTCACATACACAAAAAAAAGGCTGTTTTGAATGAAAACACACTTATTCTGAATCTTTTTAACTGCGCTATTTTCAGAATATTGTATCATGTGACTGTGGTATTGATTTCCATGGTAACAATGGTGATTCTGTGCAGTCCTCCATTGTCTCACCTAATCTTATCACTAATAGAACAGATGGCTCAGATGACATTTTTACACCCAGTTTGAATTTCTCCAGTTTTTTTCTGATTCATGCCGAAGGTATCCTGTGCTTTTGGATTGCTCAGTATATACTGTGCATGTGTTTTTCTATCTCCAAAACAAGATTTTTATTTTGTTGTTGACATTTTGCATGAATCATTGCTAAAGGACAAATATTTTGTGAAAGTTGTTGAGAAATTTAATATATTTATCTGGAGGTTAAATTTGTTAGCTTTTATCATGTATGGCTGATTAGACAAGGTAGGATTAGAGAGTTATAGTGATATATTATCATTAAACATTTAAAAAATGATAAAGGTATTAAGTATTAGAAAATTTTCATTAATATTACAGAAATTATTAAGGTATAGATTTCAATCTTTAAATAAAATTTGTTCAAATTGTTCAGTATATTACCTAGCTGTTTTAACTAGACTTGATTTATAATAATACATGTACAAAACAAAATGTACAATGTATATAAAAAAAAAATTGAAATTTTTCAATAATTTAAAATATTAAAAGGAAATCATACATTCTTTCACTTTAATTTTTATACGTCGATGAAGATGGAACCTTTCAATTTTGACAAGTTTCACATTTTGGACATTATAGGACTTTTTTCAAAGAAAAAAGATAGGTAGTTATCCACATGTCTGACAACTCAAAGCTTTTTAGCTCACCTGACCCAAAGGGTCATGTGAGCTATTGCCATCACTTGGCGTCCGTCTCCGTCGTACGTCGTAAACTTTTTAAAAAATCTTCTCCTCTGAAAGTACTAGACCAATGGAGACCAAACTTGGTCTGAATCATCACTAGGGTGTCTAGTTTCAAAATTGTGTCCGATGATGCCGTGCACCAACCAACATGGCCGCTGTTACTAAAAATAGAACATATGGTAAAATTGCAGGTTTTGGGTAATAACTCAAAAACCGTTAATAATATGAAAAATCTGACACGGGGTGAAAATGATCAGCACATCAAGATCTACCTACCCTGCAATTTTGAAGTAAATCTGATTACCCATCTTGGAGTTATTGCCCTTTTTTCATCAAATTTGTAAAATGTTAATACTTTTTGTCTTATATTTCAAAAACTATAAGAGATAAAGGTTAACTTTAAATTGCAAAAATGTGTGGCATATCAAGATCTACCCACCCTGCAATTTTGAAGTAAATCCCATTACCCATTTTGGAGTTATTTCCCTTTTTTCATCAAAATTTTAATACTTTTCGCCCTTATTTCAAAAACTATAAGAGACAGATGGTAAGTTGAAACTGCAAACATTTTCAGCATGTCAAGATCTACCTACCCTGCAATTCTGAAGTAAATTTGATTACCCATCTTGGAGTTATTGCCCTTTTTTCATCAATTTTTTTTTTTATTTTAATACTTTTCGTCTTATATTTCAAAAACTATTTAGAGATAGATGTTAAGTTTAAATTGCAAAAATGTGCAGCATGTCAAGATCTACCTACCCTGCAATTTTGAAGTAAATCCCATTACCCATTTTGACCGATTATGCAAATTAGAAAAAAGGGGGGATGAAATTTAAAAAAAAATCTTCTCCTCTGAAACTACTGAGCCAATCTCAACCAAACTTTGCTGAAATGATCCTTAGGTGGTCCCCTTTCAAAATTGTGTCCGTCAGCGCCGTCCTGTATCCAAGATGGCCACCATTACTAAAAATAGAAATTTCTTCAAATGGCCAAAACTGCTCTATTTTAAGCCAGAAAGTGCCCAAATTTGAACTGTATAAACATAATGATGAGCTTTTTAACATATATTACGGGATTTTTTATGAACTTTGAACTTTTGCCAATTTTGACCGATTATGCAAATTAGAAAAAAGGGGGGATGAAATTTTTAAAAAATCTTCTCCTCTGAAACTACTGAGCCAACCAAACTTTGCTGAAATGATTCTTGGGTGGTCCTCTTCCAAAATTGTGTCCGGCATTTCAGAACACCGACCAAGATGGCCGCCACAGCCGAACTTAATTTAACATAGGACCCTATGGGAAATTCCCATAAAAATCTTCTTGTCTGAAACCATTTGCTCAATAAGAACAAAATTTTGATGAAATAGTCATTGGATGGTTCTCTTCCAAAAATGTGTATGGCGGTTTGGCCCTTCGATCAAGATGGCCCCCACAGCCGAACTTAGCTTAACATAAGACCCTATGGGAAATTCACATAAAAATCTTCTCCTCAGAAACCACTGGGCCAATTGCAACCAAACTTTTATGGAATGATCCTTGGAGATGGCCCCCTTCCAAAATTGTGTCCGGTGATCCCGACTTCCAACCAAGATGGCCACCAAGCTAAAAATAGAAAAAAGGGGGGATGAAATTTAAAAAAAATCTTCTCCTCTGAAACTACTGAGCCAATCTCAACCAAACTTTGCTGAAATGATCCTTAGGTGGTCCCCTTTCAAAATTGTGTCCATCAGCGCCGTCCTGTATAAAGATAAAGAGATAAAGGTTAACTTTAAATTGCAAAAATGTGCACCATATCGAGATATACCTACCCTGCAATTTTGAAGTAAATCCCATTACCCATTTTGGAGTTATTGCCCTTTTTTCATCAAAATGTTCTCAATTTTAATACTATCATCTTATATCTCAAAAACTATTAGAGATAGAGGGAAAGTTTAAACTGCAAAAATCTACAAATTATTTCCCACAGTTAAAAATGTGCGACAACTATGTGAAGAGTTATTCCTCTTGAAATGCATTTTTTTGTTGACTCAATGCTTTTGGGTACTCAAATAATCAAAGGGAAGCAACTGTATTACAAAATGTGAAGTAGGAAAAGCTAAATTTTGAGAATCATTGACATATGTTTTTTTACAGCAATTTAGATAACTTACATTAAAGGGGGAACCTCTGCCCAAATTTTTTTGTAGAAGGGGTCTGCAATGATGAAGGCTACATTTGTTAATTTGTTTTACCGAAGTTATCAAGTTTTATTGACTGATGTTGTTATTATACCCAGGTGAGCTATACAGGCTCCTGGGAGCCTCTAGTTTCATATCAAGCTGCATAAACAATTTTTACAAATACCTTTCAAATTTGTTTCCAGAGTAATGAGACTTTGTTCATGAAACAAAAAGTAGTTTCCTTCATTTTGTATGACAACTTGGTTTGCTTTGACAAAATCCTGTGAAATGTGTACATGTATTGCTCTCTTTTGATTTTTGACAATTTTCTTGTTTGCCTTTCTAGAGTTATAAAGCTTTATTTGTGAACATGAGCACTTTTTCAGGTTTTACAACTGTTAATGGATAGACATTATGCACTTATGCTCTGCAGCTGTTTATTTAATGTATTTAAGCAAAACACCTAATGTGTATCCAACCCAGGTTTGGAGGGGTAACTACCTCATATTTTAGACAGTGATATGCAGTTGGCAGCTCATTGAAAAGACTTATTTTGTTATACAAGAGAAATTGCATAAATATATTTCAAATTTATATGAATTACAAAAAGGTTATCACTTTGTAAAATCATTTGACTATCTGAAAAGATTATTAAATTAAATATTTTACTTCCTATAGTTGTATACCTCATCCAATATGTACACCCCATTCCCCTGTAGAACTATACTCTGTGCTGTATTTGGAAAAATTTGGACTAAAATCAATGCATTGGGATCATAAATAATACATCTTTATCATAGAAAATATGCAGTTTTATCATTGAAGTAAAAGTAAATGAATAAATTACAAGCTATTCTATTGATGGATTAATTCTGCATGAAAGTTTATCTTGGTTATTGGTCTATAAATCAATTATACAAGCGCCAATAAATCCTATGCTATCTATGATACCTAGGGGAGGCAGTCGGTCAAATATTACTGTTCTCCTTCTTTCAATACGGAAAATCTTCAACTTGATGAAGGTTACTTTCCGGTGCATGCCTGGCATGACAATTTTTTATTAATTTTCATTTTTTACAATTTTTATTAATTTTCATTTTTTACAATTTTTCTTTTTCTTTTTATTTAGTATAAGATAAAAACATGTTGTAGACTATTAGATCAGGTGTGGAAATGTTTTAAGGAGGACATCATGTGTCAGTCTCTCCCTAAAAATTTCTGTAGAGGTACTGTTTGTAATATGTTCAGGTAATTTATTCCAATCTTTGATAGTTCTGCAGAAGAATGAAAATTTGAATGAGTCTTTGTTGCACTGTATTTGTCTGATGGTATTTGAATGGGTAGATCTTGTTCTGGATTGGCTAGATATTAGAATGTTATCATAATTGGAACTGCAATTTTGTTGTTGATTATTTTGTAGAATATAGTAATCTATTAGCTGCCAGTGTAATGACATTACAGTGAAATCAGTCTAGTCAAAATATTACTTGCACAATTTTCAATATTTTGAAATTCCATATATTCTTACCACAAGGGCATAAACCTCCCCCTTCATAAACAAATCTATGGATATATTAGTACAGATAAGAAAAATTGTGCTTGCCATCACTATAAACGTAAGTTCGAATCGCACCCACACTTTATCACATAATGTTGTACTCCATACAATATTATTATATGATAAAGTTTGTCAGTGGCTTGCGGCAGGTCAGTGGTTTTATCCAGATACTCTGATTTTCTCCACCAATAAAACAGAAATATAGTTGAAAGTGGCATTAAACACCATAACCCTAACCCTTCATTGTCTTTGTTTGTTTGTAATTTGTTTTGCTGCAGTCCAATTAGATTTCTGTTCAGCAAATAAGTAAAGTTATTATATTATAATTCTACAAGATCAAGATTAAAATGTGATATAAAATGGTAGATAACTTCAATAATATGGGGGTTTGAAGTAAAAAAAACTCAGGCTTTTTATAGACTAATCGGCACCACATTAGGGCAAATGTTATTTTTCTAATAGCTAAAATAAAGGATTAGCTAAGTAAGAATTCTTGATTCATTGCCCAATAGATCCATTTCCTACAACCCAGGTGACAAATTATGTATAAAGTGTGGACACAACTGGCCAAGGATTAACTTTATAATCCAGTCAAAATATTTCATTGCAACACCTTGGCTATTGATTACCTAATGGTCAATTTACTCCAGACCTTTCATTATAGAGAAATAAGTACCTTCTTTTGTAGTCCACTAGACATATAATTGGACTAGATCCCATTTATTATTTAGGTTATTTGAAAATCTGTGGTCTGTGAACAACTACTCTTATTATTACAACCTGTATACTGTTGTATATAGATATCTTGTTTATATTGTTTAAAATAGGTCAAAGTAAGAATATATTTAATGCAGTTGACACTTTCAAATGTTTTTAAGAAGAGTATGATCTATTGTCATACATTTTTAATTGACAGATAGAGTGTATGAGGGTAGATATACTATTTTGTCTGCACTACACGACATTTAAATGTTTACACTGGTAATTTTACAAGGATTAATTCTGATGGCTCATTCGTAATAAGATTAAAATGGTATCTTTTGTTTGTTTTTGAAATAAACAATATTACTGCACAAAGAGTAAGACACAGGGTGTGTAAGGTGTGTTTTTTTTCTGAAATATGTACATTCTGGGACTGGCTTTGTATTTTGTACTTAAAATATTTCCCCAATAATTGGGTACACATTTTGTTGTATTGTTACCCTGATGAAATAACACTGGGGCCGTTTTTCAACATTGTGAAGCAAGGCAATATACTATCTTAAAACAAACATTAAAATGTATTTAACTGATATATTTAATTGTACCTGATGAAACCCTGGTTATGATATTGAAGTAAAATCTTGTTTGTACAACCCCTCAGAAAAGGATGTCAAATTAGGATGTGCACATAAAAATAAGTAATGGAATTTGTTTCCAACATCATATCTGCACAGATTACAAGCTTTATTCTCCCTTGGTATATGAATGTACTGTTCGGTTATTCTTGTTTCACTATTGCTGTTAGAAGTGTTCGCTCAATATGTATATGATCATTCCAAATGAAACTCGAACCAGAATCATCCTTCCATTGGTCCATCCTAGCACCACCTATATCATTTATTATTTATAAACTTAGTTCTTGTGTAGAGATGTAGTAGAAGTACTGCTAACTTAACAATCAATCAATGTAGTTGTGTGTTCGGTGCATTAGATACTGTTAAATTATTCTTGGTATCTTCTGTTATTGTACAAACCAGTTGAGCTAATTATGTATTGTCAACACTCAGTACAATGTGATATAGACATGAAATAATAAAAAATCTGTAACAGGTTATCATTAAGAAAGTTAATTAAACCTGTCTTAAATCCAGTTTGCAGATTTCTGGTAAAAAGTGCAGGAAAAATACTTATTGTGAAAATTCTGTGCAGTGCACAAGACCACAAATCCTTGCAAATGTTCAAATGCAATGAAAATAAATTGTGTCCTGTATTTGAAAGTAAAGTATTGTCTTTGACCTGTATGTATAAGAGATAGCATGTCTTATTGTCTATGAGAGGCTGTTGTAATCATGATTGTATGGTAGTTGGATTTACAACTACCTGTTGCGAGGTGTACTTGATACAACATTATATTTATGATACCTGATTGTTTATTTGAAGGATCGTTTTCCAATTAAAATGGTTGTTTGCATGAAGCAGGGGGATGTTAACTTAATAATCATTACATATTCATTTTGCCAGAATATATTACAAAACAGCTTAGGAAAGTAACTGTTGAAAATTGCTAATGTCTGTAACATGCCTTCAGCGGTTAAATAAAGCATGTCAATTGCACATGCCGTCATGAAGAGATTTAAAACATTTGCCTCAGTAATAAAACATTTGCCTCAGACATCCACTTAATCAAATTGTTCCACCACTGAAGTTGTAAGTTCGAATCCCGCTCATGTCACATTGTACTCAATACAACATTATGTGATAAAGTTTGTCAGTGACTTGCAGCAGATCAGTGGTTCTCTCCGGTACTCTGGTTTCCTCCAGCAATAAAACTAACCGCCACGATATAATTGAGATATTGTTGAAAGTGGTGTTAAAGACCATAACCTTGACACTATTGTCTTATGATAAATGGATCAGAATTATTATACAAATATGTTGTAAGTGGTTGTCTCACAGCTTCCTTTGATTTAAAAAAAAAATCAAAAATGTGTCCAAAAATGTTAACCCCCCTCCTCCCTTAAAATATAATATTGAAACATAATATTTTGATTTATTTTAGAACTGTTAAAAACTTATGGCACATGGTACAAAACAAAGATTTGAACTTTTTTTTATTACAAAAGGTGGAAAGGGACATAAAAAAATCATGTTAAATTTTGTGCTGGACATAAAGAAAAGATTAAAGGTTGAGTATGTAATAGAATGTAATAACTTCCTCTTGTTTATGTGTTACATGTTGTAAATTGATACCTGTATACCATGGTTAATTTAATGTCATTGTCCCTGATTAACAGCTTTCCCCCTTTATGACCTTCCCTGATGGTAATCTCTAGATCATCGGTCTTGTCAATGACAGTGTGAAATAACAAGGTGTGTGTTCCTAGAGGGCACCTGTCTCACATACATTCATCTAGTATTCAGGCAGCTACTGTCCAAGGGGAATAATTTAAGTATAGGATAAACATATGATACCAGTAATTTTCTGTTGTTGCTGAGAATTATTTTTCTACATCATCTATTGCTGTATTTCTTTGTTCGATTTGGAAATTTTTTGTGCAGGGATTGTTACAAAGCAATAATCGTGTGGTATTTTTTGACAGAGACTATGTTTTTGTGCACTATATGACTCTTGTGGTTGAAAATTGAACCAACTTTAGGGTAAGTTTTGGCAAGTATTCAGAAGTGTTAAACCAGTAAATCAGGGGAATATCATCACCTTCGTGCTAGAACAGTTTGTGGTTACCGTCCACAAATGGATTGTTCACTTTTTTTTGTAAAGAAACATTTTCTGTTATTGCATCGCATTGAAATTTGAATAAATTTGCACAAACATTTCTTTCGTGTGATTTAAAATACAAACTTTAAATGAATTTTATATGATACTGGGTTGTATCTTTTAGACATTTTATGAACTGAAGGACAAATTCTTAGTCGATATAGGAGTGGGATATGTATTCATGCATGACTGAAATGTTGAGTTATTTTTCCTATTTCTACATTTTATAAATCAATAAAAATACATGGTAGTTATAATTTTAAAATCTTATAATGTCAATGTCATTTATCTCATTAGCCTTTTAAACTGTAATTTAATGTATATATGAGTGAGAATTTTATGTCCTTAAAATCTACAGGATTTTTTTTTCTCAATTTTAACCATGTCTTGTAAGAATTTGAAATTTCATTTTATTTAATTTGTATCATACAATAGGGGGAATTTGGAACCAAACTTTAATTTTAAAGTTTAGGACTGAAATAAATTTGGAGTCAGTGTTATTAATATTTAATAATATTGGCAATTACATAAGTGCAGTATTATTTTTACACATTTTTCAAATGAAATGAATTGAACATAAAAAATTTTTTTTAAAGAAATATGTTTGATCTTGTTGCTTGAAAATTTCAAGTTCCTTGTTCAAATGAATATTTTGTGATTGTTGATATCATTTCAGTCACTTGAACAATGAATGCTAAGATCTTTGTTTATAATACGACTAGCCAAGACCCTTTATTTTGTCACTCAGTCCTGGTCAATGACGGTACATAAATGATAAACTATAGGTATGTTAATCAAGTAGTTTGTATGACAAACATGAACTCTTATATAAAGAGGAGATAATATTAGGTAATGTAAACATTAGTCCCTAGATCACAGGAGAAAATGCCTATGTTACCTGTTCTAGTAAAGTCATTTTATTATCTGTGAACAACATAGCAGTTTTAGATGTGATCAGGTAGGCTTTTATTTTGTAATAATTACATTACTTCCGTTTTTCATTGAAATGTTACAATATGATAGGTTATGAAGTGGTCACATGATTATAAAAGAGATGTTTTACACCCCAATAAAACTCAAACCCGAACTTGCACGTGCCTCCATGACGACGTCAGATGTAAACAATCAATGGCGTAGTAATTTCCAACAGCAAATAATCTAAAGCCCGGTATACACGATGCAAGTTTTGCATCCAAGTCTCCATTCAAGTTTCTTGAATTCAAGTTTTTTGATCGTGTATACCATACAAGAAACTTGAATCAAAAAACTTGAACGGACTTGGATGGAATAGAAATGCATCCTATTTTTTTTCAACTTGGATGGAACTTGGATGGAGATTGGCCAATCAGAAGACAGAATCCTTATCAGCATCAATTTGTGAATATAAATAATAACAACTACACGTGTTGTGCAAAGATGGCGGGTAAAGAGGAAACTCCAACATGCAGGAAAAAGACAGTTACATGGACTAATGAAATGATTGAAGATCTAATAGACTTCATAGAAATACATCCCATCGTCGCCTTCGAAGCCATTTACGAGCCCATATTGACCTCTTTTTGGAGCTTAATCTCCTTCGCAGTACAATTGTACATAATAATGCAATACAAAGGGAAGCACCCTCCTCTCCTCCCAGAAATGCCATTTTGTTTGTTGTATCTCCCGCCAAAACTTGTGTGTATTCATCAAAATTTCTTGCATCGTGTATACACAAACTTGAATTCAAGTTTTCTTGATCCAAGTTTTCTTGAATGGAGACTTGGATGCAACACTTGTATCGTGTATACCGGGCTTAACACAAATAAAATTCACAATGAAAATTAGCACTTCATACAAAATGTGCTTCGGTCCACGCTTTTACATGCCAATAAAACTACAAAAAATGCATTCCGCTTCATACAAAAAATGTGCCTCGGTCCACGCTTTTACACGCCTATAAAACTACAAGAAAATGCATTCAATTCTTGAATAATTTACACAATTACTGTTACTATAAATTGTTATTTGAATGTTAGGTTTGTTACTAAATTGTTATTTGAATGTTAGGTTTGTTACTAAATTGTTATTTGAATGTTAGGTTTGTTACTAAATTGTTATTTGAATGTTAGGTTTGTTACTAAATTGTTATTTGAATGTTAGGTTTGTTACTAAATTGTTATTTGAATGTTAGGTTTGTTACTAAATTGTTATTTGAATGTTAGGTTTGTTACTAAATTGTTATTTGAATGTTAGGTTTGTTACTAAATTGTTATTTGAATGTTAGGTTTGTTACTAAATTGTATTGTTCAGTTATAAAATGTATCTTGCAAAACATTTTTTTTGTCTTCTATTTTTTTTTGGGGGGGGGGGGGGGGGGTGATAGGTGTATTCATTTTGTAGTAAGGTTAATATATTCTTATAGATGTATAAACTCATCACTCTCTGATGTTTTAACTATTACATGTACATTGATTAATGTTGTTTAGACTAGGAGTAATTGGGAAATGTATGGTACATTGTACATGTAGGAATTGATAAATGTCCAGACATATTAATTGCTATGGAAGTCTATATATAGGCATTAAGGATCTTGATGTCCGGACATCTATAGAATAATACAAGTATTCATCAATTCATTCAGATCTTTGTAATCTCAGACTCAAAGTGATGTCAATTTACCATGTACATGCATGGGTTTTATTTTATTGTGAATTCATTGGTATCCATTGTCTAGACTTGGTAGAAAGTAGGTATTAGTTGACATTTGAAATCCATGTTAAATCGTTTTCTTGTTACTTTCCATTCTTAGTTTGTATATCATGGTTTGGGACATAAAAGTGAGCTAACAGAACCCATTTTAAGTGAACTTCAAATCTAAGCTCCTCATATTTTGAGTTAGCTGCACATCTAACCACTTCACATTTTGAATCAGTTGCAAGTCTTTCCACTTCACATATTTCAGTTAGCTGCAAATCAAACCATTTCATATTATGAGTGAGCTGCAAGACTAACCACTTCACATTTTGAGTCAACTGCAAATATAACAACTTCACATTTTAAGTGAGCTGCAAGCCTAAGTAATTCACATTTTGAGTCAACTGCTAGCCTAAATAATTCACATTTTGAGTCAACCACAAACCTAATCATTTCCCATTATGAATGGCAAAGCTAGCCACTTCACATTTGAGTCAGTTAAGAGTTGCATCTTTTTTTTTTCAAATACTTTGCATTTTGAGTCAGCTGAAATTTTGCCTTTTTCACATTTTGGTATGATTTCCCATTTTGCAGAAGCTAGCTTTACACTATTTTGATTTTGCATTTTCTTTGTCAGTAACTTCACAGGTGTTGAAGGACATATCCACAATATGGATCTGCCTGCTTTATCCAATATATTATTTGAATTTTTGAACTCAAACAATTCAGCATTTATTTCAAGAAACGATGATTAGTTTTGCAAGATATACTCTTGATTTTTTGAGTGGGAGAATTGGCAATGTGTTGTATTGCTATCAAGATGTACATTGTAATGGTATTAAGGGGGGGGGGCTTGATTAAAATGTCAATTCACTAACATTAAAAGTAAATGCAATTCTGAAAAAAAAATTAAAAGTACTTGTCTAATAGTTTCTATGAAAACTAGATACCATAAGACAAATAATGTAAATTACCTGATTAAAATAATGGGTACTTTCATGCTATTTTTTGTTTTGTTTTCTGCTGAATGTAGAGTGAGATTTTGCAGATAAAAACAAGGAGATGAAAAACCCATCATACGATGATGGACAATGGCTTATTGTTACTCTCTTATCATAAATTTAGGGAGTGAGAGTAAAGTGTTGAAAATTAATATCATTGTTCGACCATGTAGTGTTGATTTATAGTTGACTTCATCACCCTGCCTTTTCTGTCAATCAGCTGGATGGTATTTTATCTCAAGGTCAGAAATGTGATAGAATTGTAACTGACATGCATGCTTAGGCTTGGAAAAAACATTTTTGGAAATTAATACGAAAGATTTCTGTTGAGTAAATGTTGAAGATTTATACATGTAGGTTTGTTAATTTATTTTGCATATATTCTTGAAAAAAAAAATAGCTATAAAATTATTTTTTAAGCTAAACTGCCTACCTATTGATGAGGGGAGATAACTCTGTTGACCACCTGTTTTGCCATCAGCAGAAGATCAGGTGTGCTTTATCATATTTAACAGTATAACATGTTTATGTTTTGACAAATTAGACTGGGTGGTACTTGATATTTTAGATATTGATCAATTTGTATATGAAAACATGCATCTGGACTTTATTGGCTGCCAGCTGTGGAAAGTACATGATGTGTATTACATTGACCATGGGTGTTAGATGTGGGTAAACAGATAATCATTGCCTTTTTCAAAAGACTGGGTTTGTTAGAGATCATTCTGAATCATTTTAATAGTTTACCTCAACTTGTATCTGGTTTAAAAAGAGGATTTGAAATTAAGCCCTACAGCATCACAGTTCCATAATTGTATTTTCAAATAGGTAGACAAGTATAGTGAATGCCTTATTAAGAAATTTAGAAATTAACAGATATTTACATAAATAAATTTCATTTAATTAGTTAGTTAAATGAAATGTATTTTTCTTTGTGGTTTTCTGTATAACAGATATTTATATCATGAAAATAAATATCGTCCATATATACTGCAATCATTGCAGTGATCAAACATGTAAACTTCATGTAAGATGCACAAGATTATTGTCAATTTCGATGGAAATTTTCCATATTCATTGATAAACATAAATAATACCTAGTCTTCAATAGGCATGGACAATAATTTACCCTGGGAATATTTGAACGTTTTAATGGTGGGACATTGTCTATTTAATGCTGACACTTGTATTTCAAATATTGTCATAATGACCACCACAAGATTATGTCACCATGTTTTTAATCAAATTAAGTAATTAATCTCATTCAACTGGATACAGGTGAGAAAGTCAATCAATCATGGCAGGTTATGATAATTACCTAAGTGTCATGTGATAATTAACATAATTAAGATAATTGAACTAGCTTTACTTGTATAAGCAATAATAACAATCCCTGATAATATATGAATGATTTTATATATGAATAAAGTGGAAAGGTTTAACATTGAAAGTAACAATATTGGTTGGATTATTTTAAAGTACCTGCATTGCTGCACTGTAAAAAAGGTAGGAAGTTCAATTTAGTTAAAGGGAAGGTAAGATGTACTTTTCAGTGATACATCAGGAGGAAATAGGAAAGGTGACTGTACAATTTTGATTTGTACTTTCTTGTGAAGGGGGATATGTATATGAAATAAAAAAATATTCATAGTGAATAATTATGTTTATTAATTGGTCATAAAGTTGATTTATCAAATAAAACATTATCTTTAATATAATCTTACGTGAATTTCTGTGAACAGTTAATAAAGGGGTTGTTAGTAATATTAATGGATTAAAAATAAGTTATTTTTTCTGTATTCGTTTTTCAACCACTTAGTATCTATATATAAAATGTATATCTATGATGTTTTTGACAAGGCATTTAATAATCTCTTCAAGACCATCTGTTTATAAACAATGTGAGTCGGCTGATCATAGGGGTAGGTTCTGAAATAAATTGACTAGAACTTTAGAAAGAATTGTTTGTATATTTGATTTTTATGTAAATTGATGCAACATGTGTACAATCACATACATGTGTATTATTATTTTTTTTCAAAAGCCAGACATTAAAATGAGCATGTCACAGATGTTTGTCCTTAGAAAACTCAGATTACAGATATTTCTCAAACTTTTCTCTTATGTTTTATTAAAGAGATTTTTTTGTTAAGATTTTTGCACTAGTTTGACTCTTCATTATATGCTAGAATAGTTTTGAATTCAAAGTAGAAAATATATCTTGGCTTTACTAAGTTTTTAAGTTTGATTTATTAATACTGATTGTATTTTTTTATAATTACACCTTATATAAGAATCCTGGATTTTGATTGGTTAATAGCTGGTGTATTTTCATATTTAGGATTAATTTTGTTCATTTTTACTGCTGCCGGGGTATTTGCATGAGAATTTAACTTTTTTACCCTCGTGTGCATCAAACTGCCAAATACCTTCGGAAAATTTCTTCTTTACCTTTAACGTATTTTAGTAACATGATTAATCAAATTTGAAACCCGGAAGTGTTCCGAAGTAAAGGATTTAACTTTTTTTCCCTCTCCCGTGGTTTTTTTGCGAAAACGTATTTCACTTTTTTACCCTCACATGCCGCAAACCGCCAAATTCATTCGGAATATTTCAACCACTGTCTAACAAAACAAATCAAAATACTACCAATGTACCTGCTGAAGGGAACAGTTCAAAGCGTCCTATAGTATTTAACAACTTTTTAACAACTGCCAAGTTACAAAAAATAAAAAAAGAATATTCCTGAAAACGACAAACAAAAGGTATTATTTATTTAGCCAGTGTTATAAATAATATTCAGTATAATTAAACAGATTTCGGCTTGGAAAAGTTTTCGTCTATCGACGTATTTTTCGCAAATACCCCTCCCAAGCATGATATATCTGTTCAATAGTTACTGTTCTATAAATATCATTTACTTTCATGTTGTTTTTTTTACATTTTTTATAATAAAGGGTGGAGCATTTTCTACAAAGCTGTATAGAATAAGATTAATTACAACAAGTTATCCACAATTCTTTAAATAAAAAAACATATATTTATCAGTTTATTGGAAAATAGTGAATTATTCATTGTAAACAAAACCAATGAAGTACACCCATTTTAGATAATATTTTATGATATAAGTTGTATATTATGTGTGCACCAAGATTACCTAGATTTAATGTCATACATGAAATAGATAAAATTCTCATATCTTTGTTAGAGAGTTTCACTTCTATCTGACAAGACTGTATTTATAAAGATTCAATCAATTCAATATTTTATGTTTGAAAATTAATATCTTCATAGAATAGAGGCTTGTTTTATGGTTGATTCAAATCAAACTGGCTATGCACAGAAGAAAAAAAGGAAAAGCTATCTCTGACATCAATCACAACTCATTCATTGCCACACATAGATTCTCCACTGGTTAGTGTCTGAGAATTTTACCAGGAAGCAGAATTTGTATAATTTGTTGTTTCTTGTGGTTTGATTGCCTTGGTTACAAAATGTACATTTCCATATTTGTGCTACTGTTGTTTGTGACATGTTTTTTTCTAATGTTAGTTTCAACCACAAATATTTGGGAATGTTAAGTTCATGTTTGATTTCATAACAACTTGTAGTAATTGGAGGAAAGCTATATTTGTCTTGACTTAATTTAAATGGTCAGAATATTTGACTTGACTGAATTGTAGTGAAATCTTAAATAAACATATATCTTTAGAATAATTCTTCAAATATTTATTTTTAGATTCTAGACTTATTTGTTTTCCTTTTCTTCTGTATAACATTTATAAAAAAAAATAAAGAAATGGGCATATTTTTTTTTAATATGTAGATGTATACACATATGTACATCATACACACAACACACAAGACATCATAGGTTTTATAAATATGTAATATGAAGATATGTACATGATAAATTGTCCATGATTATGTCTAATTATATTGACATTTACATCTGAAATGGATCACACCTTTATAATGTGCTATTACAAATGGCAGGAAAAGGGCAGACAATTATCTGATTCAGATTTTTGTTTTTTGTGATGGGCCTTTCTGGTACTGGATAAAGTCATTATTCGTCTGGTTTTATTCTCTAGGGAGAGGGGGCTCATATTGAAATTTTTTAACAATGATATCAAAAAACCAAACCTACTGAGTATTTACTAAATTTATTATTTTGCTGTTGGCTGTTCTAGGATATATGTTAAAGTAGTTGGAGAACATGTCATGTTATAAATAATACATAAAATTTACGAGATTGTGGCAAAATGATGAATGAGTTTTTATGGGGAATTAATTACAGGGTCCATTGAATAAGTTTAGAAAAGACCCCACTGGACTTGAGAAACATTTGATACAATATTGGTCAGTGTGTATGTATCTATCTGCCTCCTGTTTGCCACTGTAGTTCTAAGGTTTTGTAAAGCTCATCAATGTAGGTGTAAGAATTGATGACTTTTGAATTTCTTTTCTTACAACAAACATTATATGATTGGAAAAACAAGATCTATATGGCAGTGATGCGTCCTGACCTGAACCCTTATACACTAAGCTGGCATTCATTTTACAATAGGCTTAATTATTTAGTCAGACTTGAATCTGCCATTGACAAAACTGAAAACTTTCACACACAGGTACCAGTGTCATTGGGAGATTTGTGAAATTGAGTAATCCAAACAATTAATAATGAGATAAATAAGATTAAGATCAGATTAGTAATGTTTAGGATAAGGCGTGACCAGAGTTAATTCCCTTGATGTATTGTCGTACAAAAAATAAATTGATAAGTACATGTATTTGGTAGATGTAATTCCACTAATACACTAGGTATACATATGTGGATAGTTTTCTTCTAAAAATTTCCCTTGCATTTGTGTATCCCAAATTTTCAAAAATGAATATAAATAATGTTTTTTTCACGATTTTATGTATCTATTTTTGTTGTCATAATAATGTGTGTATGTATTATATTTTCAGCTCTTTAATTGCAGCAGAGTAATGATGAAAAATGATTAAATGTTGTGTGTGTCTCCAGTTATCATCATATAGATTGTGTTGTAATGTACAAAAATGTAGTTATCATTTTTCTATTGCAGGCGATCTGAGACTGACTGGATAACATTGTGACTGGATAATTATTTATTTTGAAAGCGAACATTCCCATAGATACATTTTATGTAGCATCAGCATTCAGTGATGAACGAGTTTGATACTTGTGACGGTTGTTCCTCTAATTCTAATTTGGGATATACTAAATCACAGAAATTCGGTAGAAGGAAAAATAATTCGTTAACAAACAGGAATATGTATTCTTTGAATTTTAATTCGCTGTCATGTCTAGTTCTTGGATTTTTTATAATAACGACATGTGTTTCAAGCACTGTAGCACAGAATTTAAAGCTAAACGTGGAAAATATTGTGAATTCTTTGGATATTTTAAAACCAGGTCGGACAGAACCTGTAGCCTTACACTGGGGAATAGCAGACACATCAGCTGTAGTTGGAAAAATGTTTAATTATGTTATACCTAGTGATGCTTTCAAAGGAAATATTATTAGTTATAAGGTGAGTATAAAAATTAATGATCATGAATCACATGTAGAATACTTCAAGTAAGGGTGGGGTATGAACATCTGCTCACATTACACAAGATAAAGTTCTTCTGTAAGAACGAAAAGTAATGTGACCAATCAATTGTTTGTTTATTTCTAGTGGTGGAATAGGTGATAGAAACAGTTTTTAGAGGTCATTTTATTATTTTGAATTGGCCCTGATCAAAAGATACTACCAAACTTTCACATTTTGAGACCAACATTTATCAACATTAAAACAAGACCCTTATCCAATGGAGAACTGCATCGGCGGTATAATGGTTATCATGTTTGCCTTGAGTGTGGTAGATCATGGGTTCGAGCCCCGGTCGGGTCAATCCAAAGACAATAAAATTAGTATTTGTTGCATCTCCACTAAGCCTGCAGTATTAAGGAGAAAGAGCAAAGAGTGGACTCAGAATTAGGATAATGAGTGGAGTAATATGTCTATCTGTTAACTGTTGTTTCAGTGAGCTCACTCTATAAAAATCAAACTAAGCTTGTAAAAAGTACAAAGTGGTCATCATTATCATCTCATTGAATATAACTAGTTTTTGCCTTGAAATAGCTGAACAATTGCTCATTTGGCATTAAACAACAATCACTCACTTACATTTTGTACTTGTCCAATGATTGTTTAAATTTAGCTATTTATTGAAATATTTTTCATACAAAATAAGCATGGAGAGAGTACTAGTATATTTGGAAATAAACAGAATATATAAATAAGTAAGGGTAAAATTGCATGTCTAAGACTTAGAAATCTGGTTAATTTAATAAAATTTGTATACCCCCCCTATCTTGTATTGGAGAAAATATGTTAACTTGATCCCTATCTATTGTTGACTGGCACATTTTTATATGGCTTCATTTCATGTTTATGATTTTGAGACTTAATGGAAATAGGAGATGACAAAACAAGAGTCTGAGATTGGATGGGGGATAACTCATTTAGAGCAGGTGTTGTTGAGGGGAGATAACTCATTTAGATCAGGTGTTGTTGAGGGGAAATAACTCAGTCCACTAGTTGAAGATGCCAAAAAAAAACTTGACACCTTTCAAACTTCTGATATAATCTCTATGAAAATAATAAAAAAGAAATATTTGTTTAAGTGAATACTTGTGAAACGTGCCCCAACTCTTACATGAAAAGTATATGTTTTAAGTTTAATCAAAGGTGTTGCAAATTGCCCCAAGCAGAGAGTGGACACATATCTGATAAGTAAACTTGATGGATGACCAAGAAATTTGTTTTTCAATTGGCCCCAAGAGTCAATTTCACACATAATTTACACAGTTATAAAACTTCCTGTTAATTACCCAGAGTTCATTCTCCCTCAAGAGGGACAATGACTTATTAATCACCCATTCATACCTTTGGGAGGTTATTCATCAAAAGTGAAGAAAAGGGAAGTGGAATTTATTTCATGCTGGGATGCAATTGTTATGAAATGAACATCATGAGTTAATTGTGATATTGCATGACAAGTAATTTATCAACCTACCGAGAGTGATTTGTTAACAGCTTTAAACTCTAATCAACTTTACTTCCTTCTGTATTTGTAGCTAAAAAATTAAAGGAATATTGCAGATCATGATGAAAAGATTTGAAACTTAAATACTTCTTCTTCTGCATTGTATCCGATTAAAGTCACAAGATTCAATAATTGTTATAATTAAGTCATTTTATTCAATAACAGTATCAAAGATAATCCAGAAACTTCAGTAAACCATTATCAAATTTAACCCAAATATCTTAAATCCTTGCATAATTATCGTTGGTATATGAAGGTGTGTGTTTTAACTTTTAATCAGGTTTCATTATTCTTATAATGTAAAAAGCAAAAAATAGTACACTGTCAGAACAATTCCAAAATCCAATAACAGAAAATCATAGGAACAGAGACAAAATTGATATCCCTAACACACATATACATGACTGGTCACTTTACTATATCTTAATAAAAAAGAAAAGATAGACTTATTAATAAGTCTGAGAATTACTGGAGATAAAACAATAAAACAAAACAATTGTAGTTTTGAACCATCATAACTTATATTTTATGTCATATTCACACTAAAACAAACATCATTAAAATAAAAATGATGACATTGATCAACCCAATACAATTTGTATGTCTTAAGACACCTACATGTACATGGGAGCACATATCTTAACTATAACCTTTCATCAACATATTAAAAACATTTAAAAAAACTATCAGTATGTGTAAAGAAAAGAAAATTAAATAGTGGAATCAAAGACTGAAGACGAACTGTTATTATCAATTTATTGAGCAACATACATTGTAATAGTAAGCTAACATCATCTGGTTTATATATTCTGTTGTGGCATTTATAGTTTCTGCTATTTATTACCTCCCTTGCCCTCACCCTGACAAAACAATTCCATGGGTCATTTACAACAGAAAGCAGATAGAATGGAGATTATAGCAATATTAATACCAGTGACATGTGATACCCCAGGTTTACATTAGAAAACAGTCCTATAAAGATGTGAAAGTTAGAGATTAAAGGTGTAAGCTAAAAGATTTGTTTTTGTTTGGTGAAGGGGGGAATGTTTCTTCAATGAATAAACCAATAACTAAATATATTCATGCCTCTGTTTACTACTACAAGTACATGTAGATCAAAACATTCCGACATCATTATTCACATGTCCATTGTATTTCAACTTCGGTTTTCAAATAGAAAATATGATAACAAGAAATATGTAAAATATTGGAAATTGAAATCTTGTCTTTTCTGTCCTCCTGACTAGGTAGTAGTCCAATATCTGCAGATGGAATTTTAATGGTATTGTCATCAGTGTAAATTACTCCACCCCACAGGAGAACAACCAAGGGACCCATTAACCAACTTATTAAGTCTCCATAAAACTACATGATATGTTTTATCTAAAGCTGTCGGATCATATTCTATTCTATTCTGTACATTTTCCAGACACTGATCATCGTTTTATTGAAGTAATCTTTTATTTTTTCCACAATTGTGTGTTATAATTTACTAGCTGAACTATGTAGACTGTTTATTTTTTCTTCTTTTTTATTTTCTAGTTAATTTATTGACAAACATTACTTGGAAAAATAGCAAAATATTTTATTATTATTATTATTTACATTTATACACTACAGAACAATATGTGGCATATTGAAGTGAAGGGACATGACATGACATGTACATATGCTGACAAATTACTTTACAGTTTTATATACAGCCATATAAGCTTTTACATACATTGTACAAGTTCTATGTCAAAACAACACCCCAAAAAAAACCCAAACATTAAAATTTAGAGTAACCTTAGTCTCCTTTGCCCCCCCCCCCCCCTCCCACACACACACACACACACAATGTGGTCAGTAAGATGATACCCCCCTCTTCCTCACATTTCTGTAATTATTACACACATGTATAATTATTTGCATTTTCGATTCAATCTTGTTCAATCTATCGTTTACTCTATTAGAAAGAACACTTACTTTACGATTAAACCAGAAAAAAGACCTACATTGTACTTGAGAGGTTTAAATTTATTGGACAGAGCTACATAAAACATATGAACTTGCAATACATACATGTACATGACACATGTGCAGCACATCTAAATAGTAATATGATGCTGATGTCTCACATATTTTCTCTTCTAAATTTTTGTTCAAGTATATTATACTTTCATTACATAATTATAGATCACACCTGCAAGAATGAAACATTTAAATTTCTCAAATTCCATGTCCATCATAAAATGTTGTTTGTAAATAAAACGGTTTACGACTTCACACTCCACACGAAAGTAACAGATTCCATATATGAAGTTGGTGCTTCCCAACTGAGTTTGAAGGGCCCGGGTGGCTCAATGAGTTAGGTAGTTGGATTACCTAACAACTCACCTATCACCAATACGTCGTGGGTTCGCGCCCGACTCTGTAAATTACAAAAAAGGGTGCACTCGACTTGCAGCCGCAAGTGATAAAGTTTACCAGTTGCTTGCCCATGGTCGGTGGTTCTCTCCGGGTACTCCGGCTTCTTCCACCACTAAAGCTGGTTGCCATGATATTGCTGAGAGTGGCATTAAACACCAAAAATAAAATCAAATCAAATCCCAACTGAGTTTGTTTTGTAAAAGTGACTAATTATCTCCCTTTGATAGGCATAAGTGCATACATGTGAACCTTCCGGCGGGAGCATTTTTCTCCTGATTTTGAGGGTCCCTTCCGTCCCTCCCATCAACTTTCAAAATCTTCCACCCGTGAAAAAAGTTAAGTACAATAAAATCTTGACCTACATTTTACGATCAATATTTCTGGAAATTCCCCATTTGGAACTCCCACGCTGACGAAAAACGCCGAGAGATACGAATGGTAAAGGTGAATGTCATATTTAATGGGTAATACAAATAACCGAAATAACCGAAATAACCTGTTAATAACCAAGATAACCCTAACATGTACCCGCACACTATAAACTATATGGAAAAGCACTAAAATGACAATAAAATCATTTTACATAAAATTTTCAGAAAATGTTTGTAATAATATAACACACCTAATTCCGGGGCATTGCATTTTTCTATTGGGCATTTCGGTAATTCCGGGGCAACAAGCCTGACTCAACGAAATATCGAAGCGTATGGAATACAAACTTATTTTTTCATATAAAGTTATATTAAGTTGATATTTTATCATTTCATACAAAAATAAATCTATAAAAAGGTTATTTCGGTGCCATTTAAGGTTATTTTGGTTAATCAGGGTTATTTCGGTTATTCGTATCACCGATATTTAATGATATCCGGTTATTGATCTGTTTGACACCTTTACAGGTAAATTGGGTCATGGTGATTAATTAAGGTGTTGATGATTATACAACAATTATCCACTGATTGACAGTTAATTGGGAATAAGGAAATGGGTTTGTGGCACACGCTTAGATGATTAGAAGTGTGATAGCGGCAATTAAAAATAGTTATAAACCGTTATGCAAACAGGAGTCGGACAACCTTTGATGCGGAGGAAAACTTCTTATTTCGATCAAACGTGCAATGAATTCATCTCGGATTGAGTTGTTATGGCTTGTTTGGGACCAAAGCGACCAAAGTATTATTTAAGGACTAAGTTCCAGGATGGAATTGATAAACCACAAAAATGCCGAAACATATGCTATCACCCAATGCACCAGCAGCAAAGTGACTTTTTGATTTTAGTGCTCTATGACTTGTGTTCAGAACATTCTGTCTTCATTGTTATTGCTTTGTTATAACCTTATGATTATGAATAAATTATCAATACAGTTTTTATCATTCATTCATCATATGAAACACTACTAATAAGACAGAAATGTAAACAATATATATTGAAATGGGATGCAGTTGGTTCAATACTGAAACAAACAAAAGGAAAACATCAATAAACAATAAAACCACACATCAAATACATCAATAAAAAATCTCCAGTTATGAGATCAAATCTCCAGCCAAAAATTTACAAATCTCCAGTTGTAGCATAGCAACTCTATCACATGTATGTAAGTGCAACATGGTTCATGTCAAATTCAATACATGTCATTTTATGTCAATGTTCAAACTTTAATTATCTACCTGTTCAAATGTTCTGATGAGAAATTAAAAAAAATAATTCTTAATAAATTGATCATTTGAGGTCATTTTTAATATGGCAATACAAAAAGTTTGGTATAAATTTTGTCTATTCCTGACTGAAATATAATGAAATGTTTGCTTGTGATAGTATATCACCTATTTAGGTTGCTTGTTTGTTATCTTGTCTAGCCTATGTACTGAATGGAATGCCATCTATTCCCTAGTAGAGAATTAAACATCTGTTCTTTGTGAACTCCCATGCATGACTATTATGATGAAGTGTTTTGTGCTTGACTTGCAGCTGGGAAATGACATCTAACCGAGTTTCAATCATTGTACATCACACTGTTGCTATTAGCACTTTGGTATTTTTAGATCCTTTCATCTTTAAGCTACCTGTATATGTACAAATAGGCTTTTCCATCACCCCCCTCACACTATGTAGTTTGGAAATGATCAATTTGATAAATTATTTCAGTGATTACTTATAAAGTCAGTGTCTTCTATTGATATAGACTAGAATCTTAGAAGTTAATAAAAATTCTTATGCATTATGGGTACTAGTATTGAATATATAACAAACTAGTTAAAGTAATATGAAAGGCAAATATCGTGGAATTTTTGGATTAAATATTTTCACTTAATATGTCACTTAATTTTAACTAAAATCAACTGCATAACATTAAAAATCCACTCAAAAGCAGATTTTAAGAGCAAATCGCAAAATATTTGACAGCAGATAATTCTGTTTTCCAGTACAGTAATGCAAATGATATGTGCGTGACACAAGATTTGAACTCTTTCGGGGAGATTATCGCTCATGCGCAATGTTCAGTTGATGAAAAAAAATATATATATATATTCCGTGTATACCACATAAGAATAATTACAAAAAAAAAATTGTTCACACGACATGAAACAGACAGATTCCTTAATAATCATTGTCAGGAATGTGTGCGTGCTTACCTCAGCATCCATGATTGTTTATCTTTTCTTCACGAGGTCATGATCGGCAATCATCGGAACAAAACAACCGAAAGTTAATCAGTCTCCACAACAATGGCGAGGATGATAAACATGCACACGGATTTGCAGATTTCTAGTTGTTGGGAACATATTTCGATTTGAAACATGCATGAATACAATGTAGCTTAGTAAAGGTACTGCCATATTCCAAATTGAATTTTCAGGGAAAACTGGTGTAATATTACTTTAAAGCATTAAAACGCTGGTGAAAAAAGATCCTACATTTGTAGATAAAACAGGATTTAGAATTAAGGACTGGAAACTCTTTATATGTCATTATCTATTTGAATGTCACACACTCTCTATATGTGTTTGATAACAATCATGAGAACCAACTATTTATATCCAAGGTCAGCCATGCTTAGACTGGTTTCACATCCAGTACATTTGTAGAATTTTAGAAGAAAGATCAGCCTTGATTGTAGCCTTACTTAAAATAGAACAAGTAATATAAATATATAATTATAAAACTGTTTACATATTTAAATATTTTTTAATTATCTTTGTAGGTTGTGGAGGTAGGTAAAGATGCATTGCCAACATGGTTACATTTTGATGTCAAAAATCATCAGCTGAAAGGCATTCCGAGTCCAGGTGATATTGGACAACATTATCTTGAGGTTGTGGTCACAGGAAACAAAAATTCTCTCGCCAAAGATGTGTTCTCCGTTACTGTTACAGGGGAATCCCCAGTTCTAACATTCTCGCCAGCAGCATCAGAAAATGGGAAACCACAAGTAGTACGGTGTGAACGAGAACTTCCAGAAACAGCTGTTACTATTGTTGTGGATGCTGATTTAGAATCACTGCCAGCTTTGAAAAGGTTGGACCTGATTAATTCTATCTCCTCCCACCTCAATCTTGCCAATGACATGATGAAACTGCTACCAAAGGGAGACAAACCCATGATAGATAGTTCTACATTAGTTGCTGGTGCAGGAAATATTAAATATCCCAAGCATTCTGGTGTACAAGTATCATGGCTTGTTGGTTGTGGAAAAGTAGAGAAGGACCACATGCCAGTACTCCATCATGTAGAAAAGGCAGCACAGAACGGAAGTTTATCTAAAGAGGTTGGTTACCCCATCAGTGGTTGGCAGGTGACAAATACAATGTTTCAGGAAGCTCCACATCGACGTAGAAGAGCATTGAGAGCCACAGCTACACCTGTTGTGACACGCGGTCCACCTACGCGTATTTCAGGAGCTGTCACAGTTACTAAGAAAATAGATGCATCGATCACTGATGAGCCGTTATCAAGAACTGTCCCTATCATGGCATCACCATCACTGGATATTATGCCAACCAAGTCAATAGTAGCACCTCCAGCAACTGCAGAGCCTACAGAAGGTGTTACACCAAAGGTCACACCAAAAGTCACTACACAACCAACAGCAGTAAAGACAGAAATTTTACCTAGCAAGACTCATGTCATGACATCTGCTCCACCGACTGATGCTAAACCTACACCTACTCCACCAACTTCTATTGACGAATCCACTAAAATTGATGTAATGCCACGATGTGAGAATGGTCAAATGCTTGGTCCAATTAAAAAAGGAGAGATGAAAGAACTAATGTTCACAGCCGGAGAATCAAAACAATATAACATTCCAGAGGATTTATTTAATGATTGTAAGGAAGGATCCACATCTAAATTGCGTTTGGATCTTTTTATGGATGAAACAAATGTGCTCCCCGGAAATTCATGGATAGGAATACAGCGCAAAAATAATAGATGGATTATTTATGGTTCACCCTTAGCAAACGATGTTGGAGAAAAAAGATTTAGGATTACTGCACAAAATTCAGAAAATATGCCCCCAGCTTTTGACGATTTTAAGATAACAGTAATGCCATCCAATACTGTAGCACTTACTAATCCATCTCATGAACTAGGTTTAGTTTTGGATGAAGACTTTGATGAATTCACTGTTTTCAAGAGGAAAGAATTGATAAAAAAGATCAGGAAAATATACCGTGACGAAAACGATGATAACATTAGCATACTTAGATTTGAGCGTGGATCTGTGAAGTTGGGCTGGACAAATAATTCACTTCCGACTGATTCTTGTCCAATAGATGCCATTAAAAACAATGTCGGTCAACTTGTAAATGAGGATGGTAGTTTAACTGATAGAGCTCAACAAATCCTGAGAGACTACCCTATAGGTAAAGCCACAGCTGTGCCCAAAGGTGAATGTATGAATAATCCTGATTTCCCATATCATGGCGTGATTGAACCAACTCCTGAACCGACAACCGTTTCTCCAAAGAGAGAAGAACAAGAAACAGATGATGATGATATGCTTATTACCACTGTTGTTCCTGCAGTTGTCATTATCATTATTCTTCTCATCGCATTATTAATTGCTTGCTGTTTATATCGTAAGAGGAGGAAGGGGAAAATGTCATTGGAGGATAAAAGTACATTTGTTAACAACAAAGGAACACCAATTATATTCCCTGACGAGTATGACGAGAAACCAAACGATGCCAATAAACCACTCATTATGGACGACGAAAAACCACCAATGCCTCCACCTGAATATACACGTGCGTCAAGTGAGAGTTCAAGGTCATCAGACCATAAAAATGATGAATATGAAATGGAAGAGACTGATATGAACTCTCCCATGATACAACCACCACCCCCTATACATAGCTCTGGAGGTAATAAACAACCACGCCCACATATGCAAACCGCTTACAATAACAAGCCAGCTCCTTATGTGCCACCATAATGTAATCGGTATACCATAGGAAAAAATGACTTGTTAAAACAATTTCTTAGAAATTTATTATGACATGTGCTAACAGACTGCAATATTTCCAAAATGAAAAAAAATATATATATATATATATATAAAACTGTGGCTGTTCTTCGAGGATCTCAGTGGATTGGAGGCAGACATTGTCACAGTCTTCTCAATTTTCTCACCCGTTATCTGCACACTTTGTGAATGAATGAATTGTTACAAGTGAATATTTGTGTGAATAGAAGCAGTACCATAGATTTTAGGAATCAAATTATGGTGTGAGTATTTTGTGAATTTGATGTAATGTGATTCATTATTGGGTGAAGAATGTGACAGCAAGTTATAGTGAGAGGAAGGTCACGATTCCTCAATATTACGTGAATATTTCTGACCAAAGATGAAAATGCAAGCGGTTGTTTGGGAATTATGTGAAACATTTGTTTTATGCAAGACATTATTAATGGACATTACTTCATGTCTGTAAAGTATTTTTGCAGTTGTATTTAGAAAAACCAAATGTCATATTTTTGTCGTTAACCTTATGTAAATTTTGACTAAATGTTTACATGTTCTTGGTATGTACATGTATGGTAAAACGATAATTTAATCTTCTGTTGAAATTGATTCTGAATTAATTTTTTTTTTTTTTTTTTTTTTTTTTTTAAAGAAGCTTAATATGTTTAATGAAAATATGTTTCATAATGCCTTGGATTCATAAATTACCTTGTTATCATGAAAATGAACAAACATGAATCTGAAAGAATGAAGTGGCAGAGACTTTTCTATCTAAAGAGATGATAGTGAACTAGATTTTATTTAGTAGGGTCAAAGGTCCAAGTTCATTGAATTAAGCATGGTATATGTTGTATTACTCAATGGTCCCTTTATGAAATGACCTTTAGCCAAAACATATGGAAAAATAAAATGTTTTAGATCTTCAATGAAATGGTCCTTGTTGCCAAAGTACATATTTGCCCAATACCAAGTTGTGTAAAAAGTACATTGTATGTTTATTTTTGTCTACAAATTAAACTTGAAATCCTACTGAGTACTGTATATACATGGCTATGTGTTCATTGGTATATCATATAAACAGTCCTTCCATCATCTTTTTATGTGCAAGACAAGTGAGTATTATAAATACAAATGTACACAAATAATTAGAATAAATAATCTGGTTTTATATGATGAAAAAGAAAATGTAGAAATACTACAATAATGATGATAACATGAGGAAGGTGTGTGTGTCACCCAATAATAACAGCAGATTTATTCTTCAAAATCTTAAAACCTTTAAAAATATATACAAAAACTGACAAGTTATTTTTCTCAATTATATAAATCTTTATTATACTTATTTGGTCTATTATATACTTTGTTTTACAGAAATTATATTTTTGTATTACAATGCATCCAGAGGGATAACACTCCTGCATCATTTAAGACATTTTTTTCAAACTTTTTTTTATTTAATAAATATTTTGTGTATCCAGAATAGTGCTGAACTGGTTGTTATGGAGTACATTACTTTTATTTTTAGTTCACCTGGACCAAAGGTCCAGGTGAACTATTGCCATCACTTGGCGTCCGTCGTCTGTTGTCTGTCGTCTGTAAACTTTTCACATTTCAAGCTCCTTCTCCGAAACCACTGGGCCAATTGGAACCAAACTTTGCAAGAATGTTCCTTGGATGGTCCTCTACAAAGTTACTGTTTTTCGTTCCAGTCGGATATTCAACATGGCTGCCAGGGCCAATAATATGCTCTGATTGGCTGAAATTTCAAAGATCTTCTTCTCTGAAACTAATGAACTGACTGAACCCATACTGTAAATGAATGATCATTGGAATGTCCTTTACCAAGTATCTGTTTTTATGCCGATCGGAAATCCAAGATGGCCGCCACCGCAGGACATAGATTAACATTGGACCCTATGGGAAAATGTTCAAATGCCTTCTTCTCAGAAACTACAAATATGATTAAAGTCAAACTGTACATGAATGTTCATTGGATGGTCCTCTACAAACTTTACGATTTTGTTCCGATATGAAATTCAAAATGGCGGCTACGGCAGAACTTAGTTTAACATTGGACCCTATGGGAAAAATGTTTCAAAATGCTTCTCTGAAACCACTTGGACAATTAAAACCAAACTGCCCATGAATGATCATTGGAAGGTCCTCTACAAAGTTTCTGTTTTTTATGCCGATCGGAAATCCAAGATGGCCACCACCGCAGGACATAGATTAACATTGGACCTTATGGGAAAATGTTCAATTGCCTTCTTCTCAGAAACTACAAATATGATTAAAACCAAACTGTACATGAATGTTCATTGGATGGTCCTCTACAAACTTTACATTTTTTGTTCCGATATGAAATTCAAAATGGCGGCTATGGCAGAACTTAGTTTAACATTGGACCCTATGGGAAAAATGTTTCAAAACACTTCTTCTCTGAAACCACTTGGACAATTGAAACCACACTGCCCATGAATGATCATTGGAAGGTCCTTTACCAATTTACTGTTTTTTATGCCGATCGGAAATCCAAGATGGCCGCCACCACAGGACATAGATTAACATTGGACCCTATGGGAAAATGTTCAAATGCCTTCTCAGAAACTACAAATATGATTAAAGTCAAACTGTACATGAATGTTCATTGGATGGTCCTCTACAATCTTAAGGTTTTTTGTTCCGATATGAAATTCAAAATGGCGGCTACGGCATGACTTAGTTTAACATTGGACCCTATGGGAAAAATGTTTCAAAACGCTTCTTCTCTGAAACCACTAGGACAGTTGAAACCAAACTGCCCAGGAATGATCATTGGAAGGTCCTCTGCAAATTTTATGTTTTTTATGCCGATTGGAAATCCAAGATGGCCGCCATCGCAATACATAGATTAACATTGGACCCTATGGGAAAATGTTCAAATGCCTTCTTCTCAGAAACTACAAATATTATTAAAGCCAAACTGTACATGAATGTTCATTGGATGGTCCTCTACAAACTTTACGTTTTTTGTTCCGATATGAAATTCAAAATGGCGGCTACGGCAGGACTTAGTTTAACATTGGACCCTATGGGAAAAATGTTTCAAAACGCTTCTTCTCTGAAACCACATGGATAATTGAAACCAAACTGCCCAGGAATGATCATTGGTAGTTCCTCTACAAGGTGTGTGTTTTTTATGCCGATCGGAAATCCAAGATGGCCACCACCACAGGACATAGATTAACATTGGACCCTATGGGAAAATGTTCAAATGCCTTCTTCTCAGAAACTACAAATATGATTAATGCCAAACTGTACATGAATGTTCATTGGATGGTCCTCTACAAACTCTACGTTTTTTGTTCTGATATGAAATTCAAAATGGCGGCTACGGCAGGACTTAGTTTAATATTGGACCCTATGGGAAAAATGTTTCAAAACGCTTCTTCTCTGAAACCACTAGGACAGTTGAAACCAAACTGCACAGGAATGATCATTGGAAGGTCCTGTTTTTTATGTCGATCGGAAATCCAAGATGGCTGCCACCACAGGTCATAGTATTAACACAGGACCATATGGGGAAAATACAGAAATATATTCTTCTCTGAAGCTATTGCACTGATTGAACCTAAACTGTGCATCAATCATTGGAAGGTCCTTTACAAACTTTGTGTTTTTTATGTTGATCGTAATTCCAAGATGACTACCACTGCAGGACATAGTTTTTACATAGGACCAATTGGTTCTTTTTATAACCAGGTGAACGATACAGGCTCTTGAGAGCCTCTGGTTGTGTATTGTATTATTAAGTACATTGTATATCTTTTATTATATATACAACCTGTATTAAGGTACTTGTGTATCACATTTTTTTTCTGGGATTTTGGAATTTAAGTGACAAATTGAAAGAAACTACATGTTTTGAATGTTTGCAATACTCAAGATTTTGATCAGGGATGTTATGATATTTGAAATGAAAGAAATTAGTATATGTTTATAATAAAAGTAGTCAGAGAAGTTTTGAATTAATGGTAAAAGGAATATATTTGGATTAGTCAGAAGGGGAGATTACTAGTACTAGGGGAGATTACCATTACTAGGGGAGATTACCAATACTAGACTTTATTGCAGTTAAAATAAGTTTCATCAGGTAAATGACAAGTCTCCAATTAGTAGCAGGATAAATTTGTCAATTAATTTGACTAAATTAGATTTCCCAGGCTTCATAAGACAGGTTATATGAACATGTCTCAATGTAATCATTTTTGTTTGAATGTTTTCAACATTGTAGTTCAACTTTTTAAGTTCCAATTTGGTAAATGTTGATTCATTGCAAAGATTTTTTTTTTAAATGTATGATTGAAAATCATGAAAGTAAAATTATTGTCAAGTTTTGCTTATTAAATTTTTTAGTTTTTTTTTTTTGTATTTTTGAATGATTTTTAAATATTGTATAAAAATCAAATATTATGTGAAGAATGAACGATTTTGATGTTAAATATTAGTGCCTAAAAGATTGTGATTGTCATGGAGTATATAAAATATGTTGCCTTTTACTATAGGAATATTTGTATGTAGATGTTGTAAAGTTTTTCGTTGTTTTTTTTTTATCGTTTTCAACCGATTCCATCTTTACATGTTGATATCACATTCACTCCCCCTTATTATCCTTTTCCATTTAATGTATTCCTTGATTATATTTTCATCCTTGTTATCTTTTACATTTAGTAAGCGAAAAAGTGTTTATTTGTATTTTAGAATTTCAAACGGAAAAAATGGAGACTGAATAATTATTTGAGGATTTCTAGCCTAATGAAGTATTGTCTACACATAATTTACTTATCTGTAAATCTATTATATTTTGCATCCTTGTATCTTTTTTGTAGAACTTACAATTTAGACCAAATAGCTAATTCATACAACAAGAAATAAACTAATGGTCAAACTTCATTAAACAATAAATCCTAATAAACTATTATTAAAAAAAAAACACAATCATTTCATGAACATACCAGTAGTTCTTGTTTTTTGCAAATTTGACATAAATCTTCAAGTTGCAATGTAGGAGGACTTTCGCCGAGCTATTTTGAATCTCAACACATGAATGTTTTGGTGATGTAATCTATTGTGATGTGATAAATGGTGGGGGGGGGGGTTAATATTTAAAGGGTTAACATTTGATTTATATTACAAAGGGGAAAACAAATTTCTTTATTCACGTGGTTGTGATCGTATGGTTCTTGGATTTACAACTACCTATGCAATCAGTGCCTATCACCATTAACTTTGTGAGTTCAAATCCCGCTCATGGCGAGGTTGTATTTGATACAACATTATGAGCTAAAGTTTGTCAGTGACTTGCGACAGGTCGGTGGTTCTCTCCGGGTACTGCAGATTCCTCCACCAATAAAACTGACCACCACGATATAACTGAAATATTGTTAAATGTGGTGTTAAGCACCATATCCCTAACCCTTTATTCAGGTTTATGGTGTTTAGCGCCACTTTCAACAATATTTCAGTTATATCGTGACGGTAACCCTTTATTCAGAATTTTTTCCAATACATAAGGATTTGTTTAAGAGAGTTATCTCAGCATACTCAATTATACTTAGTTTATAATTCTGTAAATATAATAAGATTATTTGCTATTGAAGTACCTGGTACATTTGTACTAAACCTAAGGGAAATTATAATAATGTTTTTTTTTTAAATATTTAACATATGCAGACTTTAATGTCTGATCCTTGATGTGAAATTATATATCAGTATAACATAAAACACAAGGACCGACATGATTTTCACCTCTCCTGTCTTTTTCCTTTATACATAATAAACAAATATATAATAAAAACCAGCATAGTTATATCATCAATACCACAATTACATAACCATTATAACATGTATATTTCCTGTCTATTTATTACCATCTTCCTTTATATGTGCCATACATGTAACCTTGTATATTCCTCATGGATGTTTCCATGGTGATTTCAGCATCTACATAATATTAAATTGGAATTTCATCTTTTTCCAATCCATTCTTTAAGGATCCCCATGTGGTGCATATATAACAATACTAATAAAAATGTCCCTATACACAAGTTCCAAAGATGTAAAATTTGTTCAGAAGCATGATCAATTTCTGATCATCATAAACATGTAAGTTTATTTTACTGGTAAATTGTACTAAATTAAATGATGAATTTGGCTTACAGAATTTTCCCAATTCTGGTCTTGCATGTAAATTTGATTAATTCTAGGTAATATACATGTATGTCGTGTTCAAATCCTTATTTTTGGGGCATTAAATTTAATTGTTTCAATAGCTGTGTGTATGATATGCAAGTTATTTCTTTAAAAAAATTATACACCAGTGATTTGAACACAAAAGCACTGACAATGCTGTATGTAGTTGGTCTTTTCTTTGTTTTTCTTAGCTTATTTTTTTTCCAATATGAACATTTTTTGTGTTCAGTGTTAATTTTTAGAGTTGCTGAAATATTATTTATGTTTACTAGTGAGGAACACTAAAATTTTAGTTGTGTATTGTATGCTGTTGTATATTGATTTATTTTCATCCAAGCATGATAAGAAATAAATATTCATAAACACAATATCTATCTTTTATTAGCAGTGGTGGTATGGACAGTCTGAATAATGCATGGCTAATGAAATACTCAACTAAGACATGCATTGTTTAAGATGGGAAGTGATAGCATTTTCATCCCATCCAGTTCTCTTTGTCACATTAAAATAACAACTGTAATAGAACCCAAAATGAATTATCAAGAGGTCAAAGTTGATGGTCACCCTCTCATAATGTTTGTTTGGTATAGGTTTGTTTAAAGCTGAATCAAAGAGGGAAATTGAGAAATAAGATGAATTTGTAAACTAATTGGGCTGTTGTATGTATGATTATGGTGAATTATGTACAAATCAATACAAACAAACTCTGTCAAACCTCAAATTTCTGAACACAGATATGACAGCTTGTAGAAGAAAATCAAGGTACTTGCTTGGAACAGAACAAAAATGTAGATGGGTGAGCCATGTTAATGGGATCTTGACCCTCCCGATGGGTGTGCCATGTTAATGGGATCTTCACCCTCCCCTCTTGATATCTACATTGTATAGTTCCCCAACAGACAAACGATAATAGCTATATATAAATGCACACATTTCATCATATTCATGGGAGTGTAGGGTTGGATTTATGGTGTTCAACAGTTATATCATGGCAGTCAGTTTTATTGGTGGAGTGCCCAGAGAAAACTACTGACCTGTCTGTCGCAAGTCACTGACAAACTTTATCACATAATGTTGTATCGCCTGGGTGGGATTCGAACTCGCAACGTTAGTGGTGATAGGTACTGATCGCATATGTAGTTGTAAATCCAACCACGACGCCCCCTCATTGGAGTATAATTGCAGGGATACATATACTTATTACATTCTCTTGCTACCTCACGGCTAGATACAATAACGTAACCCTCATTCTGCTTGTGGTCCAGTTAGGGTTACGAATCGGTCCCATTCAATGTATGGGAGCAAATGAAAATTTTCGTTCCGTGAATATTTCAACTTTCTTTTTACATATCTAGTCATAACTTATTATTCCCTACAATTTTTAAGTAATGGTGATACAAAACAAGTGTTACAATACCTGTTTCTACCTTCATGGTCGATTTCGTATTCGAAAATTGTTTCTTTTCCGACATGGCACCTTACGTATACTCTCGTGATGGGCGGAGCCTATCCATATATGGATCTGAATGCCTAATATGAAAAACGTTTACTACGATGTTTTATTATGATTGATCCAAATAAGGATATCTCCAAAACGAGGCAAGTGCATTCAAATTTTCAGATGGATATAAGTCTACCATGGATTGATGCAATCGTCCCACGAAAAACATGACGAAAATTGTGACACTCTTACATTTCTAAGTTGTTCTTGACAAAGATGCAAGTTAAATTTTCAATATTTTTTCATCATAGAAGTCTTAAATGAAATCGGAGATAAATTCCGATTCGTCAGAAGTAAATTGAAGTCTAGATAAATCTACAAACTGTCAACTTTCTCGTTTTCCTGCTTGAGGAAATCGGTCCTGTTAGAGTACATTGCGAATGTATGAGGAGATTTGCTAGTTTTGTTAATTGTTTTCTGCAAAATTGATAAATTGACACTTTTAAACATAAACCTGATAAATACTCTTAATCAAAATAAACTATTCTCTGCCAGGATTCAAGGGAAAGAGGAAAAGGGGAGTGACATTGACTCTTTACGAAAAAACATTTCGATATAGATTGCCTGTATCACCGACAAGGAAACGAACAAAAACAAGTAGCAGTACACCAAATTTAAAATCCCCATCAATCGGGACACCAAGTTTATTAAAAAATCTCTTTCAATTTCAAAATATTTATATCCTTTCAAACGTGTTTCCACACCTATTCGGCACAACCTTTTTACTAAAGATGACGGAAACTTCACCGCAGATCTACAAAATGTTTCCTTTATGAGTCTTGATGAAAGTATAGGCAAGACAGAAGTTGACCCGAGGGAAGAAGCTTCCGTAGTTCAAGTTTTTCAAGATGTTCTTGACAAACTTTCTGATGTTGGGAAAAAGGACAAGCTATTGAAATTCTTTAAATTAGTACAAGATGGAAAATTCCCTTTGAATAACATTGCATCTGAGTTGTTTTTGGACATTGTAGAATGGTTTGACAAAGATGAATTACGTCAAATGAGATATTCGCCATCAACTCTCCAATTTTTTTAATTAGGGAGAATGTTATTTGGTGGTCGCCTCATTCGGTTTATGTCTGGCAAAAAAAAAAGTTACATTTTAACAGGATCTTCAACGCCGAATAGGTGTGGAAACCCGTTTGAAAGGATATAAATATTTTGAAATTGAAAGAGACTTTTTTTAATAAACTTGGTGTCCTGATTGATGGGGATTTTAAATTTGGTGTACTGCTACTTGTTTTTGTTCGTTTCCTTGGTGGTCATACAGGCAATCTATATCGAAATGGTTTTTTGTAAAGAGTCAATGTCAGTCCCCCTTTCCTCTTTCCCTTGAATCCTGGCATCTCCTGAAAGTGGACAGAGTATTTATCAGTTTTATGTTTAAAAGTGTCAATTTATCAATTTTGCAGAAAACAATTAACAAACCTAGCAAATCTCCTCGTGTATTCGCAATGTGCTCTATCAGAACCGATCTCCTCATGCAGGAAAACGAGAAAATTGACAGTTTGTAGATTTAGACTCCCATGATGAAAAAATATTGAAAATTTAACTTGCATCTTTGTCAAGAACAATTTAGAAATGTAAGAGTGTCACAATTTTCGTCATGTTTTTCGTGGGACCATTGATTTTGCGAGAGTTACACTTCATATACAACAATAAACTATACATGTTTCTAATCGTGAAAGCATTCGCCACAGCATAGCATTATCTGATTTTGCAATATTCGAGCAGTAAAAAATCAAATTTCAATTTTTGACATGTACCTGTACATACAAAAAATGTACCTTGCGAAGCGTCTTCGTGAACTCTCCTCCAGCAAAACCGGAAGTTATCCTCACGAATTTCTTTGCAGAACCGACTGTTCTGCTTGTGCAGATTACCAGCCGTGTACCTTTTAATTATGATATTTCTCCACTGGAAAAAGATAAATTTTCAAATTTTAAAACTTGAGCTGTAGTGATTTAACTGGGGTGTGGATAAATATCGTAATCCACTAGTACTGGTGGCAGAAGGAGGATCTGTTTCTCCTATGACCAAAAACACAAAAAAAACTACCGTGACGATTTAAAAATATTACAAACATTTAGAACTGGAATGGAGAAAATAAGAAAAATATGGATTTATGAAGTTAAAGGTTTCAACAGAGTATTTAAAAGATGGTATATTGGGATATTATAAAATTAACTTGAAATGTGGGTGTCTGTTACAGTTTTGTTGCCAGGGTTAGTGGGGGGCTTTTGGTCTAAGATCGTAGCCTTGTCAGATAAATAGTAACATTTTAGCATTGTTTAGATTTACAAGAGAGGATTTTTAATATAAACGAATAAAAATCGTGTCGGTCATGGAAAAACAACACTTTGATTGTTGTTTTATTAATTAGCCCACTCTACCACAGGATGCATGGTATACATAAAAGCGAACTTACATTGAGACATTACTCACAATCGCAATTCATTGTCTGAAAAGAATATGAACTAATATTGACGGGGTCAGTGTGACACAATGTTTGTAAAGTTCAAAGATGTCATTGAATATTAATACTAGAGGTAAACGTAAATTGATTTCTAAAAACAATCCATAAAAGGAGCAGATTTCTACCCCAAATAACTTTGGGCTATCTTCAAACGGTGTGTGTCTTGGAAAGAAAGTAAGTGTAGCACTTGTCTATAAAACGTGTTTGGTATAAAAAAAAAATAAGAAGATTTATTCACCCAATCACAGGCCTCGATATTGGGCATACATTTATGAACAAAATAATAATGAGTCATTCACACAGTTACAGATAATAAATTTGTACATCACATACATGGAAGTATTGTCAGCCTTCAGTAGTACCGGAAGTCGACAGCTGATCTTTAATTATATACGTTCCTTCTTCTGTTCATGATTTAGGCGTTTTGAAAAGGAATACTTTATATTTTGCTTACAGGAATTGTTCTGTCTATAGAATTCCATATCACAATCGAGGACAATGGATCCTTTACTTTTTACGTAGATGTGTTCTTTCCTCTATATAACTGCCAAGACCTTAACCGGACTTGACTGTATATATAATAACACGGCGCGTGTCTTATAAGAAGCAGGAACTACTTACCCTTCGCGAGCATCTGAGTTCAATCCCGGGTTTTTTATGGATCCATGTTGCCCATTTTAACAATTTTAAATAGTTTTTTCGTTGTTGTCCTATTACATGTATGTGTATATACATTCTGAGTTCCGTGTTGTGATGTCCGTTACGAGTTCCGTGTTGTGATGTCCGTTACGAGTTTCGCATAAAAACGATGTTCTGTTCGTCTTTACTTCCAGTTCCAATGTCTTATTTACATTATATGTGTCTGTTTGCTGTTTGTGTTGTTTTTCTTCGTCTTGTATTCTCTATGTTGCCAGTTTCTCTGGATTGTCCATTTTTGATTGCCCCTTCGGAATGTCTCTAACGTTTGTTTACGTCATTTCAGTATGCTTTCTTCCGTTTCACAGTGTCTATGTGTTTGTTACAGTAATTGCTTTGACAAACGAATTCAAATTATATCTTATCGTCTGCCGTCTCTATATTCTTGGCACAATCTTCTATTTTGTTTACATTGGAACACATCATATTTACGTAATGTGCAAGTAAAACAGAAGAAAACAGTAAAGACACTTAAAAATCAAATCTGCTATAAATATCTGTCAGAGAAAATAGTTCTATTGTTTATCGATATATGCCAATATTATCAGGTGGGTGATACTTCCTGAAATCATTGTTTTCTCTTTGGTCATATGGGTTGCTATTTATTTATTTGTATACTCTGCCTTCAGTTAAAAGGTCGGTACGTGCGAATCCAATGACCCGTTCGCCATGTTCTTTCCTCCCTTTGTCCGCCCATAATCACTTGAAATTAAAATAATAAAATGATCGAAAGGAAAAATGGCAAAAAAATATAGTTATTTTATACGTGTATATAAACAATACCATATATTTTTGCCATTTTTCTTTCTTTTTCGTTTTACACTTTCAAGTGACTGTGGTCCATGACACCTTGGTTTCCAGATCATACCAGATGATAAATACAACACAGCTGCATCAACCGTAGACAAATATTTATTGCACCGAACGGTATCCATGTACTTCTTCGACGAATTCGACAAACGAGATTATAGTACCCGAAATGCCCGGCCTCAGTTGGAGTTGGAATTCTGCCAGTTTACAAACGGGTGAAATCCGGAACTCTATGATCACCAATAAGAAGAAGAAATAAAACAAGAGCTATAGTTCCGCAACTAAGACTTGTGGCAGGTTGGTTAAACTCTCGTAACCATAAAAGAATATTGACATTGTTCTTGACCATCACTTGAATCTGTGCCTTTAGGAGCTGCTTCTACTGTTTATAACGAAAACTGTTTTTCCATTCCATCTGAAACTATAACCTTGTAGATAATTTCTCTTCACAATTCCAAGGTCTTGAACATTCTTGAAAAGTAATTACATAAGATGTTCTATTTATGATACCCGATTGTTTATTTGGAAGATTATTTTCCAATTAAAACGGTTGTTTGCATAAAGCAGGGGGATGTTAACTTAATTATTACATATTCATTTTGCCAGAATATATTGCAAAACAGCTTAGGAAAGTAACTGTTGAAAATTGCTCATGTCTGTAACATGCCGTCAGCGGTTAAATAAAGCATGTCAATTGCACATGCCGTCATGAAGAGATTTAAAATAATTGCCTCAGTAATGAATTCTAGATATCAACTTCATCAAATTGTTCCACCATTTTCATTATTATGACCATCTTTGAATATGTACTAGGCAGTCATGTTTTATCCAGACAATAAATTTCCCGATTATGGTTTATCGTCTGTAAGTAATATTTCCCGCCTAACCATTCAGATTACCATTTTTCAAAATATTTTACAATTATATGGATATCAAAGGAAAGTTACTAAAGAGCTTTTCAATAAGGTTGACATATGGAGCGATCCTACATTTGCACGACAGCACGAGTATACGTACGAAAATTAATCGTAATTAGAAAGGAAAATTGTCATTTTGTTTGATGGCATCATATATATATTCATCATTTGATAGGGAAATTATATCACTTTTTGTCCGCTGACTTACTTGCATATCTGTATTCAACTAGATTGTATTACTCTTCGTTTCCTCAAACAATTCCCGTCACACCAACGAGTGGTGATTACTTGACATTACGGTGTTCCCTCCAACTCACCTGGTATTGTCGTCATGTCCAAAATTATCGTATGCTATCGTATAAACGTGAATTGTTCTCCAATGATATCTTAACGCCTCGTTTCTTTGATATTAAAACTGGACAAGGACAATGAACACAAATTGTGCATGAAATATTTTATGCTAGAGAGCATTAATCTTTGACAAAAATATACACTTGAATTTTCAGTTTATATCAGATGCATTACACGTGCTGCAGAACACATGCGTTATCTCAAGAATGTAGATATAGAATGCCATTATAGACGATGAAAAGATAGACATAGTATAACAAGATATAACTAGATATCTGATTTTAAAAGAATGTACATGATGTAATTTATAAAGGTGTCAGACGTATATAATTTTATAGATATAAAGTTATCATCGCACAGCCTCTCCAAATGACCGATTTTTTTATACGATAGCATTTTGAATGAACGTGAGTTTGGGTGTTGTAAGGTTCTATATGTAGAAGGCCGGGAAATCAGACACGATCTGGAGGAGTATATAGACTATACTCAAAGAAAAAAATAAACTAGACTGTCTTATGGGTGTAACATGAATATACATCTGTATCTAAATCAATACTAATTCGCTCTCTCTACCCGTTGCATAAAAACCATAGTTGGGTTCTACAACGTACCAGATACAGATACAGATACAGATATGTCAAAATCGCAACATATCGCTAAATATTCGCATTCTCGTAATGCCACGGACACTGCGTAATCCCAACAGAGGGAACAATGGCACAAAACTAAGAACGACAAAATTTACGATTTCAATGTCTAAGGACAACAATATTAACAAAAAGTTAATACATGTACCATATGTGTTCATCAATAGCATTGGTGACAGATTGTAGATGACGTCTCATTGACATGATGATGCAGAGATTATGACATGATTATCACATCAACACTATCACTGCCAAGGCCAATAGAACACTGGGTTTCCTAAGACGAAATATGAGAGGTTGCAAATCTTCAGCCAGAGCAGCAGCATATCAAGGACTAGTAAAACCAACCTTGGAATATGCCTGCTCAACATGGGACCCATGAAACTCAGGAAACATCCAACAAGTCGAGAAAGTACAAAGCCAGATTTGTAACCAGGAATTACCACGACCGACATCCTGGTAGCGTGACACAGATGGTCCAACAACTACAATGAGAGCCTCTGCAGGTTAGAAGAGTAAAGATCAGACTAGTCCCCCTGTACAAGATCCAACATGGACTAGTGGCTATCCCTGCAGAGAATTACTTAGTGCCTGGTGACACCAGAACCAGAGGAGAGCACAAGTTTCGTCTCCCAAACGTGAGGAAAGACGTCTACAAATATTCATTCTTCCCACGAACCATTGGTGACTGGAACAGACTACCTCCACACGTCGCCTGTACCACCTCACTAGAAGGTTTCAAGAACCAGCTGGACACACTCACAGGGTACCAGCTGGGAGTCCAGACAATGTAAATATACAGCAGTCACGTTTTTTGTTTAATTGTACATAGCACTCTATGAGCTTTTAGTCTTGCCCGCAGCATGCACCTGAGTATAACGCTCTATGAAGAGTCATCTCAGTACCTGGAAGAAGAAGATGTGGGATGTTGTTCCACTCCTTGTCGGAGACATGTCGAGGTGGTGTTTTTGTGGTCGACGATGGATATGGTGGTTCAATTTGTACCCGACGACGTGCTCGATGGAATTCAAGTCCGATTATTCTGACGACCAATGCATGACATCAATGTTTTGTTGTTGACGAAAAGTCATAGATACGTACAATTTGGAAACTACTAGTCCGACGACCCGATAGTCTCACAGTCCGTAAATCTGATAATCTGACTGTCCATCGTAACTAGAGTAAAACAATTATGTCAAAATGGTTGTCACGTGTCCACGACCTTTCAACTACACCATCTATGATACATGACTTACTTTATAGTGGATTACTACTGACAAAAGTCACCAAAACTTAGACTTGTAAATGTTAAGTTGAAGTCTGATCTTTACGAATCTTCAGAAGATCATATATATTGTTTCTGCCTTCTTTCTTTTTGACATATGACTTAATGGGAAGAGGGGTCGTCGTGGTCATGATCGTATGGTGGTTGGATTTACAACTACCTGTGCAATCAGTGCCTATCACCATTAAAGTTGTGAGTTCGAACCCCATTCATGGCGAGGTGTACTCGATACAACATTATGTGATAAAGTTTGTCAGTGACTTGCGACAGGTCGGTGGTTTTTTCCGAGTACTCTGGTTTCCTCCACCAATAAAACTTACCGTCACTAGAACCGGTTTAAACAGAATGGCCCAGTTTAATCGGTAAATGACGATAAATTCTACCATGTGACTTTTCTACTCACTAATTAATCACCACTGAAAACGTTATTAATTATGTATCCATAACGTAATATAGACATTATTATTTTATATTTCAAAATATTTTTCGGAATATCAGTATATCATATATACCATCCCCTTGCGTTATGTCGGTGACTCATCTCCGTGTACTCCACCAATAAAACTACCATCCATTGCATAACAGAAATATCTTTGAAGTTAGGTTAAACCCCAGACCTAATGCTACTATGCTTGATGTTCTTATAGGTATCAACATCTGCACAACATTTTTCATTGATCACGAAAAACGTAGCACGTGAGCTCCTACATATAAAATACACTAATCGATTGTCATTGATTGATGTCCAGTTATTTAGATACTTAACAAGTAGTTAAAGGCACGGCTTTGATTCCATTATGTATGCAAAGAAAGACAACTCTGATTCGAAATAAAAATAATATACGAAAGACTTTTGGTTGCTTATTTACTATCGTCGTCCGTTTAAAAATATTTAATTTACAAAACATACAGATTTCACTGACCAAATTTCCTACAAAAATACTACTAAAGAGAGATAATATGATCACAATCAATTGTACACAGAATGAGAAATTAGCTAAACCTTTCCATCTGAGCAATAAAATTGTGTTTTTATTTCCACTCCAGTTTTCAATTGTTTATAATGATAATAACTTATTATTCCCCGACTAATATCAGCTTGTGTCAAGCTACATATACACAGATTTGCATGAAAAGAGCAAATAAGTTTATTTATGATTCTATCATAAGGTTAGAAGCTAGTAGCCAGTTTAACTACAACATACGAATTCACTGGTCTTGACATTGTACTGCCCATGTTTATGTTGTCCTTCCATTTTTGTGAGTGTGTGTGGTTTTTTTTATTTTTTGCGGAAGTGTTTTTTCTTTACTTTTTTTATATTTTTGCAACCATAACAGCTACCACAGCTAAAGTTAATTTGCGCAGGTTTCATTCTAATATTGTCATTTTTAGCTCACCTTGCCAAAGGCAAGGTGAACTTTTGCAATCACTTGGCGTCCGTCGTCTGTTAATTTTTCACATTTTAATCTTCTCCTCTGAAACCCCTCAGCCAAATGAACCGAAACTTGATAGGAAGTATCTACAAGGTATATATGGGAGGTCCTCTATAAAGATTGCTAATTTCGTCCCGATCCGTTAACAAACATGGCCGCCACAGACAATTCTTTTTTCTGATTGGTTGATTTCTCAAAAATCGTTTTTAGTTGCTTGTTTTATAAGCGGAAAGGCTCCAACTTCAGACATGTCGGGTGTGAGATCAAATCCAAACAAGGTGTTTCCTTTGGCATAATCTTCTCTCGAAATGGTATTTCCTTCGTCTTGATACATTCTACCGGTACTGGTGTAGAGTCCCATATAACATCGGATGTAGCCATTGTTTTAGAAGTCGGGCTGTAACGGCTTGGCTGGAATCTGTCGTCCGTCAACGTTGAGTGCCACAAAATTGATCTTGTAGTGTTTGAAATCGAACGAATTTTTCCCAATAGTGCCGTTCAGAGCATCGCTGTCTGCACAGGCAATAACGAGTCTCTTTGGCAGCTGTCCCAAAAAAATATTGTCCTGAACGTAATTCATGTTGCCGGTGGGTACCGTGTCCACTTTCACTTCTGCCCGTCTGACGGAGTATTTACAGCTGGTCTTTTCCAATGCTTTCACGTGACCCAATTCTAACGGCGGGGCTCAGTTGTACCTTTTTCACATACAGAGCCATTTCCTTATTCTTGATTTTATAATTGGCTGCGTCTGCCACGAGAGCAAAAGCGTCCCGACTTCTTCTCAGTTTAATTTTCAGATCCACTTGGTTGAGTAAGTATTTGTCTTGACAAAACAAATCCAAATGTAATTTTCCCATCATTTGTACCGACTTGCTTCGGGCCGTTTGGACGCGAATCCCTTGTTATCCGTCTTTCTCTTGTCCTACTGTCCATGAGTGTCCTTGTACCACATCACGCCCGTCAACTGAGATTCTTTAGCCGCTGGTCCGTAAATGAGAAGAGTTTCTATGTAAGCCCTTTAGGGATACATGCTGGTCGGTGGCGAAACTAGTTTTTCGCTTAGGCTAACGCTGACATCACTGAACAGTGAATGCATCCACAAATTGACGGGTCCAACGTTCGTATTGGGGTCTAAGTCAGAACCATCGGTATTCACAATCTGTGCTTCCACAAACAAGTAAGTTTTGAACAGGTCGATGTAGTCCTTTCCAGCTCCACTGACTGCAAATTCATAAGGATCTTGATCTGTCAGGGCCGATGTCAGTCCTGAGTCGGTGGTACTCCCAACAATTCCTATTTCGTACATTCGCAGGAGTTTGGGTGTATTAGAGCCATTTTAACCGAATATGTCTTTCGATGTGTTTCGTAGCTTTGTCTGACGACGTCTGGGCTTTTTTCCGCTTTGCAGCTCGTTTTATAGATCGTTCACCGGGATATCCTCTTCCAGCTTGGTGTAGGTAATAATCGTGATATGCTTTCGCCTGGCAATGATGGGGTTGCTTCATTCTAGATACGACTCCTTTCTCTTTCTGCAGTGAAGTGTCACCACCACGCGTCCTCGCTCGAATGGTATTTTGACTCCGGTGTCATCCCTTATATCTATTTCAACGGTCTGAAAACGTCTTAGTACTAGAGGACAGTACTGCACCGGATCGAAAACTCTGGTCACCATCCCGGCGTCTCTTCCTTCTACCTGTACGATTCTCAATAGTGGTACTTGAACGTCTCCCACCATTCTCGGTTCGACCAGTGGACACGTACAAGAATTTAGTCCCCTGGTTACGTCTGCCACTCAATCTGCTACGTGATTTCCTTGAGGGAATATTGCTCGTTTAAATCCCAACATGTGTTGTAAGAGGGGACTAATGGTCACCTGACAGTCCTTTTTCATTGCAATTCCTATTTTGTGGTCAATTTCGTTCATTCCGATGTCGAATTTCTTTTTAAGTGGCGTCCTATGCTTTTTCCCTTCAATGGCTTTTACTAAATAATATTCTCTTCTTCCTTTCCGTCGTTTTTTCAGAACGCTTTTTGATCTTGTATACGTCGTCCTGTTTAAAGATTTTCTGTATCTCTTCGGCATAAAATGTTCCTTCCAGAATTTCACCGTGGTCCTCTTTGACTAAGTATACCGGGGGTCTGGTTTCGATACATTTCACTACCGTAAACAATTCTTCAGTCCAGTTGGGTAAATATCCTTTCTTGAACGTACGCTTGGCTTTGCTGAGTCGCACTCTATCTCCGGGATAAAATTTGGGGTCCCTTTCTTCAATATAGCCTCTTGGACACCGTTATTTGGTTAGCCCACGTGACTTCTGCCGGTGGTATGGCTATGGTTCTATGAAAGGTGTGGATATAAGATGCGACCATCTCGGATAGAACGTCTACGTAGGTTAGGGTTTCTCTGTGTGTGAAATACTTCCACATCTTGGTTTTCAATGTTCTGTTGAAACGTTCAACGATACTGGCTTTGGTCTCCTCGTTGTAAATGGTAAAGAAGTGTATGTCGTGTTCCTTGAGAAACTTTTGAAATACTCGGTTGGTAAATTCAGTTCCTTTGTCTCTCTGTAAACGTATCGGTCGCCGCCCCGATTTGAAAATGACCTGAAACGCATCTTTTAAAGTCTAAGTCTTCCGCGTCTTGTCTTTCAATGGAACGACCCATGCATATCGAGATAACACGTCTATGCATGTCAACAAGTACTTGAATCCTTTGTTGTAAGAAGACAATTTTGGCAGATCCACTAAATCCGCCTTGCCACTGGTGGTCAATTCCATAGATTAAAAGGCGTCTCCTGGGAAATCTTCGTCTAGTTGGTTTATTCAAAGTGTACGTGTCCTGAGACTGTAACCATTCTCTGACTTCTTTCTTCGTATAACTTTTCGGCTTAAATTTAGTGAATCCTCCATAAATGGCGGGAGCTAAAAGGTTGTTACATATACTCCATGTTTACAACTGCCGCTCTGTGTTTTCAATCTACGTTTTAAAAGTCGACCCAGTTCTGGATTTCCTTCCTGCTGCTTCTTGATGTTTTTGGGGAGTACGGTCTAATAGGGGAGGGACTATGTTGTCGTTTGCGAGATCTCGGTGTTCTTTTCGTCTGACTGATGTATCTCCATCGGTCCTCGTGACCAATCAAATCTTGTGGAACATTTGCTCCTCGTAAGGCTTCTCCGAATGTTTCCCATCCTTGTGGGTTGAACGTTGCTTCCTTGAACGGTTTCTCCCTTGTATTTCAGTTCCCCTTTCTCGTTCCAGCTAATGTCGGGACTGCTCTTCATTTTTTTCAACAAGAGTTGTGCCTTGACCTTACCCTTCATTGTTTTTGGTACGCTTTCCAAAACTTCGTTGTTGGTCAGGTCCTGTTTCACGGGTTCAAGTGCGACTGCCACGGGTCTGGGTCTGTAATCGTCGTGGACGTTCAAATATCGAGTGAACGATTGGTCGTATAGCTTGAGACGTTCGTCAGCCGACAGGTCTTCTCTTTCTAGTATGGTTTGTATCTTCTTATCCAAGGTGTCCATGAATTTCACCCGTTGTTCCACTGGAGATTTTGGGCGCTCTTGAGTCTGGTGGTATCTATTTATTCAGGTTAGTTCATTCATTGAAATAAAGTAGAGAGCAACGGTGCTACTACAGAGGCAATTGGTGCTAGTAGGGATCCCAAAAATCCACCTTTCTGTAAGATCGCTTTCTTCTTTTTGAGATAGACCGAATTTTTCGTCAGTGCTCCCAATTCGGCCTTATTTCGCTCGAGTTTTTCCTTTTGCAGTTTAGTAAACGGGACGTTGCTTCTTAGAATGTCATCGGTACACTCACACAGACAGTCGACGAGACTGCGATCGGCTTTGGTGATGAGATGTTTACGAATACACGATTTCGTCTTTTGTAAGTATATCACTGGCGTGCCTTTTCAAGCGTTGAGAGACCATGTTGCTCCCTCAGAATCTGATGCAAGAGTGACAAGAAACGGGATGTAACATCCTTTTTATGACTCGACATATGATTTCTATTCCTCACCGGGAAAGATGAAGGTTCTCAATCTCAGGATATCCGGCGTGTTTTGTTTCATATCGATCACTATATAGCCGTGAGGTCTGGCCGTAGCTCGGGCAAAGGCTTTCAGAAAAAATTGCGTTCTCCTGGGATACATTTGGTGTGCTAGTGCCATGATCTGCGATACGTCTCTCGGGTTTTTGAATAGAACCGTGTAATGGACATTGAGACTTATGGCTCTCTGGTATTTTCCTCGACGAAACAGATTCTGAACGATGTACATGACGCTGATGTTTCTGTGGTGACTCTTTTTCGCAAACAGTGAAGCCACCCTTTGGTCCGTTTCGTCCAAGAGATCGTCCAAAATGATCAAGTGTTTATCTCTGGGGTCGAGGTTGTCCAAGTCCGGCAATCCTTGTTGACAGTCCACCCCATCTACGGTTTCGTATAAGGTCTGGTATTCTCCACAACACCACAAGATGCGATCCGGTATTGGGGTCATCATATGTAGGATATTGTTTACGAATCTCCTGACAAAGACGGATTTTGTACCTCCGGTTGGTTCCGAGATCACACTGGTAAATGGATGGACCCACGGCATGAAATGGTTTGGATCGTATTTATCGGGAACGTAAAATGTGCAAGGATTGTTGGTTTGCATCATATAATAAGGTTCTTCTGTCTTCCATTGTATTTCGTGCTGGTCTGGAAAGAAAGTATATTGCTGCTGCTGCTTCTCTGTGGTAAACGTGTATGGCTGCTGCTGCTCTGGGGTAAACGTGTATGACTGCTGATGCTGCTCTGGGGTAAACGTGTATGGCTGCTGCTGCTGCTCTGGGGTAAGCGTGTACGACTGCTGATGCTTAAGTGTAGAGTTTTGTTGAGAGTGTTTGCTTTTTAAGTGGCGTTTTAAGTCTGCATGCCACACATAGGTCATATTGCATAAACTACAAGTATTACTCATGTTGTCGTTTCGGATGTCGGGATACGACTGACTGAATTAGGGTAGTTAGGGCATATTTATAACAAACAAACTAGTATTCTATAAAAGGAAATTAACTGTGTCAGTTCTGGCTCTCTTTCTTCCAACAATGGGATTGGGTTTTTTTCAGTTCTTTCCATTCTCTAAAGTGTAAAGCCACATCTCTCTTGATTGGACGGTAGGTCGATTCACCGGCGGGAATAAAGTGCTTTCTGATATGAACACAGACGTAAGGTGCCTTGATGGTGGCGTAAGCTTCGTCTCCAATTTACTGGTTCTTTTTCTATGACTCTGGTAAGCAAATCGTTGATGACGTCCGACATGTTGCACAGGGCTTTCCATTGATCCAAATGTAACCTCACTCCTTCTTTTATAGGGACTGTGCCATCTTTCCAGAATCTTAAGTCTACTCTCTTGGATCCGTTCCATTCTTTAAACTCCTAGTTTCGGTTTCCTTCCAGGGTTCGTTTGAGAGGTTGAATTTCGAACATCTGGGCTGCCATCTGCAAGATGTCTTGTGTTGCTGGAATCTGTACGATATCTTGTGTCGCTGGAATCTGTTCAATATTTTGGGTTGGTGGCATCTGTACAATATATTGTGTTATCTGCAGGATTTTAGACTGCTGTTCTGTCATTTTAACGCCTTTGGCTCTTTTACCTTTTTGTGGATTCCAGTTAGTAAATGACGCAGAGTTCTAGTTACACCATCTTATATCCAAATATTCATTGGTAACGACGTGTCTGATTGGTCGATTTCTTTCGTAACGTCGTATCTGATTGGACAGTCATTCTGTATTTCGATTGGTCAGTAGCTTATGAAATGGAATTTTCTGATTGGTTCATTTTCCTGGTTCCTGCTCTCAATGCCTATCACTACTAAAGTTGTGAGTTGAAATCCATGGCAAGGTGTACTTATAATTAATACAACATTATGTGATAAAGTTTGTCAGTGACTTGTGACAGGTCAGTGGTTTTCTTCGTGTTACTCCGGTTTCCTCCACCAATAATACTGACCGCCACAATATAACTGAAATATTGTTGAAAGTGGAGTTAAACACAGTGCCGGATTTACCATTGTTCTTAGGTGTGCTTAAAGCACAGGGCCCCGTTGGCCAGGGGCGCATCTTCCTGCCAAAAAATTTGTTGCAGACACAGTGTACATGTGTGACCCAATATAACGTAATATTTTAACTATTCCTAAATTTCCTGAGCATGTATGCCTGACTGTCTGTGTAGGCCTACCGGGTCTACCTCCTTAAGGGACCAAGTAAGGGGGCTCATAACTTAACTAGCACAGGACATCATTTGTTCTAAATCCGACACTTGTTAAACACCATAAACCTAACCAAACCAATAAAATAAGACAACCATTGTAAGACATTTTAATTTTTGCTAACATCAATTTAATAGCTCACAACCTAGATCAAGTATTAAGCATAAAGCAATAACAAATTGAGGCATAAAACACCAATAACATCAATGAAAACAAGATATGATTATAATCTAGCGATTATGGAGTCTCCCAAACTGGCCACTGACAACAGGTTTAAAAAATAAATCAAAAGCTACCTTTGAAATCGAACAGTGTTGAATTTTTGCGTATTGTGGCGGCCATTTTGAAATGGAGAACGGTAGAATTTTTTCGATGTCAGGAATCAATTCGGGACATCATAATCTACCCACATATGAAATGTCATTGAAATCGGACAATGTTGAATTTGTGCGGTATTGTGGTGGCCATTTTGAAAATGGCGACCGGTAGAAATTTTTCGATGTCAGGAATCAATTCGGGACATCATAATCTACCCACATATGAAATGTCATTGAAATCGGACAATGTTGAATTTGTGCGGTATTGTGGTGGCCATTTTGAACATGGCGACCGGTAGAAATTTTTCAATGTCGGGAATCAATTCGGGACATCATTATCTACCCACATATCAAATTTTGATGATATCGGACAATGTTGAATTTTTGAGGTATTGTGGCGGCCATTTTGAAAATGGCGACCGGTAGAAATTTTTCAATGTGGGGAATCAATTCGGGATATCATTATCTACCCATATATAAAATTTTGCTGATATCGGACAATGTTGAATTTTTACCGCCCATTTTTTATGCCGTGTTTTGGCAGCAATTTTGAAAATGGCAGACATTTCGAAAATTTTGAAAACGCAGAATTGCTCCTCTAATGGTGACCTATCACTATGTCAAATTTTATGTCTTTATCATTATCTATTTAGAAGTTATCAACATTAATGTACGAAATTTCAACTTTCCCATAGGATTCTATAGTAACCCCCACCCCCTTTGAACCCCTCAAAATATGACTTTGACCCCCTTTACCACAAAGCTGAAAACTTTAGGACCAACTAGAAACATATATCTATAACTCCACCAAGTTTAATGAAATTCTGTCCAGTAGTTCCTTGGATCTGCTGTGGACAAGTTCATGGTCCACGGAAAGAAAGAAAGAAAGAAAGAAAGAAAGAAAGAAAGAAAGAAAGAAAGAAAGAAAGAAAGAAAAAGAGAATAATAATAATACAACAATGTAATAATAATAATAATAAGAAGAAGAAACGGAGCAAAAACAATAAATCTCCAAACGTTGTTTGGGAGACTTAATAAAACAAATGGTTTTAATGAGATTCCAATCACGCCCATAAGGAGAAATAACCTTAGCTTCATGTAAAAACTATTTGACATGGAAGATATATTTTGGACCAGAATTTCAGGAGATAAACTAATTAAAAATACAAAATGAGCAAGATTTGTTTAAAAATAATAAAATAAATACATATCTTACTAGTGTTTATATTTTACAATGTCAAAAATTCAAATAATTTGTTTTCTGATAAACTGGCAATTGTATCTATCTTTTATTTCATGATTACTTCTGAAAAACATGGTCAACTAGTATCAGGTAAAAAATACACAGATACATATGTCTTATGTGTAGGTGTCAATATGTTTAATAGATTTATGTGCGATACCTAAAATACATGTTCTTCTCATACAATATTATCATGCTGTATTAGAGGTCATGGGATACAAGCCTGTGTTTCTTATTTTATATTTATGTACCAGTCACTAAAAATTTAGAAATAGTATGACATTTAGTATAATAGTTAATATCTCCAAGAAAGTTTGTGTTATAATGGCTTACAAATTAATGGTTTCTAAGTCAGAAATCTTACAACAATTATTTCTTTAAGACCACATGCCTCTGAAATTGAACCAAATCAGCCTTCAAGCATTCCATATACAGATATGTACAGTGACTAGATTATTTGAGACATCTGTCTAATTTGATTCTAGGGGCCTCTGTTGCCCACGATCATTGTATTATTGGTGTTGACTATAATAACATGGGATATTCTTAATAAATAATAATGAAAATTCTACTAAATGTTAAATATTTATTTGGATAATATGAAGCAGCCGGCCGCAATACTGGTATTACCAGTATTTTACCAGAATCTTCCAGTATCTGCAATACTGGTACATAGACTGGTAAATACTAGTATCCCAGTATCTTCCAGAATTTTCCAGTATCTGCAATACTAGAAGATACTGGTCATTGCCAAAATATGAGTATCGCAGATACCGGAAAATTTCTGGGAAATACTGGTTATACCAGTATTGCAGATACTGGAAGGTTCTGGAAAATATTGGTTATACCAGTATTGCAGATACTGGAAGATTCTGGAAAATACTGGTTATACCAGTATTGCAGATACTGGAAGATTAGCTACGGAGTTGCGGAATGTACTTGTATAATATATTGTTTCTTTTTGTCCTGTCTGTGCGTCTGCTATGAGAGGACTGACAGTGTATAGGGAGACCGGAGACTAGGGACGGAAGAAAAAAGAGGGAAGGGAGAAAGGTGAAGCGAGGTGGGAGAAATGAGAAAAGGGGTGGGAGTTCATGTGGCGAGACAGATTCAGCAGGACACACCAAGACTGCTTCGACAACATCCGAAGACACATCGCCGAATTCTATCCAGTGTAGCGACCAGTCTACATTTTCAATCACTGGCCCTTTTCAGGGCCACCAATATTATTAAAAAAAACCTAAATTATGCGTTATTGTGTTTCATAAAGTTGCAGTTTAAACCCAAATGTCATGGTATAGATACATCCATATATAATTCTCTTTAATTCCCTTTGCTAATTTTGGGAGCGGCCAATATTCAATTTTAAAATTAATAGCTATGCAAAATCTGGCATTTTTGCTGTACATAACATAAGAGGCAAAAGTCCTGTTATGCCAAACTATTTTGTATGGTCCCTTAGAGTTTGATATATATTGGTAAGGTAATTTGACATGACTGGGAAGAGCCTAATACTAACGGTAAATACAATGTTAAAGCTGTGATTTATCGTTAGAATTAGACTCTGCCCACTCATGTCTCATGTCAAATTGTCAGAGCAATGCATAAAAATGTCCTTCTGTTCATGTTATTTTTGGCGGGGAATTAAGGGGTCAATTCGGCACCTACCTGATAAGTCAATTCGGCACCTGGTAAAATCAGCACTTGGTCAGTTGGACACCAATCATTGGTTAATTCGGCACAACTTTTCATGCTTTTTGTTCCAATGGGTGGATTCCCCGGACACGTCGTGCATGCTCACTAACTGGTTCAATCCAGTGTATGTGCCTGTTCCAAGCTTTCGTAATACGCCAACAATACTGGTAATACTAGTATTGTAAAGTTTACCAGTTATTTGCCCAAGGTCGGGAGTTTTACTGGTGAATTCAGGATACTAGAGTTTCCAGTATTATGTGTTTTACAATACTAGTATTACCAGTATTGCTGGATAAAGAAGACTGGACCTTCCATTATTGTGTTTTACAATACTAGTATTACCAGTATTGCTGGATGAAGAATACTGGAGCTTCCAGTATTGTGTGCTTTACAATACTAGTATTACCAGGTATTGCTGGATGAAGAAGACTGGAGCTTCCAGTAGTGTGTGTTTTACAATACTAGTATTATCAGTATTGCTGGATGAAGAATACTGGAGCTTCCGGTATTGTGTATATATCAACGATTCTGGTATTCCAGTATTGTAAATGCACGATACTGGTACATCCAGTATTGTATATATACGATACTGGATTTCCAGTATTGTAACATTACAGTACAGTAGCCCTTTTCACAAAAATTCGTAACTATAGTCCTAACTTTTTCACTTAAGATTATCTTACGACAATTCCTAAGTCCTTTTCACAAAGATTATCTTACGACAAATTTTAATCTTACGACTATAATTCTTCCTGAGGTGTACTCGATACAACATTATGTGATAAATTTTTTTGCGACAGGTCAATGGTTTTCTCCGAGTACTCCAGTTTTCTCCACGAATAAAATTGACCGATATATTGTTGAAAGGGGCGCTAAACACCATAAACCATCTTCCTTAGCAACCTAGTTTCATTTCCATAGCACAACAAAGCATTTTTTTTAATAAAATTATTCTATAAAATATCCCCGGCACTAATTTATAAGCAGTTTTTATGCTATGATGTGTTTGTATGTTTATATTGAATTTTTATCTAATACAAAAAAATGTATATGAATCGGCCACCAATAACTGCACAAAATATGAACAGGTATGATTTTCGTATAGAGGAACATTTCTAATGCATGTAAATTAAAATGATCTATAATAATTATCATTACTTGGAGTTGTGCGTCATCATCCACGCGTGGTTACTTTTGGTAGAAGTATTTTTTAAGGGAGTGCATCTGAAGTGTGAAAAAAACCCTATTCATATAATTCATTTTATCGGTTATTTGTCAGCAAAATATTTACCCCTTTTTTCCAATTAATCCCATCCCACATAAAATTAAACGCTTGTTCTTTTACTGATGAAAATTTATCCCGATTTTTCTGAGATAACCCAAATTAAGATGTGTTTATCATCTATCAATCATGAAGACGAATAAATATCCCTGTTATATATTAATGTTAATATAACAGAAGAATGTACACACGTTTATGTATTGCCAGAGTGTTCGATGATCATCGAAGTTGCCAGAAATTAATAAATTATATTACTAATATAAAGGCAAAATCAAAACGATATCATTGGATCCAGACAATTCCAGTCCTAAAGCGGCTGTTCATACAAAACTTTTGTAAACGAAGTAGATGTCTAGAAGAAAATCCCGTATTCCTGTTTTTATAAAAAAAAAAAAAAATGAAAAAAAAAAAGAATTCTCCCCAAGTTTGCAAGTAGTCTTTTCGATTGACGATCGTTCCCAATTTGAAATCTAAAATTAATGAGAATTATCCTGATTTTGTTGGTCATGTAAACGATACACTGCTGCATTGAAAAGGTAAATGTACGGAATGCATCGTTATAGACAGACTCTGTTATTAGTCACGCCAGAAAAAGGAGTAAACAACAATGTCATTTGTAGCGTCTGTTTGTATTAAACCATATTCATTTCAATAAACATTTATCAATATGTGTAAATAGGTTTGTCATACGGTCAGAGAAAATGCGCTAACGATGAATTGCTTGCTCTCTTATTTTCAAGTCGAAGCGCCAATACATCGTCCATCTTTTTTCTATTTTTTTCACTTACGATAAAAGATAAGACCAAAATTTCTCTTACGATCAAAATTTTACACTTAGGACAGGGTAGTTTTACACGTAAAGGTAGGACTATTTTTACAGTTAAGATTATCGTAAGTATTTTTGTGAAACTCTTTTTAATCTTAGTTTTACACTTGCGACAATTTTTTATCGTAAGAATTTTTGTGAAAAGGGCTACTGGATTTCTAGTATTGTACAGTGTAACAATACTGGTATTACCCACAGGGGCTAGGTGCGTCCGAAAAAAAAATAAAAAAATAAAATACTATATAATAGTATTATATAGTATTTTTTTTCTTTTTTTTTTTTTTCTTTCGGACGCACCTAGCCCCTGTGGTATTACCAGTATTGTAATATTTACAATACTGGTATTTCCAGTATTGTAAATATTATAATACTGGTATTACCGGTATTGCGGCCGGCTTCTTCATATTATCCATTGATTTATCATGGTAATGTGTAAAAACATTTTGCTTAGTTTATCACAAAACGTTCCACAGTAAAAAAAAATAAAAACAAAAATAAAAAAATGAAACATTTTCTTTCTTATATATTATTAAAATTTATATTTCATCAACAAAGATAAAATTAGTACATGAAAAAAACAATGGTAAATAATGAAGATAGTTAGGAATGATACACATGGAATGTTTGATTCAGTGGTACATGTATTAATTACAATCTTAAACCACATCAGAACATCACCAACAAGAATAGACAAGGCAATGCAATAAATAAGTTCATAAATAAGCAGCATCAATAAAATACAGTTGTGTCAAAAACTAACAAGATTTTATTTAATGCAAATGAACATGAGTATTCGTCACTTTCTATTTTTCCTCATATACAGGTATTTCATATAAAACCACTGTTAAAAAAAATCATATTGAAGTTATTTCTGGACTAATTTTAATGACATATTTATTCACAAACACAAATTGTTTTGCAGTTTTTCTTGATCATTTTCATATAATTTTGTGATTCAAGATTTACAAAAAAAATGTATAAAAATTAACGAGTTCAACACAAATCTGAATTTTAAGGTCACAAACTACTAAATAATCATAGCACCTTTCAATTTCAAGAAATGAAGACAATTTAAATCCTTAAATGTTGCAAACTATGAATCAAAATATTATTATGAAAATTGGCATGACAAACTGTACCTAAGTATTCTTTTGTGCATGAATATTTTATTAGAATTGACAAAAAAAATTAATTCAGGAGAATTTTTTGCATAATTAAAAACATTGTTTTATTTGAAATATATCATGTGTAGTAAAAATCATAAGTGTGTTATTTATGTGTCATTAATAAGTTTGTTTATGTTAATTGTCACAAATGTCAAACTTGTAGCATGTGTAGGTGTGGTTCTAAGATGACTCAAAACCATGTAATGTAAGAGAGACTAGTCTAGGTACTATACAGTGTGTACAACAAGCCATTGAAGCTTTACACTAGACCTGATCTATAGTCTAACTAGATCATTTTTCTCCCTTGGAAAATTAGAAAGACATGTCCTTTCCTGCAGAAAATGGTTTAATACTGGAATGTGCCAAGTACAAAAATAAAATGTCAGTTTCCATAACTTCCCATTGTACTGAAATTGATTATTGTTCCATATGAATACAAATCATTGGTAACAAACCAGAAGCTTACATACCATATACATTTGTATATATAAAACAAAACCTGCAGAAAATATAAATGTGTGTCCAAAATGTTTTGTTTGTGTGTGTGTAGTTATAAGGACATTCATATATAAACTGGAATGATATGAAGGATTTCAAAAGTGCTTAAACAATCATTTACTATTTTGTTAGTTTGTTGGTTCTGTTATTTTCAATGTTTGTTTCATCAATATTTCTGTTTTCTTAGCCCTTTCCATATCACCAACTAACTTCTGTGCATGTATAAGCATGTTCCAAAACCCTTCATGATTAGGAATCAGTTCTGTACCCTGTAAAATAATTTAAAAAAAAATATTAGTTAAAACATAAACTACCAATATGCTTAAAAAAATTATATTTAAGCTGAACAGTAAAAAGAACTGTCAGAAAAAAGAACAAGCCCTTCATGTTATGCAAGTTGTGACTGGTTATATTTAGAAACAGGGTGGAAGAAATTGGTAGACAGGCCAAATAGATAATATTTATGTCTAATGTTGTAATGTTATTCTAATGTTATTTACATCTTACTTCCAAAAGTAATTTCAGAATATCCCCTTAGAAGTAATGAAAAGTTCAGTATTCTGTGATATAGACATAAATGTATTGTGATACGAACCCTTTCAAAATGTTTAATAGCCTCAGCTGGACGATGATGACTCAATAAGAATGATCCATACTGGGCATGAACATCCCACAAGTTAGGATTCAGATGATATGCCTTTAAAAATGAATCATCTGCTTCCTTCGTCCTTTTCATCTGGAAATAAACATACAGATGCATTACTAAACATAGCACCATCTCATCTGGTTAAACATACATTTAGCTTCAAATGAGAAGATTTGTATATGTTATCTGGATGTGAATTGATTGATACCGAAAATATCAGCCTGTCGAGCCAGAATATGAAGTTTGATTGCGAATGAGTCACCAACTTCATATTCTGTCGAGCAGGCTGATATTATTCAGTATCATTCATATTCACATTCAGATGACATGTTTATCATCCTTAAATCAAACATAAACACGGATACATCTATATTTGTATTTTCGCAGGAAAAATCACATTACTCAAAATACGCTTCCCCAAAACATAGTTCATAAGTAGTTTGCAAATATACCATTCATTTTTACAGGTTTATATAAATGTTAAGATTGTTGAATTTTTCCTTTAATGGTGATATTCATTGTTTTGATTTTTTTTATTACAAACATCAGTCGGCAATTCACCGGTTTTGTTTACCAATGCCGTTCCATTTTAGAAAACATAAAGGTCACGACCTCGCTTATGACGTAAATATTATGACGTCTCAGCAGAGGTTATCAAGAATTGTGACAAGTACATTTTTGTAGGACGATGTTTGTTGATATTGCTGACACGACAGTTCCTAATTTGATATATGTTTAAAAAATAAAATGTTAACTAGCTAATGGTGTTGCTGAATTTTATTTACTTTTGTCATCCTCACAGGAATTATCGTTTAAATGTTGGGAGAATTTGGTGATAACTCCTGCTCACTGTTGATAAGTCCAGCTCAGCTCACACAAACTTTGATACGAGTTTTGCTTATGGAGTCAGCAGGTAGATATAGAAGGAGGGAAGGATGATAATAATGTGTTATCCAATAGCCTAAATATATACTAACAGAAAAAAATACTCAAGTGGACTATTAGTCCCTGAGGGTATCATCTGCCCAGTAGTCAGTGTTTTAGTCCCTGAGGGTATCATCTGCCCAGTAGTCAGTGTTTTAGTGCCTGAGGGTATCATCTGCCCAGTAGTCAGTGTGTTAGTCCCTGAGGGTATCATCTGCCCAGTAGTCAGTGTTTTAGTGCCTGAGGGTATCATCTGCCCAGTAGTCAGTGTTTTAGTGCCTGAGGGTATCATCTGCCCAGTAGTCAGTGTTTTAGTCCCTGAGGGTATCATCTGCCCAGTAGTCAGTGTTTTAGTCCCTGAGGGTATCATCTGCCCAGTAGTCAGTGTTTTAGTCCCTGAGGGTATCATCTGCCCAGTAGTCAGTGTTTTAGTCCCTGAGGGTATCATCTGCCCAGTAGTCAGTGTTTTAGTGCCTGAGGGTATCATCTGCCCAGTAGTCAGTGTTTTAGTGCCTGAGGGTATCATCTGCCCAGTAGTCAGTGTTTTAGTCCCTGAGGGTATCATCTGCCCAGTAGTCAGTGTTTTAGTCCCTGAGGGTATCATCTGCCCAGTAGTCAGTGTTTTAGTCCCTGAGGGTATCATCTGCCCAGTAGTCAGTGTTTTAGTCCCTGAGGGTATCATCTGCCCAGTAGTCAGTGTTTTAGTCCCTGAGGGTATCATCTGCCCAGTAGTCAGTGTTTTAGTCCCTGAGGGTATCATCTGCCCAGTAGTCAGTGTTTTAGTCCCTGGGGGTATCATCTGCCCAGTAGTCAGTGTTTTAGTCCCTGAGGGTATCATCTGCCCAGTAGTCAGTGTTTTAGTCCCTGAGGGTATCATCTGCCCAGTAGTCAGTGTTTTAGTGCCTGAGGGTATCATCTGCCCAGTAGTCAGTGTTTTAGTGCCTGAGGGTATCATCTGCCCAGTAGTCAGTGTTTTAGTGCCTGAGGGTATCATCTGCCCAGTAGTCAGTGTTTTAGTCCCTGAGGGTATCATCTGCCCAGTAGTCAGTGTTTTAGTCCCTGAGGGTATCATCTGCCCAGTAGTCAGTGTTTTAGTCCCTGAGGGTATCATCTGCCCAGTAGTCAGTGTTTTAGTCCCTGAGGGTATCATCTGCCCAGTAGTCAGTGTTTTAGTCCCTGAGGGTATCATCTGCCCAGTAGTCAGTGTTTTAGTCCCTGAGGGTATCATCTGCCCAGTAGTCAGTGTTTTAGTCCCTGAGGGTATCATCTGCCCAGTAGTCAGTGTTTTAGTGCCTGAGGGTATCATCTGCCCAGTAGTCAGTGTTTTAGTGCCTGAGGGTATCATCTGCCCAGTAGTCAGTGTTTTAGTGCCTGAGGGTATCATCTGCCCAGTAGTCAGTGTTTTAGTCCCTGAGGGTATCATCTGCCCAGTAGTCAGTGCTTTAGTGCCTGAGGGTATCATCTGCCCAGTAGTCAGTGTTTTAGTCCCTGAGGGTATCATCTGCCCAGTAGTCAGTGTTTTAGTCCCTGAGGGTATCATCTGCCCAGTAGTCAGTGTTTTAGTGCCTGAGGGTATCATCTGCCCAGTAGTCAGTGTTTTAGTCCCTGAGGGTATCATCTGCCCAGTAGTCAGTGTTTTAGTGCCTGAGGGTATCATCTGCCCAGTAGTCAGTGTTTTAGTGCCTGAGGGTATCATCTGCCCAGTAGTCAGTGTTTTAGTGCCTGAGGGTATCATCTGCCCAGTAGTCAGTGTTTTAGTCCCTGAGGGTATCATCTGCCCAGTAGTCAGTGTTTTGGCTCTGACATGGTTTATTAGATTATTTATGATTGAAATTCATAGTTCCTAAATAATGCAATCATTATTTAGACATTAGGTGACCTTAGCCATAGGGCTGTCTTAACAGTATCATGGGCCCCCAGGCAAAGCAGTGTACTGGGGCCCATACCTACACAAACACTCACAGGAATAAAAATGTAAATGATCAATAGAATTAAACATATATTTATTGTATTAGGATTTCCAACAAAATCAGTGTTTAAACATTAAAAAAACCATGCATAAATTAGCATGGCCCCTATGCTCGTGGAGCCCCTGGGCAACTTCCCAGTATGCCCGTGCATTAAGACGACACTGATTTCTTGCTCCTGAAGACCTTTAATTTATTTGACTCTCTAATCTATTGACTTTAATTTATTTGACTCTCTAATCTATTGACTTTAAGCGTACCTGATGAAGGCTATAACAGAAACGTGCACTAAATTAGATATCTATATTTTTATGGCACAGGCTACGAATACGACGGAAACGTATTCGTAGCCTGGGTTCTACAAGTACGACGGGCGGAAGTTGTGACTAAATGATCAACCGGTTTCCGGACATGGACACCTATTTTACGGAAATTAATCACGTATTGCTAGCATCTTAGCATCTAGAGGCTACGAATACGACGGATTTTTGTTTTCTTAAATATATTGTTTTTAGACATTTATTACTGTGATACTATAAAGTTTAAAGAAAAAAAATATGCATAGATATTTTTAATTTAAGAATTATCATATACAATTTAAAATTTCAAGTAAGACAATAGGTAAATACAAAGTATTAAATTAATAATGTTTATAGTTATTTTAAGCAATTTCGGCAACACCAGTAGGTTGTTTTCGGCGCAAAACATAGTCCAATACATCTTAGATGGTACCATACAAAAAGCGCAAACTTGTGTGTTTTATCATATGACTTACGATAGTATTGTAATGACTTAAACATTCTAGAAACATGTATTTGCTGCTATACAGAACATGATTGAAGATATCGCTGCGAATTTAATATGAAGAACTGCAATCAAAGAGATGATCATTTGCTTATTTAAGGTATATTATATGTGATTTTACCTTGTGTTTGGGCGTTGACCGCTGGAAATGGAACTAACATTTTTCCCTCCATGAATACAGGAATAATCCAACTCCTTATAAATTAAAAGACCCGCTGCACTTTCTGCAACTTCCATGTTTTTATATTTGGACCCCGTACCAAGCTTCCATGAGATACGCCTATAAATTTGGACGTAGTTATGCCTGCTGGAATTTTTTAGGGCACATTCTAAATCTGTAAAAGATTTATACTTTGCTCCAACACGGAGCGCACTACCATCGTCGTCCATTTTGAAAATAATTAGTGTTGGGAAGTGTGAGTTGTACTCTGAGCAGTACTCATACCAGTGAAATCTATGGGCTTAATCGTGTATTGTAAGACTAGTTTTTTCAATGCATCAGATTTTATTGGAATAAAAATAAACTACAAACAGAAAATTAATAAAAAGTTTATAGAATTAAGAAAATCGAGAAATCCGTCGTATTCGTAGCCTCTAGATGCTAGCAATACGTGATTAATTTCCGTAAAATAGGTGTCCATGTCCGGAAACCGGTTGATCATTTAGTCACAACTTCCGCCCGTCGTACTTGTAGAACCCAGGCTACGAATACGTTTCCGTCGTATTCGTAGCCTGTGCCTATTTTTATTTTGCCTTCAGTGCAAAGTATTTCAGATGTGTATGGATGATTTTCAAGACTTGTTTTCTGGAAATTTATAGAAGTCAAACCATCAACATGTGGACTCTCATTATCTGGCTGCAATGTATGAGTATCGACTAGGAGAAGAACATAAAACAAGAGGACCTGAACAAAACGTTACTTGCTCTGCTATGATATAGCTGAAAAAAATGCTCAGTTGGCTTTAAGCAACAATCACTCACACACTCATTAAAACAATTGTGTTAGAGTAAAATCTATATATATATACCTTGTCTAAAACCTTAGCTTCAAATAAATATGCCAAAACAAAGTATGGGTCTTTATTTACAGCTTTCTGTACAATATCTAATGCCTTTCCATCTTGATTATGATCACCATATAATTGTGCTAATTTTAACATAACCTCAGAACTTCCTGTAAAGTAAACAATAATATGTGTGGTATATGGTACTGATATCAGGAGTCTGAGCCATCATGGATGTGATCATTAGGTAGCTTGATTCCTGTCTATTGTTATGTGTACTCTTTACAACTTCATGTGATAAAGTTTGTCAGAGACTTACGACAGGTCAGTGGTTTTCTCCCAAGTTTACTCCCGTTTCCTCCACCAATAAACTGATAGCCACAATATAACTGAAATATTGTTGAATGTGGTATCAAATAACCATAATCCTATATCAGTAGTTCACCCATAATCCTATACCATGAGTTTACACAGAACCCTATACTAGTAGTTTACCCATAACCCTATAATTCTGTACCAGTAGTTTACCCATAAACCTATACCATGAGTTTACACAGAACCCTATACTAGTAGCTTACCCATAACCCTATAACCCTATACCAGTAGTTTACCCATAACCCTATTCCAGTAGTTTACCCATAACCATAATCCAGAAATTTACCCATGACCCTATTCCAGTAGTTTACCCATAACCATAATCCAGAAATTTACCCATGACCCTATTCCAGTAGTTTATCCATAACCTTACTCCAGTAATTTACCCATAACCATACTCCAGAAATTTACCCATGACCATATTCCAGTAGCTTACCCATAATCATATACCAGTAGCTTACCCATAATCATATACCAGTAATGTACCCATGACCCCATTCCAGTAGCTTACCCATAACCATATTCCAGTAGTTTACACACAAACCTATACCAGTAGCTTACCAATAACCCTACTCTAGTAATTTACCCATAACCCTGTACCAGTAGTTTACTCATAACCCTATTCCAATAGTTTACCCATAACCCTACTTCAGTAATTTACCCATAACCCTACTCCAGTAATTAATCCATAACCCTATACCAGTAGATTAACTATAACCATACACCAGTAGTAGTTTACACATAACCATATACCAGTAGTTTACACATAACCGTATACCAGTAGTTTATACATAACCGCATACCAGTAGTTTACACATAAACCCTATACCAGAAGTTTACCCATAACCCTATTCCAGTGGTTTAATTATAACCATGCACCAGTAGTTTACCCATAGCCCTATACCCTATTGTTTATCATTCAAGTTTAAAGATGGAATCTTGTTACTATCCAATTCAAACACTTGTAATAAGATCAGTAATTGTTATATGAGGAACAGCTATCAAATACATGATTCTTTTCTATTCATTCTAGATTCACTGTATTTAGACACAATAAGATGGTCCACCTGTCAAATATCTACCTGGAAGAAGTTGAAGAAGTTTCTTATATGTCTTTAATCGTTGTATGTTTATGTCTGCCTTCTCCTTGTCAGTCAGTTTGTCATTATTCACCATACTAGATCTATACATTTCTGAAAAAAAAATACATATAAAGTTAACACTCTGAATAACATTACTTGACCATGCAGCTCTGAATAACATTACTTATATGAGCAGGAGCTGCCATGGCAGGGATAATATGGCAATAGGATTTACATTTAGGTATACATATAATAAACAGTACCTGCCAACACTATATTCATGAGTTCAATGCTGTGGTGAGGTGTATTTGATACAAAGTTTGTTGGTAACTTGCAGCTAGTTGGTAATTTTTCTCTAGGTGCACTGCTTTAGTCCTTCAAAAAAAACCACTACCACAACATTACTAAAACATCTATAACCTCACCCAAACATTTTTTCCTGCTACCTAATCAATCATAAGGACTTCAAAATAGAATGGCCATCTCCTAAACATATAAATCTTGGCAATAAGCTTTCAAAAAATACATGTTTGAGCAGATATGATTTCTGTTAAGGGGTTTTATTTTATTTGTGTATATTATTCCATAAATATTTATCCAATTTTCTCAGTGACTGAAACAAATCAAGATCTTCACCTTGTAATTTTTCACACAAAATATCAAAATCTGATAATATTTAAATTATTGAATTAACAAGAAATTATGAAAGATGAACAGACGACGAAGTAAAGGTGTCAAACCAGTAATTCAACCAATCAGAGCTAAGAACATATACAAAAGTAGTCCCTTTTAAAGAAAAAAGTTCCTTTCACTTTGTTGTATTGTGACAAATACTGAATAGAATGGAATAATTAAATTGATAATTGAAGTTAAATGTATAAGGATTATTTTGAGCCCAAATTTGATTGATTTAGTTGTATTTTAATATGGATATGGAGGTTTGATGCATGACCTATAAATAGGGAATTTCTGGGGGATGACAGAGCTATTTTTAGAGTAGGTATTTTCCATAGCCTGGCATTTCACTGCAAGACTTTAAACATGGCCTAATATTTTGACAGAACGTAGGGGAATCATGGACGTTTCAGAAAATGTATGGTCTTGGAAAGGTTAAACTTAAGATAAAATGGCCAGGTAGGCTCGAAAAAACACAAATTTAGTAGAAAACCTTAAAGAAATTAATTATAGGTTTCACACCTAAAATGAAGGATAAAGTGAAAATTGTGTCATTTTAAAGCAGTTACTCTATTTGTTACTATTTGTTACTTTTACTATTTGTTACCCTATTTGTTACTATTTGTTACCCTATTTTCTACTATTTGTTACTCTATTTGTTCCTTTATTTGTTACTCTATGTTACTCTATTTGTTACTATTTGTTTCCCCTATTTGTTATTATTTGTTACCCTATTTGTTATTTGTTACTCTATGTTACCCTTTTTGTTACTATATTTGTTACTATTTGTTACCCTATTTGTCAGCATGCCCACGGTTTTTTTCATCTGGGGGTACATGTACCCTTTTACCTTCATTTTTGGGGGTACATCCAAATTTTTGGGGGTGCAATGTGCCCTCTAACTCTTCATTTGGGGGTACAAAGAAAATTAACTGCATTTTCTCCACGCAAGGTCGTGCACCATGATGTTTTTTGTAAATATTACACAGAGTTGGCGAAAACCTTTTTTTTTGGTCTGACATTGGGTCAGACAGGAAGTGGGGTTCTGTCTGACCCATGGCCTTTGTGTCTGTCCACCATTTTTTTGTAATATTGTATATAACCTGTCAAATTTTGTTTTTTATACAGAACTGAATGCAAGATTACCTATATATAGTCATGATCATTAAACAACTCAATTAAATGTTTTTCTGTATACATATTTTTATCTAAAAAGATAAGGCAGATATGGCCAACAATCCGTATCTAATGGTCCGATCACGTTCCGAATATTATACATCAATGTCAGTTTCCGGTTTACCTACATTCTTTAATTTCAGTTAAGAATATGAATCTGTTGTCATCTTCAATATATAAGCATCTCAAAACATATTTAATTAAACACAAACAATCTTTGATACTTGGGGAGTGTGGAAGTCAACTTATTTCTGTGCTCAGTAATATATTTCAGTTTTAATGTTCCACACTTTGCAAGTGCTCGTTCCTACTAAAAGGATGTTTACATTTACGTACAGGAGTTTCGATTACAAATAGGAACGTTTCGGTCTGACAGAATAAATAAACAAATTTCAAGTCTCTGTCTGACATTTTAATAAAACTGAAAATGGAATTTAATGCAATAGGCAGTGGAAACAGGGAGTGAATAAATTTCAATCGTCAACTGGACGACCACAAAGTAATATTTTCGTGACGGACATTGGGACAGACACGGTTCATTAATTAATCGGACCGACCGTTATTCTGCCGGTCCGACGATTTTCGCCAACTCTGATTACGGGTTTTAACAGTAGCAGTTCTTATGATTGGACAATTAAAAAATAAGGAGCAAATAGAATTGGGCGATCTATAAATCGTATCACCTCACTTAAAATATGCAAGGAACGCTCTGATTGGATAATATTACCGAAATTAACTAATCAGAACAACTCTATTATACGTACTTTGAAGTGAATTGTAAACAAAATGTAATTTTTATACAGTGCTCGCAACAGGTTCTCTACGTGCACGCACGTAGGGTTCTTTCAATTATACGTGCATGATTTTTATGCTGTTTGTTACTATTTGTTACTCTATTTGTTCCTATTTTAGCTATGCATTTGGTGTTGTTGTACAAACTTTGTAGGTGTCAAACCACTAATTAATTTCTTTAAGGTTTTCTACTAAATTTGTGTTTTTTCAAGCCTACCTGGTCATTTTATCTTAAGTTTAACCTTTCCAAAACCATATATTTTCTGAAACGTACATGATTCCTTTACGCTCTGTCAAAATATCAGGGCATGTTTAAAATCTTGCATTGAAATGCCATGCTACGGAAAACACCTACTCTAAAAATAGCTCGGTCATCCCCAAGAAATTCAGTATTTATAGGTCATGCATCAAATCCTCCATAACAAATTTGGGCTCAAAATAATCCCTATTTATTTAACTTCAATTATCAATTTTAATTAGTCCATTCCATTCAGTAGTTTTCACAATACTACAAAGTGAAAGGAACTTTTTTCTTGAAAAGGGACTACTTTCGTATATGTTCCAAGCTCTGATTGGTGAATTAGTGGTTTGACATCTGTATAATGGGTCGTCATGGTCGTGATCTAATGGATTTACAACTACCTATGCAATCAGTGCCTATCACCACTAACGTTGCGAGTTCGAATCCAGCTGAGGCGAGGTGTACCTGATACAACATTGTGTGATAAAGTTTGTCAGTGACTTGCGGCAGGTCTGTGGTTGTCTCTGGTTACCTCCACTAATAAATCTGACCGCCACGATATAACTGAAATATTGTTGAAAGTGGCATTAAACACCATAATCCTAACCCTATCCCTATATGTATATATGGAATAATATTTGAAACAATGTTTCCAGTTGGTGAAATGAAATATTTAGTCCGGATCAATATAAGACTTAACACAATGAAATAACTCTAGAACACAGAAGACATAAAATAGAATCCAAGGGAGATAATCATATTTTAAAAACACCAAAGGTTTGAGGAAAAATCTTTATTAACTTGAGGCTATTTGATAAGTGTCTCCAACTATAAAATGTTCTCATGTCTTTAAAAATGTGGACAGAAAAGATATGTATATATATATTGTGACTGTGTGAATAGATTTCATCTTCTGAATGCATATAACATAATAAAAATATCTTATTCAGATATACATGTATAACCATACATATACACTAACATTACTTGTGGTCATATAATTATATTTCACAATATTAGGTTTGTCACCTACTAAATAGTCAAACTAAATAAAATGTATGTAATATTTTTCTAATATTGATTTCAATGAGCATTAAGATTAGATGTCTGTTGATCTCAAAATTTTTTTTATATGGTGACAGCGTAACATCTATCAACATCCAGTATGACATTATGTCAGAAGTTATGCTTCAAATGAGCAATCTGCTAAAAACTTACAACATTTTAAAGAATATATTAATAGCATTGCAGATTTATAAAGGAGATAGAGAGTTTCAGAAGGTCAATGAAAAGTTTATTGTTTGCCTTATGTAACATTAGAGAGCTTCACAATGTCAATGAAAAGTTTATTGTTTGCCCTATGTAACATTAGAGAGCTTCAGAAGATCAATGAAAAGTTTGTTTTCCTTATGTAACATTAGAGAGCTTCAGAATGTCAATGAAAAGTTTATTGTTTGCCCTATGTAACATTAGAGAGCTTCAGAATGTCAATGAAAGGTTTATTGTTTGCCTTATGTAACATTAGAGAGCTTCAGAATGTCAATGAAAAGATTATTGTTTGCCTTATGTAACATTAGAGAGCTTCAGAAAGTCAATGAAAAGTTTATTGTTTGCCTTATGTAACATTGTACAGGATGTTGTTAGATGTTGGTGGATCACTGGGAAAATAATATCTTATTCTAATTAGATTGATATTTAAAACAATTAAGATGTGAAAAATAAAATATTCTGTCAAAGAACATTATATTAATGGGGAACTGTTTCTCTTTACCTAGAAAGGTAGAATAAAGGGACATAAACCACTAATATTCATCAGTCAGAATTTAAATTATTAATTAGCAACTTATTTGTCATAAATAGTTTGTCAATACATGAGAGATCTGCTAATCATAATTCAATATCTATACTATAATTTCATTTCAAGGAACAGATAGTAAGATTTGTCACAGCTGTTTGTCTAAAATTGTTCTATTGTTTTCACATTTCAATATATGCCCCCAAAAAAACACCCTTTACCATAAACTAAACACCAGGGAATACCAAGGTAAGTATATATAATGAATAAATGGGATAAAAGGTTCTACCTATGAATTATGATATATCACAGTACATTTGTATCACCATTTCAAAAATAAGAGGGAATACGGTTCCGTGGCGTTAGTCCGAAGGTCCATTAGTCCGAAGGTTCGTTAGTCCGAAGGTCCGTTTGTCCTAATGTCGGCCACCCATACGTTTGAACTGTTATTTCTGGTTTGAATAAATGTATCTATTCAACCCGTATACCCTTTTTGTCCCCCGCTGCGAAGCAACGGAGTGACATAGTAATGGTCTGCGTTCGTCCGTCCGTCCGAATAACTTTGTGAATGCAACTCCTCTTAATATGCTTGACCGATTTTGATGAAACTTTGCAGGATTGTAGCGCATGGTATGTAGATGTGCATACTATACCGCCATTTTGATTCGACATATTTTGTAGGAGTTATGAGACTTTAACATTTTTCACTATAGTGGACTATGAGGAAATCTTATGAACGTAACTCCTCTGAAACCGCTCGATCAATTTTGATGTAATTTTGCAGGATTGTTACAAATGATTTGTAGCTGTGCATATTATACCACCATATTGATTCGACATTTTTAGGAGTTGTGGGACTTAGTTATTTTCTGGCAATGTGCCTTGGCGGGGGACATACAGCTACGTGTAGCAATCTTGTTTATCATAAAGTGGGCATTGTCCTAATTTAAGGAATTATTAACCCTCAAGATGTCACGACAACGATAGTACTGTTCAATTCAAAACAAGTGTGTGTACAGTTATCATTTTTATTTAAGATGTTTCAGTGCCGAACCATCAATAAGTTCTTGAAGACAGAACATACCCCGTGACCGAAACCTCGTGTTACCCTCTCATCCTCTCTTAATTTCAACTTTTACATGTATGTGCTGTTTAGTATTGCTCCAGGTCAATGCTGAAAGAGTTTCCTGCTTAGTGTGACATTTTTTTTCTGGTGTATATTCAGTTACATTGTATTTTCATGGTTTCAATTTAACATTTTCTTGTGTGAATAATTTACATAACTTAAAAGAGTGTTTTCTCACAAGTCTTTACTCCAAGAAAGATTAATTATACAGTACTGTCTTTGTTCTGGTTCTAGAAGGTAATTTTGTTACATGTCGGGGAACGGGGAAAATGAGTCTGTAATGAACCAATGTTGCTCGCCTGGTGATTAGTTAAGTTGGAAACCGATCAAGATTGATTGATTGATTGTAGTTTAACGTCCATTGGCAGATATTTCAGGAGGAGAACGTTTAATCAATCGAACAGACCCTGTGTACTAGACCGACACGCTGAGCCGAACTTTTAATGTGCTACAGAAGCAACAGCCGGCAGGAAGACATGCGACACCCACTCGGACACGTTATTCTGACACCGAACCAACCAGTCGTCACTACCTATAAATATGACGCGCGCTTGGCGGAGAAGCAGCGACTACCAATTTTAAAGTCTTCGGTATGACTCGGCCGGGTTTGTTTGAAGAGGTGCTCTGCATGTTACTCGCCAACATCTCCAATGAATTGTTGTAGAAGTTACTTTGTTTTTATGAAACCTGTAATTGTTGTACACCAATACTGTACCATCCCGGTTTCCTGGCATGGTGTAAGTCATCTTTGACACGTCCGTTCAGAATAACGATATACAAAGACTGCGGTATTCGCGAGAAACCAAAGACGCACGCTTTGAGTTTTGGTGGCTCAAACAGGGAAACTCATGTCCCCCCCCCCCCCCCCCAATAAATAACCCCATATCCAGAAATTGAGGGTACCTTCCTCATAAATATTCATCATATTTAAATTAGATTTGTCAAAAAATAGCCTATAGTACGGAAATTCAATGTGTCCGTCCATGATTCGAAAATTAAAAGTTATTGTTTATTTCCGCAAAGTTTTTCTTCAGTCAAAATTCAAATATTTTTGTTTTGTAACGATTTTAGACATGTCTTTGATATCGCGATCATGCAAAAATGATCATATTATATTTAATGTGGGAACCTCGAGTTTAGAAGCTAGAAATATAAGGTTAGTTAATATAATTACATATATTGAGGATTCTAAATTAATTTCAGAAAATGTGTCGCCAAATGTCATTCATTGTTAAATTTTGTGTCACACTCCACCAGTTTCATGTATTTCAGACATTTTTACATAGACTCTTAAGGCCAAAAAAGGGTTCGTCGCCTCGGATTTTCATTTGGTCCAGGAACCTCGAATATTTAATTGTTTTCATTAATTTTTATTTCATTTAATTCAGCTCAATTCAATGTATCATTTTCAAGTTCAGAAAATGACACGCATGCAATTATGAATGATATCGTCTATATAGATCATATGAAAATTGCAGACGTCCCGACGTCGCCATCTTAGATATGCAAATGAGCAAAGTACCCATCATTTCTGGCTATGCATTTATGGAATGATAAAGTTAAATTTACACCTACTGTTTATCCCCAAAAGACCCCATCTCTCTATCTAACCAATGAAATGGTGATTTCACATGATGGTTAACCCCGGATGCAGCAACGAAAGAGGGGTTAATCAAGGGATACTGGTTTGTTAACTTAGGGGTAGGAAAGGGACATATGTAAAATTAGAATATAAGCACATATTTGAAGTTAACTCCGAATGACTTTCCAAAATGCTTTATGCAAACATGTAGTGTTACTAGAAATTAAGGTATAAAACAACAAAGTACCGAAATTGCAGGAAATAAGGATTTTTTTTTCTAGTTTAACCCTACGTTTTTTCCTACATGTAATATGCATAAAACATTTGTTAGATGATCTTTTATGATATTATATTATTTTTTGTTTCCGATGCTGTATAGCTAAGAACCAATCTTTGGAATTTCTACACTAACAACAGACTGTTTATTCCTCTACAGTATACCACTTGGTTAAAAATCTCTAAGGAGACCCCCCCCCAATCTGGTACACGTATCTGGTAAAGGGTACTTTTGTAAGTCGAGCCATGTAACACGGTATTCTGGAATTACATAGATGTAGAATTTGGTACGCGTATGCTTAAGTTCTTGCGGTAGTTGATTGGAGTTTTCAATATTCCATAATAATTGGTACAACAATGTATATATTTGAGGTTACACTCCGTACCATCAGTTGTACATTAGAACGTCTGTTTAATGATTTTATGTATTCTCTTTTTAATGTAATGTACTTGTCCTTCACAAAACTTAATTTCAGATGTGCTTTTATGTTTTCTAATCCCTTTCTCAGAGATCGTCTCTTTTGTGTCGTACCAAAAGGGACTCTTTCAGTATTTCGTAAAGAGTAAATGACAAGTCTAAGACTATTCTGAAGTGTTTGTTAAGCCAAAAAATCCCAGTTGTTAATTGGATCAACAACGGGTCTTAAAAATGATCTTTGACTAAATATCTTTTAAGTTTTAAGCTTAAACATATTAGGTTAAGATCAGAGTTTTAGTGGAGGGTTTACTTCATTGGATGATTTCCATATATTACAGAGACGACTCGTTTTTCCCTCGTTTTTTAGACTTAGCACGCTTGGATCCATAATTACAAAACAAGGGTTTGGTGCAATTTTTGGCGTGTTTTCTACAATATGCTTTAAGTTTTACCTATATTTGCCGATAACACATTTTTTTTGCTAGCACATATCCAGAAATTGATGGTACTTTCCTCATAAATATTCATCATATTTAAATTAGATTTTGATCACATGACTGCAGTTTCAAGCTTGATGGATCGTTTATTAGATTTGTCAAAAAATAGTCTAGTACAGTACGGAAATTCAATGTGTCCGTCAATGATTCGAAAATTAAAAGTTATTGTTTATTTCTGCAAAGTTTTTCTTCTGTCAAAATTCAAATGTTTTTGTTTTGTAACGATTTTAGACATGTCTTTGATATCGCGATCATGCAAAAATGATCATATTATATTTAATGTGGGAACCCCGAGTTTAGAAGCTAGAAATATAAGGTTAGTCAATATAATTACATATATTATTGAGGAATCTAAATTAATTTCAGAAAATATGTCGCCAAATGTCATTCATTGTTAAATTTTGTGTCACACGCCACCAGTTTCATGTATTTCAGACATTTTTACATAGACTCTTAAGGCCAAAAATGGGTTCGTCGCCTCGGATTTTCATTTAGTCCAGGAACCTCGAATATTTAATTGTTTTCATTAATTTTTATTTCATTTAATTCAGCTTGATTCAATGTTTCGGTTTCGAGTTCAGAAAATGACACACATGCAATTATGAATGATATCGTCTATATAGATCATATGAAAATTGCAGACGTCCCGGCGTCGCCATCTTAGATATGCAAATGAGCAAAGTACCCATCATTTCTGGCTATGAAAAGCCGGGCGTACAGCCTACAACCCACCTGGATAGGCCACTGCTTAATCAGGATGTGAATATGAGTATCTTGCTTCTCTTACTTAATTTGATAAAGGACTGAATATTAGATCAATTCATCACTGTTCGATACCTATCCTTTGGTCGAAAAACAAGACTAACGGACTTTAAAAGGTTCGGACTAACAGACCTTTGGACTAATGAACCTTCGGATTAACGGACCTTCGGACTAATGAACCTTCGGACTAACGGACCTTCGGACTAATGGACCTTCGGACTATTGAGCGGTCACCGGGAATACAATAACAATATTGTCACTAAATTCCAGTGCATCTAAAACATTCAAGAAAATCTGAATATTGGTTCCTTTCCCCTTTTTCAGACTCTCATTTCTGATCAGTATATATATATATATAGTAAGGTAAAACTGATCAGATGATATATGTAATGATATATTAAAAACTTAACTCTTATCCATTTGAAAATTGTGCCACCTTTTTTATCTTTTTTATTTTGTATGATTTTTTTCCCTTCATATGGATCATAAAACTTTAAAAATTTCAGTATATATATATATAATCTAATTCTAACACTGTTTGGTTTAATTTTCAGACGTATATATATATATATATATATATATGTCTGTATTCCAAAAATAAAAAAATATTACAATCTTAATCTTAATTAACTTTGTAATGAATTATGCTAAAACTTGAGATTGACCTCTATTTTGATAAGACCATTATTATGTTCAAATGTTCTGAAAATATTATTAAAAAAATTAAATCTTGTTTCAAAAATGCTATACAGTTCATTAAGTTAATGTTCCCATTCAAATTTAAACCGGAGATGTATTTTGATATTAATTACACCTTATATCAGAATGCTGTCTTCTGATTGGTTGATGAAAGGGGTATTTTTTTTTTACAAATTCTTAGTTTTTTCAGTTTTTCCGCCATTGCAGGGGTATTTGCCTTCACCGAGACGCTTGTAACAAAATTTGTAAAACGTTATCAGTTGTGCGTTTTATTGCAAAATCGTATTTGCCATTTTTACCCTTCACCGAGATGCTTGTAACAAAATTTGTAAAACGTTATCAGTTGTGCGTTTTATGTAACATCATTCGGTAGAATTAAACAGATACATCATGTTAGGTCCTGAAAACGACAAACAAAAGGTATTATTTATTTAGCCAGTGTTCTAAATAATATTCGGTGTAATTAAACAGATATATCATGTTTGGGAGGGGTATTTGCGAAAAATACCAGTCTTGAGACTAAATTTCCCTCGCCATTCGGTCTCTCGACTGGTATTTTTCGCAAATACCCCTCCCAAACATGATATATCTGTATAAAATATCATTGTGTCTAAACAATATTGTGTTAAAACCTAAATTCAATTCACAGGTAATGAATTACAAATGAAAGATAACATGCCTTATCATTATTACATGGTCACACATTTTTACAGTTGAATAAAAATAAAATAAACAAGGGCAATGCAAGCGTGGCGTATCCCCTCGCCTAAAAATTAGACCCTGTGACCTTGATCTTTGACCTTGAAAATCAATAGGGTTCCAGATTCTCTTAAGGTCTAAGTATGTACCAAGTTTGGTCAAAATCCATTGAAGGATGTTGATTCTAGTGTTCACAAGGATGTTATGCAGTAAAAATTTGACCCAGTGACATTGACCTTTGACCTATGACCTTGAAAATCAATAGAGTTCCAGACTCTCCCAAGGACTACGTATGTACCAAGTTTGGTCAAAATCCATTGAAGGATCTTGATTCTAGAGTGTTCACAAGGATGTTATGCGGTAAAAAATTTGACCCTGTGACCTTGACCTTTGACCTTGAAAATCAATGGGGTTCCCGACTCTCGTAAGGACTAAGTATGTACCAAGTTTGGTCAAAATCCATTGAAGGATGTTGATTCTAGAGTGTTCACAAGGATGTTATGTGGTAAAAATTTGACCCGGTGACATTGACCTTTGACCTATGACCTTGAAAATCAATAGGATTCCAGACTCTCCTAAGGACTAAGTATGTACCAAGTTTAGTCAAAATCCATTGAAGGATGTTGATTCTAGAGTGTTCACAAGGATGTTATGCTGTAAAAATTTGACCCTGTGACCTTGACCTTTGACCTTGAAAATCAATTGAGTTCCAGATTCTCTTAAGAACTAAATATGTACCAAGTTTGGTCAAAATCCATTGAAGGATGTTGATCCTAGAGTGTTCACAAGGATTGTGACGGACGGTAGCGTTACTATATCCCCTCGCAACTTCGTTGGTGAGGGGATAACAAGATATGATTATAATCTAATGATAATGAAGTCTCAAGTCTTCCAAACCGGCCACTGACAACAGGTTTAAAAAATAAATCAAAAGCTACCTTTGAAATCGAACAATGTTGAATTTTTGCAGTATTGTGGCTGCCATTTTGAAAATGGTGACCGGTAGAAATTTTTCGATGTCAGGAATCAATACGGGACATCATAATCTACCTACATATGAAATGTCGTTGAAATTGGACAATGTTGAATTTGTGTGGTATTGTGGTGGCCATTTTGAAAATGGAGACCGGTAGAAATTTTTCAATGTCGAGAATCAATTCGGGACATCATTATCTACCCACATATCAAATTTTGATGATATCTGACAATGTTGAATTTGTGCGGCCATTTTGAAAATAGTGACCGCTAGAAATTTTTCAATATCGAGAATAAATTCGGGATATCATAATCTACCCACATATGAAATGTCGTTGAAATCGGACAATGTTGAATTTGTGCGGTATTGTGGCAATCGGTAGAAATTTTTCAATGTCGGGAATCAATTCGAGACATCATTATCTACCCACATATAAAATTTTGATGATATCGGACAATGTTGAATTTTTACCGCCCATTTTTTATGCCATGTTTTGGCAGCCATTTTGAAAATGCAGAATTGCTCCTCTATTGGTGACCTATCAGTATGTCAAATTTTATGTCTCTATCATTATCCATTTAGAAGTTATCAACATTAATGTACGAAATTTCAACTTTCCCATAGGATTCTATAGTAATCCCCACCCCCTTTGAACCCCTCAAAATATGACTTTGACCCCCTTTACCACAAAGCTGAAAACTTTAGGACCAACTAGAAACATATATCTATAACTCCACCAAGTTTCATGAAATTCTGTCCGGTAGTTCCTGAGATCTGCCATGGACAAGTTCATGTGCGAAAGAAAGTGCGAAAGAAAGAAAGAAAGAAAGAAAGAAAGAAGAATAATAATAATAATAATAATAATAATAATAATAATAATAATAATAATAAGAAACGGAGCAAAAACAATAAGTCTCCAAACGTTGTTTGGGAGACTTAATAATAATTAATTTTGTAATGAATAATAAAAGAAGAAGAAGAAACTTGCTTCAACACCAGCATAAGTAAAGCAGTTTTCTCAGTAGTTTAAAACCTGCCTATACTGAATAAAACTGGTTCACCCAAATATTTCTTAAAAGGTTTAATTATATTAGATTGATGTTAAAATTCTAAACTCAGTGGAAACATAGGGTATGACAATAGGACCTATGCAGAATGACAAAATACATACACAAGCAGCATTTGTCACTGTATGGTGTAAATTGGTGTCTTATTCCATGTGATTAACAAAGGATGTACTCGATTTGGTTGCACAACTCGGATGAAATATTACATTACATTATATTATTTTATTCCCATTTCTATTCAAGATTTTTTTTATTTATATCAATCTTGTTAATTTTCTTTCTTGTCTGAAAGTAAATTTATACATAATTTGGAGTACTTTTGGAGGTTTTTTTTTTTGGGGGGGGGGGGGGGGGGGGGGGAGTCCAAATTATACAAGACTGTTTTATATGAATAAGAACAATGTATGTATATATGTTTTTCTTGTTTTGCTTATTTTGATTTACTTCTTTCTACAAATTTTGAGTGCAGATTGTGATACATGTATTGTTATTGAGATAGTTGGGTTATTGAATATCAAAATTGTATATATTTGTCTGTATGCAAATGAAAAGCCTTCAACTCGAGATCCTATTTCTGTATATAACTGTATGACGATAATGGACAATGGGTAATGAATTAATGCAATACAGGATCTCGATTGGAGTTTTTTATCATAATTGTCATTCAATGTCAATGAAGAAAATGTTATTTTATGTTAAATCATGTTCATTATGTGATACCTTTTTAAAGTATTTATTCAACATAATTCAGGTGTCTTCTGTTGTTTGTTATAAATTTGTTTTCAAAGAATTTTGTAAAAATATTACATTTACGCTAATATTGTTGATGTTAATATTATTGGGAAATGATATTTCTGAAAACCCAGGCCCCTTTGATAATGAAATTTCAACTTTCCATTTAAATATTAGAAGTATTCGTCATAAATTAGACTATGTTGAAGCATTAGCACTTGGCTCGTCCATAGTATGCATAACCGAAAGTCATCTAGATGACACAGTACTATGTAGAGATATACAAATCCAAGGTTATCATGAAAATATATTAAGAAAAGATAGAAACTGTTTTGGTGGAGGAGTTTTAGTTTATATCTCTGAAACATTAAAAGTTAAAAGAAGAGATGATTTAGAATTGGAAAATAGTGAAATGATTTGGGTAGAAATCGAATTTCCAAATTATAAAGTTTTATTATGCGTGGTGTATCGTTCCCCTGGGACTACCCAATCGTTTTGGCAAAATTTCGAATATTCTATCGAGGAAGCATTTAATTATACAACAAACGTCTTTATTACGGGAGATCTGAATATTGATTTATTGGTAGAAAATAATAATTCCTTGAGTAATATAATAAATGTTTTTTATCTTCAAAATGTAATACATGAACCTACACGTATTAATCAAAATACAGGTAATGGAACTTTGTTAGATCCCGTTTTGATTTCAGCTGATTGCAATGCAACTTTTTCTGAAGTAATTGATGTATGTAGAGAAAAAAGTGACCACAATGCAACGACAATTTCTCTTCAAATTCCAAATTACCTACAAAAAACGTACCAGCGAACAATATGGATGTATAAGAATGCAGACTTTGAAAAATTTAATAAATTAATTAGGCAGTTTAATTGGGAAGAATCCTTTTTTACATTAGTTAACGATATAGATGAAATGGCGGATTTCTTTACAAAAAAATACTTAGAAATGGCAAAAGAATGCATTCCAACCAAAGTAGTCAATATTCGTAGAACAGATAAACAATGGTTTAATTCTGAAATTAGGCATCATATTAGAATTCGCGATCGTTTACATGGAAAATTAAAATCTTCTCCCACTGTACATAATCGAAATATATACAAAATACGAAGGAATAAAGTAAATAATATGATAATTCATGCTAAAGAACAGTTTTATTTAAATGCCAATGGCTTGTTAGATGAAAATTCTAATAACCCAAAAGTGTTTTGGTCACTTGTAAAAAAAGTAATGGGTAATTGTCGTTCAACGGTAATACCTCCTTTAATAAACCCTGTTACCAACGATATAGTTGTTAATGAATCAGATAAAGCGAACGTATTAAATAATTATTTTTGCTCTATATCTTCAACAGCAAATAATATAGATCCACCAAACTTACCTCGACGAACACCGTTTTCTTTAGATGTTGATGACATAAATGATGACGATGTGAAAGATATACAAAAATCACTTCAAATTGGTAAAGCATCAGGCGGAGATTTCATTAGTCATCAAATGTTAAAAAATACTGCAGACACTGTGTACTTACCCTTGAAATATATTTTTAATCATTCACTTAGAATTTCAAAGTATCCATCATGTTGGAAAATTGCGAATGTTTTATCACTTTTCAAAAAGGGAGACAAATCTATTGCATCAAATTATAGACCAATAGTTCTTTTAAGCTGTGTAGGGAAAGTATTTGAGCGAATTGTGTTTAAATATATTTACAATTATATGCTTGAACATAAATTATTATATAAGTTTCAATCTGGATTTGTGTCTGATCATTCTACATCCCATCAGTTAATTGAATTGTATCATAAAATTTGCATAGCTTTAGAAAATGGTCAAATTACGGTTGCGGTCTTTTGTGATATTTCCAAAGCATTCGACCGTCTTTGGCATAAAGGTTTAATAGAAAAATTAAAATCATATGGTATAAATGGAAAATTATTAAAATGGCTCAAAGATTATATTTCAGAAAGGAAACAACAAGTTTTATTAAACAATTCAATTTCCTCGCTTGGAACATTGAAAGCAGGCATTCCGCAGGGGTCAGTTCTGGGTCCATTACTATTTTTGCTTTTTATAAATGATATTGCAGATGATATTCAAAGTCTTGTTAGATTATTTGCTGATGACAGCTCTTTAATATTCTCATCTACTAATCCATTAGAAGTTGAAGACAGGTTAAACTTGGATCTTCAAGTTTTAGATAATTGGGCAAAGCAATGGCTAGTAGACTTTAATCCCCAAAAAACTGAATATATGGTTATTTCATTTCGGCAAAACATAAATCCAATAAATCAAAAATTTAATTCTGAAAGCTTAAATCAGGTAGACAATCAAACATTTAGGAGTCACCATATCTAGTAATGGCAAGTGGGCAGAACATATAAATAGTATATGCCAAAAAGCGACTAAACAAATATTTGTCCTTAGAAAATTAAAGTTCATATTAAACAGGAATAATTTAAATAAAATATATGTAACTTATATTTTGCCATTACTAGAGTATGCATGTGAGTTATGGAATGGGTGTTGTTCAAGGGATGCAGAAAAGTTGGAACAGCTTCAATTTGAAGCCGCTAGGATAATTACTGGGTTGCCAAAATTTGCAAGCAAGAAATCATTATACTTCGAAACCGGTTGGGAGACTTTAAGTTGTAGACGGAGGCGTCGAAAACTTACTTTATTTCATAAAACACATAATAATATAGCTCCTGAATATTTACAGGACTGTCTAAATGAATATTTAGTAGTCAACAATTATAATCTGAGAAATTCTTTACAATATAGGGTACCAAGATGTCGTTTAGAAACATTTTCCAAATCGTTTTTTCTGTCTACTATACGTTCATGGAATTCATTGGATCCGAATTTTAAATCTATACAAACTACTTCAAAGTTTAAGCAAACGTTAAGGGCGAATTTATTTAAGGTTTCTAATTACTATTTGTTAGGAAGTAGGAAATGTAATATAATACATACTAGATTAAGACATCAGTGTAGTTCACTGGGAGCAGATTTATTTAGAGCAAATATAGTTAGTGACCCCGCTGTGCCTGCGGATGTCCTTTAGAAGATGCTATTCATTATTTATTAGAATGTCCCCTTTATACGAATGCAAGAATGCAATTAATTATGAGTATTACACCGTATACAGTTATCTCAATTGAAAACTTATTATTTGGCTCTGATAATTTAACTGACGAAAACAATTTAATAGTGTTTAGAAATGTCCAAAAATATATACACCATTCTAATAGATTTGAATGATACGAAATTATACCCTGTACTCAGGATGTTATCATTTATTTGCGCTCAATCCCCTTATCCCCCCCTTTTTTTCCCATTACTTCTGTTTATCAAATATATTCATGTATACATTTATTGTATTATGTAACTTGCTGTCATTTTCTTATTTATGTATATAACATTATTGTATAGAGCGGATATACTAAGTTGATATAACTTAATGTTTCCAATCTAATTGTACATTTATAAGACAATAAAATATGTTTAAACTAAAATTGGTGTCTTATGTCAGGGGAATATCACACCCCTTATTAAATTTGTAGTGTATAAAGAATATGTGAAGCAGGTCTTAAGGAGCAACACATTCTACAAGAGATCATTGGTAGTCTGTTACTATGTAAAATATTTTCATACCCTTTCCATTATTTTCAGCATTACTATTTGTGACAGTCAACATGTTCAAAATGGGTCCATCCCAAAGGTTGATTTTATTATTTTTTTGGTGTATGACAACACCTTCAGCAATATATCAGCTATATCATGGCGACCAGTTTTAGTGGTGGAAGAAGCCAGAGTACCCGAAGAGAACCACCGACCATGGGCAAGCAACTGGTAAACTTTATCACTTGAGGCTATGAGTCGAGTGCACCCTTTTTTGTAATTTACAAAGTCTGGTGCGAACCCATGCCACATTGGTGATAGGCTTGTATGAGTTGTTAGGTAATCCAACTACATAACTCATTGAGCCACCCAGGCCCTCCCATCCCAAAGACATCTCTTTATCCACAATCTCACTTATTGTTGATAAATATGTTTTTGTTATGAATATTGTTCATGTAACATTAAACAACAATCAATCAATCATAATTATAAGAAGCTGTATAATAAATGAATCCCACTAGCCACTACAAAGTCAAGTTTAATAGGTGTATGTAACATGCATCTAATAAATGTGGGCCATAAAATGTTTTAACCTACTATTAACTGAAAAAGAAAATTAAATACCATTTGTTAATTTTTTCAATGTTTAATGTCAATTTGGTAACCTTTCAAATTTTTGATAAAAAGTGAAAAGTAAATAATACATACTGTCATACAACAAATATTGTTGTTTATAGATACATGTATATACAAAAACACTGAATGTAGTTTCTTTCTTTAAAAAAAATCTTTTTAGAGTTATTTCCCATTGACCACTTGTTGATTTTAATAATGTCTTATCTCCCTCCCCCCATTTCCATTACAATTACCATCATAAACTAATATTTCTTCTTCTGTAGTAGCTTCTTTTCTCTGAATACCAATAGCCACTGTATCTCCTAAATTGATGGTACCATGATATGTTCCTTCTGGCTGTCAAAATAAAAATGAACTTGTTAGACACACCAAATATCTCAACCATTTTAATGATATATTTGATAATGAAATTAATAAATCATATTTTTTTTAGGTAAAACGACCATAATTCAGTTGTCGGAGGGATCAGTGAAGACATTGTTTTCCTGAACTCTCTTGTCTTTGTTTTGGTCCATTGTACTTGCTAAAATATTTACTACAAACATTTGATGATCCTGCTGCTGTAGTGTCCGTAGATGCTACCTGTAAAATTTCGCTTTATCTGACCAATTGGTTTCAGAGGAGAACATTTTTAGAAATCGACCAACAAGAAACAAGAATTGCCTATGGCAGTCATGTCAGTGATTCAGTCAGAATTTTGAGACCATTAGTCACTTTTGTGGAACAGTATTTTTTCTAATCTCGAATAAACAAGAATATAATAAGTATAATCTTATATATTTTATTTATTTTTCAGCAATATTGCTATAGATATACAGACACAGATACAAAACAATATGTAGTTATATACCAGTATGTAAGTTATACATGACAAAACAATATGTAGTTATATACCAGTATGTAAGTTAGAACATTCTAGTAGTATATTTGATTTTTCCTTCTATAAATTAGAAAAAAAAGTTAATATAAAAAAGGAAATCCCCTTCCAAAAGATATTGGCATGGACTGTTTCTTTCTTACACAACACACAAAATCAGAACAGTGTCAACTTCTACAGTCAAACCTGCTTTAGTGACCACCTCTATTTAGCAATAACTTGTGTTATGTGACCTTAATTTTTATTTCCCTTCACAGTGCATTTCATATCAATTAAAACTGTATTAAGCGACCACTTGTCTTATGTGACCATATTTCACTGTTCCCTTGGAAGGTCACATAAGACAGGTTTGACTGTATATACAAACCAAATACAGTATTTCTCCAGCTTTTTGGACACATTCTTGTGGTTTCTCAGATTCAGCGAGTAAAGGATAAACTTTCTCAAACCATTCTATTTGTGTAAATCCTGGATAGACTCCTAAAAATAGAAAATGTGTTGTATAAGCCGTGCAGTAAATCATATGTGTTAAATCAGATAGATTTGTCAGGTGTGAAGATCTTGCATTCATTTACAAATTCATATCCAAAATGTTCTTGTCAAGGATATTTTATCATGAAAAGAAAAGTAATGTTATATATTGCTGAAAATAAAGATGATTAAACAACTTTTTGCTATATTCCAAATAAATATTTAACCTTGTTATGTCAAAATCAAAGGGACAACAGATTTTACTTCAAAATATTTCAGTTTTCCAGTTCTCCTAAGTTGAGTTGGTTGGTTTGTTTGGTTTATGGAATTTAACAGCACTTTCAACAATATTTCAGTCATATCGCGGTGGTCAGTTTTATTGGTGGAGGAAACCAGAGTACCCGGAGAAAACCACCGACCTGCCGTAATTCACTAACAAACTTTATCACATAATGTTGTATCGAGTATACCTTGCCTGAGCATGATTTTAACTCACAACTTTAGTGGCGATAGGCACCGATTGCATGCTTAGCGGAGAAACAACAAATACCAATTTCATAGTCTTTGGTTTTACCCGATTATTTTGGTATTTTAAATATATAAAACAAATATTTTTTTCTGACATGGCAAGTCAATTATCAAATTGGTCTCACAGTGGATTGGAGATGTAAAAATGTCCAAAGAATTAAAAAAATAAAAGCCATAACAAAGCTGGACAACTTCACATTTGGAATGTAAACTATTGCAAAAGTGCACAAATAAAAAAGATGCAAGCTTACATAAGAGAACCAAGAAATAACTATTAGATATACAAATAGACCATTACTGTGTGTTGTAGCAATGGGACTTCAACAGACAAAAATCTACTTTTTGCACTATTAAGTCACATGAAGGACTATTGAGATAACAGAGATAACAGATATAACAGAGATAACAGATATAACAGTGTTGTTCTTTAACTTTTGATTTTTGTCCTAGTTTGTCATGTTCACCATTTATGAATACTTTTTTTACTTATATTATTTAGTGACAGATTCAACACATCTTGAAGCAAGCTGGGCTTTACAAACTTTATATAACTTGAGAATGATAAGACTAAACTTCATTCTAAATGATTTGTTGTAACACAGTTCTAATCACAAACTAATAAAATCTCACCTCCAGGAGGAGTGTAATCTTTAGGGTACAAAAACCATCTTTTTTCACCATATATTACTCCATTCCAGGCATCAGCATGTTTATGGAAGCTCACACCACTACTAGACGCTCCCAAGAAAAATATACTATCATCTCTACCATCCTATATAAACATAGACAATAGACAAATATATCATAACTAATGTGTTGATGTGATGTCTTACACAGTGATACAACTTATTTTTGAAAGTTAAAATTAAGGTAATTCAGAAATATTACTTATTTCTGAAGTTTTAAAGTTAAAATTAAGGTAAGTCAGAAATATTACTGATTTCTGAAGCTTAAAGTTAAAATAAAAGTTAGTGAAAAATATTACTTGTTTCTGAATTTTCAAAGTTAAAATTAAAAATAAGTGAGAATTTTCATTTATCAATTTAAAAATCCATTACATATAGAAATGGCCAGGTTGTAGAGCTGTTCAATGTGTTAAATACATGGGCAAACAGTTAAAAGAAAGACAATTGTAATAAGTTTTACTTGTACATGTATTGCAGATATCAATTTTCAATAATTTACACAAATTCATACATTTAAATACACAATAATTAATATTTCGCAATAAGTCTCTTAAATAACCACATTATATCAATTTTTGCCAAATTAAAGCATTTTATAAATACAATTGATTTATTACAGTACCGGAGTCATATTTTTTGTTTTATACAAATTTTTATACAAATTTCATGTCTTCAAATAAAAATCACATAAAAAAATTAAGTATAAAATACTGAACATTTTTCTAAAGGTTTACAAACTCAAATAGACAAAGAGATTATCATTATTTAAACCAAGGAGTAAATATCAGTTCACCTTAAAGGCATATAAATCTAACAGGTCTTGAGACATATCTAAGTTTAACATAGGGAATTACAGTGTGTTCCCAGAACTTCAAATTTCTTAAAATAACATACATTTTATCTTCATATCAATTAAATATTTTGAAAATCAAAATTTAACAACAAGAAGGACAACAACAAGTTCAAAATCAAATGGAACTAATATCAAACTAATCTTCAATATGTGTGGAATTATTCTAAAAAGTTTAAAAAAAAAATGCATTGAAAACAGTAAAAGTAATTGCTTACACTAAGTAGGTACCATCTACTGAGAATGTTTTTGAAAAATGACAAAGTTCATTCTTATAGCTATAATTTCTGTAAAAATGTTATTATCATCATTAACAAGTCACATGTATATCTTCAATATGTACCTAAAAACTGTGTAGCTTTGAAATCATTTGGTTTTGAACTCTTAAGAGGGGTTCATATACATAAAGTTAGCCACCCTTTTTCCCTCCCGCCATTTCACATACTATAACCTGATGTGCTCTTTGTGCAACCTGGTCAAAAATTTAAAAAAAACAACCTGTTCCAGTAAGAATCTGGCTTAATATTGACCAAACTTTAAATCTAACAAAACCTTATTGAACGATACAATATCTTACAAAACCACACAGACATGAGATTTTACAAAATATCAAATCGAAAAAAAAATCATAAAATGATAAAATGTTATTAGAAAAGCATCACATGTAGATTATTAGCAAAATAATTGATCATCTGCTTTTGGACCATCATGGACAGGGAATAAAGCAGGAGGTAACAATAGCTGATGGACAGCTTTTTGTATATTGATGATTGGGTGAGCAATTTTTAAGCTACATGTATATCATGGCGAGAACAAGTTAATTTTCAATGAGATGATGATGAGGTCCACTTTGCTCTAGACCAACACGCTGAGTTGGATTTTTATAGTGCTAGCTAGCTGAAAAAATGGTCCGCATGTCGCTCCACTCGGACACATTATTCTGATTTCAAGCCAACCAGAATTTGCTCTTTCTCCTGTGTGCTTAGCGGAGAAGCAACAAATACCAATTTTATAGTCTTTGATTTGACCCGACCAGGGCTCGAACCCACGATCTACCTCACTCGAGGTGAGCATGCTAACCATTATACCACCGATGTGGTTATATAGATTGGTTTGAATGTCAAAATGATTAAATTTAATATAAAAAAGAACCATTTCATGTTTTTTTTTTATTTAGGACTGAAATATTTTTCCTTATAAGTTAATCAAAAGAAGTTTTTATTTTATCAATGAAGTATGTTTACATTCTGTAAATAAATTGACTGCTTTAAATTTGCTCAGACAGTTATATTTACTTTTTTATTCATAGAATTGTATAGGTTTATATAGTGTCGATTTTAGATTGATTCAGTTGAAAGACATTCCAGATTTGCACTGATAACAATATTTACCTTTATTTCAAAGTATTTCGGAGGTTTAAGTGTTGAAGGTAAACTTGAATCGTTATAAAACATTCTATCAAAGACGTACCTACAAATAAATGTAAAATGTACATGCATTGTACAATTAGTCAAATCAAAATAGTTTTCACACAAAAACCTTTATATAATGTTCAAAGAAATGGAAAAGTAAACTGAACAATTATTTCATAAATGCACTTAAAAAGTAGGTTTCTAAAAGAGTGACTCAAATTTTTAAATGATTTTAATTGATGATGAAATGCTGAAAGCAACACATTAAAACATAAATAATTTCTGGTTTAGAAGATGTGTCAATTTTTAATAAAAATGAAGAATATGTTTGCAAGTTAGATATGTTTATCCTATGTCTGTTTAGTTGTAGATCAATAATTGTTTTTTAAACTTTGTACTCCTTCTAGTCAAAACCCCATTGTAACCTATTCAATTTTGTTCTGCAGCATATATTTTGGGGGTGTTCATTTGAACAATCTTAAAGCTGCCATGCCACATTGTTACTGTTTCATGTCAAATACAATCACATTTCTATTGCTTGATTTCACCCCATCACAAAACTTGTTATCCTGTATACCTTGGAACCATGCACAGTATATATACTTGAATATTAATGTTTTATGCTAAATATAGCTACCATTTCAGTGATAGGTCTTTAGAAATTTTGTTTTTAAACTTTTCCCAGTTGCATAATGTGCTGAACTTTGGAACACATTGCTTTGACCCCTTGGATCATCATATGTACAAGCTTTAATCTATATACATTAATTTAATGATGATTCATGTCATATACAAGTGCAATTTCTATGCTGGTTTTACCCAAGATGTCAAAACAGTTTTTCCGTTGCACCCCAAGTTAATCTTTGGATTTCAAAGATACAGACACAACAGATGCTTAAAGAGAAATACAATTTCATTTTCATTTCTGGTTATTAAGAAATGAATCATTTAACCAGAGAAGTTTGTGTTAAGCACATGCTCTCTGAAGAGCTATAGGACTGATGACCTTTAAGCATAATTTTTTATATTACAATGATGCTCGAGTGTTAAATATCATTTGAATACAATTGTTCTTAAATATCATTTGAATACAATTGTTCTTTAGCATTTCCTAATGACAGCCTTTGTTAAACTTTAAACTCATAAACGCTGAGATTTTTCTTAAAGACAGCCATTGATAAACTTAAAGCTCACAAGGGCTGGGGGTTTTCCTAATGGCAGCCTTTGAGAAACTTTAGACTGCTAGACTTATATAATACTAGCAGAAATGTAGATATACTAGTTGTTCATGATTTGGAACCCCACCTGCCCTCATCTTTTCATTCATATTTTGAGACATTCCTATAATAAACCTTCATGTATACAAACTATAAATTATCTGTTAATTAACTCACAATGGTTCTCCAAGATTATCCTTTGACCTAATTATTTGGTCCACAAATTGTGAAAAGGAACTTTCGATATCACCATTACCACCTCTTCTTACGATTTCCAGGGAGTTTCCAGAATATATCAGCCATTCCCCATATTCTTGTTTTAAACTTTCCACTGACCATTTTTCTGGTTTGGTCCAGCTTGATGCTCCATTTTGAAATGAAACAATCAGAGGTTTTTTAAATCTGAATTCTTTTTCAAATTCCTCGTTTGTTAGATATTCAGCACTTCTATGAGCAATTGTGCATTTCGTTGAACCATATTTTTTCTGTACATTTTCTGAAGCAGTCCGCCATCCACCTATGGTTGGGAATCTGTTTATGACAGAAGAACGATCAGTCTGTGGGAGAATATTTGGTAAAAAGTCATTTTTATATGCAATAAAAACGGAAATAAAAACAACAGAAGCAGCACCTACAGATAACTTTGTAGATGATGATGCTGTAATGATATTTGTATAATGAGAACTTTTATTGGAACTCTTTAACAGGTCTTTGTTATGCTGTGCCGAGCCATTCTTCACATGTTTTGTCTTCTTATTTTTCATAATACAGTGACAAAGCTCTGAACTGAAAAGAGAAAAAAAAAAAATGTTTTTTTCTTTTTAAAAATCGATAAATAATTACACTGAAGGGAACATTTGAAATTTCATTTACAAAATATATTCTCCTAATAAAATTTCAATAGTAATTATAATTAATGCAATTATTTTTTTTAAACTAACACATATTCAAGAGAGATAACTCTGAATGACTTCTTTACACATGAAGTGTGGGACATCATATATACTGTGTATATATAGACAATGTACATTTTCGGAAAATATATAATTTATTTGTACGAGTATTAGGGACCGACCATTTAATTTGAAGGGGGGGTTATGGTTTTTTGCTTCATTCAGAATTTTTTTTTCGGACAACACAAGAGTTAGAATATTAAATTTTTTTCCAGAATTTAACATTAGATTTTATGACAAAAACTCTGAATCAGATTATTTTTTTTTTCCTCCACCAAAATCAGAATATTTTTTTCAGCAACATTGGGAATCAGAATATTGTTTTAGAAAAAAAACATAACCCCCCCCCCCCCCCCTTTCAAGATAAATGGTCATTCCCTTAGAAACAGGTAAAAAAGCAAGTGCAAATAAATGTTATATTTCTGACAATGTATGTCTGTTGTGTTTATCCTACAATGTGAAAAAGCCCAAAACAACTGCCAAATTGTCTAAAAAGAGCAGAAACAAGCGTCGTTCTAATCGTTTTTATAATGTCCTCCGAGATATCCACGTTTATACTGTTACCATTTCTTACCGTCACTCAACATGAATCAAGTACCAGAAAAACTATACCTTGGTCAGTTACTGTTTGTAACAAAACTTTATCCAGTCAATGCAATTTGACTGCTGAGATAGAACTAGTGCAAGCTTAACTTTCTATATATGTACAAAGTGATGTACAGAGAAATAATGTTATACCATAAAGCTGTGCCCAAATTTGTTTTAAGTAGCATCCATTAAATTCATATTTGCCATGACAATTATATTTGTTTTATATCTTCATGATTTAATATACAAGGTCACAGGGTGCAGCTTGTTCAATACATAAAACCAGAGGCTCCCAGGAGCCTGTAATCGCTCACCTGGATCAAAGCTGCTTTCAATAACAACGCAACTGCACTGTGGCGGCCATCTTGGTGGGAGAGCGCGACTGCCAGACTCCATTTTGGAAGAGGACCATCCAATGACTATTCCATCAAAGTTTGGTTCTAATTGAGCTTCTGGTTCCAAACAAGATGGTATTTATGTGAATTTCCCATAGGGTCCTATGTTGAACTAAGTACAGCTGTGCAGCCATCTTGGTCAGAGGGCGGGACCACCAGACACAATTTTGGAAGAGGACCATCCAATGACTATTTTATCAAAGTTTGGTTTCAATTGAGCAACTGGTTCCAGACAAGAAGATTTTTATATAAATTTCCCATAGGTTCCTATGTTAAACTAAGTTCGGCTGTGGGGGCCATCTTGGTCGAAGGGCCAAACCCGCCCGACATATTTTTGGAAGAGAACCATCCAATGACTATATCATCAACATTTAGTTCTTATTGAGCAAATGGTTTCAAACAAGAAGATTCTTATGGGAATTTCCCATAGGGTCCTATGTTAAATTAAGTTTGGCTGTGGTGGCCATCTTGGTCGGAGGTCTGAAATGCCAGACATAATTTTGGAAGGGGACCACCCAAGGATCATTTCAGCAAAGTTTGGTTGAGATTGGCTCTGTAGTTTCAGAGGAGAAGATTTTTTTAAATTTTCATCCCCCCCTTTTTTCTATTTTTAGCTTGGCGGAAATCTTGGTTGGAAGTCGGGATCACCGGACACAATTTTGGAAGGGGGCCATCCAAGGATCATTCCACCAAAGTTTGTTGCAATTGGCCTAGTGGTTTCTGAGGAGAAGATTTTTATGTGAATTTCCCATAGGATCCTATGTTAAGCTAAGTTCGGCTGTGGGGGCCATCTTGATCGAAGGGCCGAACCGACGGACAAATTTTTGCAAGAGAACCATCCAATGACTATTTCATCAAAATGTTGTTCTTATTGAGCAAATGGTTTCAGGCAAGAAGATTTTTATGGGAATTTCCCATAGAGTCCTATATATATATGTTAAATTAAGTTCGGCTGTGGTGGCCATCTTGGTCGGAGTTCTGAAATGCCGGACACAATTTTGGAAGAGGACCACCCAAGAATCATTTCAGCAAAGTTTGGTTGAGATTGGCTCAGTAGTTTCAGAGAAGAGGATTTTTTTTTAATTTCATCCCCCCTTTTTTCTAATTTGCATTATCGGTCAAAATCGGCAAAAGTTCAAAGTTCATAAAAAATCCTGTAATATATGTTAAAAAGCTCATCATTATGCTTATACAGTTCTAATTTGGGCACATACTGGCTTAAAATAGAGCAGTTTTTGCCATTTGAAGAAATTTCTATTTTTAGTAACGGTGGCCATCTTGGATACAGGACGGCACTGACGGACACAATTTTGAAAGGGACCCACCCAGTGACCATCCCTGCCAGGTTTGGTTTAATTTGGTTCAGCAGTTTCAGAGGAGAAGATTTAAATGTGATCTTTTATCAAAATATGCCTAATTTGCATAATCGGTATAAATCGGCTGAAAGAAAAATTTCAAGCAAAAACCCCAAACATATGCTAAACTACTCCTTGCCATGTAGCTGCAGTTAAAATTTGAGCTCATTTTGACTTATACTAAAGCAGCAATGGACAATTGAAGAAATTTCTATTTTTAGTAACAGCAGCCATCTTGAATGGAGGGCGGGGCTGTCGGACACAATTTTGAAAGGGACTCACCCAGGGACCATCCCTGCCAGGTTTGGTTTAATTTGGCTCAGCGGTTTCAGAGGAGAAGATTTAAATGTGATCTTTTATCAAAATTTGCATAATCGGTATATATCGGCTGAAAGAAAAATTTCACAGAAAAACCCGGAATATATGTTATACTACTCCTTGCCATGTAACTGCAGTTAAAATTTGAGCTCATTTTGACTTACACTAAAGCAGCAATGGACAATTAAAATTCCATCCCCCCTTTTTCTATTTTTAGCTTGGTGGCCATCTTGGTTGGAAGTTAGGATCATCGGACACAATTTTGGAAGGGGACCATCCAAGGACCATTCCACCAAAGTTAGGTTGCAATTGACCCAGTGGTTTCTGAGGAGAAAATTAAAATGTGAAATGTTGACGGACGAAAAGTGAAGACAATAGCTCACATGACCTAAAGGCCAGGTGAGCTAAAAAAAACCAGCATAATTGAAACAGCTGTTTAACTTTGCATCTTAACTTTCTACAGAAAAGGAAACTTTCAAGCTTTCAAACCTGACAGGAAAAAAAAATTCATTTGGCTTCAACACATACCCTTAAACCTCTTAGTAAACTGAACATTTTTGTTTCTATGCTAAAAAATCAGCTTTTTCTAAATTTTTGCTCCTGGTTCCTACACCCCTGTGTATATATAATATTTATATGAAAATTGTTCAGTTTCATGGACCAGTCTTTAAACAATGTAAGAAGAGTCTAATTAGGAAATACAATCTGTTCTAAGTTTACTCTTCTAGACAAATACAATCTGTTCTAAGTTTACTCTTCTAGAAATACAATCTGTTCTAAGTTTACTCTTTTAGACAAATACAATCTGTTCTAAGTTTACTCTTCTAGACAAATACAACCTGTTCTAAGTTTACTCTTCTAGACAAATACAATCTGTTCTAAGTTTATTCTTCTAGACAAATACAATCTGTTCTAAGTTTACTCTTCTAGAAATACAATCTGTTCTAAGTTTACTCTTCTAGACAAATACAATCTGTTCTAAGTTTACTCTTCTAGAAATACAATCTGTTCTAAGTTTACTCTTCTAGAAATACAATCTGTTCTAAGTTTATTCTTCTAGACAAATACAATCTGTTCTAAGTTTACTCTTCTAGACAAATACAATCTGTTGTAAGTTTATTCTTCTAGACAAATACAATCTGTTCTAAGTTTACTCTTATAGAAATACAATCTGTTCTAAGTTTACTCTTATAGAAATACAATCTGTTCTAAGTTTATTCTTCTAGACAAATACAATCTGTTCTAAGTTTACTCTTCTAGACAAATACAATCTGTTCTAAGTTTACTCTTCTAGACAAATACAATCGGTTCTAAGTTTATTCTTCTAGACAAATACAATCTGTTCTAAGTTTACTCTTCCAGACAAATACAATCTGTTCTAAGTTTATTCTTCTAGACAAATACAATCAGTTCTAAGTTTATTCTTCTAGACAAATACAATCTGTTCTAAGTTTACTCTTCTAGACAAAATACAATCTGTTCTAAGTTTATTCTTCTAGACAAATACAATCTGTTCTAAGTTTACTCTTCTAGACAAATACAATCTGTTCTAAGTTTACTCTTCTAGACAAATACAATCTGTTATAAATTTACTTTTCTAGACAAATACAATCTGTTCTAAATTTATTCTTCTAGACAAATACCATCTGTTCTAAGTTTATTCTTCTAGACAAAATACCATCTGTTATAAGTTTACTCTTCTAGACAAATACAATTTGTTGTAAGTTTATTCTTCTAGACAAATACAATCTGTTCTAAATTTATTCTTCTAGACAAATACAATCTGTTCTAAATCTATTCTTCTAGATAAATACAATCTGTTCTAAGTTTACTCTTGTAGACAAATACAATCTGTTCTAAGTTTACTCTTCTAGACAAATACAATCTGTTCTAAGTTTACTCTTCTAGACAAATACAATCTGTTCTAAGTTTATTCTTCTAGACAAATACAATCTGTTCTAAGTTTACTCTTCTAGACAAAAATTGAAATCAACTTTTTTATGATAAATTTACTTAGCATTGTTTAATACAAATACAAGAATTCTATAGATCACAGATAAGACAGGGAATAGAGTATTATACTTTCAAAGGTTTTACAAATATTACAATTTCACAAGAGTAGCGTTGTACCTTTACTAAAAGTTGTGTCTAAGTGTAAAGTTGGATAATCTCTCATGTCAATTTACACCTATATCTTTTCTTACTAAATAATGATAACACAAACCATTGTTAGATTAATGCTCTGTTCCTATGATTGATTGAAGAAACAAATTTTGTCAGTATTGATTAGTGTGACATCCATCTTTTCTGTTCTGTCAGATTTTAAATTATTGAGATTGAAATTAATCTAATACCATAAATATACTTTAAATATACACCTAACTCTAATTCAAAATTAATACATAATATATTTTTACCTGAATAATGCCTCGTTAACCTTTGTTTTGTACAAACATAAATTCTACTGTGTATCACCTGTCAAATTTGACATGTAAAAAAAAAGGATGTTATGTATCATATTGCTTTAAGCTATGATTATTTTTTTCAATTACAGTAGCTAAAACATTTTTATATATCATCTCACTTCAATATAAGAAAATTTATCTATGTCTTTTTAAAGTATTATTTTAAATTCATCAGAATGAATCTTTGAATTAGACAGTAACTCTAATTGTAAAATACTGGAACAATTTTGTAAGAATAAACACTTCATAAATTATTCACAATTTTTAATGTAAATGTAAACCTTTAAAAAATTATATTCATGGCCCAATTGAGATATAATACAGTCAGGATATCAGATGGAAGTGGAATGACAGATATAATACAGTCAGGATATCAGATGGAAGTGGAATGACAGATATAATAGTCAGGATATCAGATGGAAGTGGAATGACAGATATACTACAGTCAGGATATCAGATGGAAGTGGAATGACAGATATAATACAGTCAGGATATCAGATGGAAGTGGAATGACAGATATAATACAGTCAGGATATCAGATGGAAGTGGAATGACAGATATAATACAGTCAGGATATCAGATGGAAGTGGAATGACAGATATAATACAGTCAGGATATCAGATGGAAGTGGAATGACAGATATAATACAGTCAGGATATCAGATGGAAGTGGAATGACAGATATAATACAGTCAGGATATCAGATGGAAGTGGAATGACAGATATACTACAGTCAGGATATCAGATGGAAGTGGAATGACAGATATAATACAGTCAGGATATCAGATGGAAGTGGAATGACAGATATAATACAGTCAGGATATCAGATGGAAGTGGAATGACAGATATAATACAGTCAGGATATCAGATGGAGGTGGAATGACAGATATAATACAGTCAGGATATCAGATGGAAGTGGAATGACAGATATAATACAGTCAGGATATCAGATGGAAGTGGAATGACAGATATAATACAGTCAGGATATCAGATGGAAGTGGAATGACAGATATAATACAGTCAGGATATCAGATGGAAGTGGAATGACAGATATAATACAGTCAGGATATCAGATGGAAGTGAAATGACAGATATAATAGTCAGGATATCACATGGAAGTGGAATGACAGATATCATACACTCAACATATCAGATGGAAGTGGAATGACAGGTATGATACACTCAACATATCAGATAGAAGTGGAATGACAGATATGATACACTCATCATATCAGATGGAAGTGGAATGACAGATATAATACAGTCAGCATATCAGATGGAAGTGGAATGACATATATAATACAGTCAACATATCAGATAGAAGTTGAATGACAGATATGATACAGTCAACATATCAGATAGAAGTGGAATGACATATACGATAGTCAACACATCATATGGAAGTGGAATGACATATGATACAGTCATCCAATCAGATGGAAGTGGAATGACAGATATGATACAGTCAACACATCAATTGGAAGTGAAATGACATATATGATACAGTCAACACATCAGATGGAAGTGGAATGACATATGATAGTCAACCTATCAGATGGAAGTGGAATGACAGATATGATAGTCAACATATCAGATGGAAGTGGAATGACATATGCTACAGTCAACATATCAGATGGAAGTGGAATGACAGATATGATACAGTCAACATATCAGATGGAAGTGGAATGAGAGATATAATACAGTCAACATATCAGATGGAAGTGGAATGACAGATATGGTACACTCAACATATCAGATGGAAGTGGAATGACAGATATGATACAGTCAACATATCAGATGGAAGGGGAATGACAGATATGATACAGTCAACATATCAGATAGATGTAGAATAACAGATATGATACACTCAATATATCAGATGGAAGTGGAATGACAGATATGATACAGTCAACATATCAGATGGAAGTGGAATGACATATATGATACACTCAATATATCAGATGGAAGTGGAATGACAGATACGATACAGTCAACATATCAGATGGAAGTGGAATGACAGATATGATACATTCAACATATCAGATGGAAGTGGAATGACAGATATGATACATTCAACATATCAGATGGAAGTGGAATGACAGATATGATACAGTCAACATATCACATGGAAGTAGAATGACAGATATAATACAGTCAACATATCAGATGGAAGTGGAATGACATATGATACAGTCAACATATCAGATGGAAGTGGAATGACAGATATGATGCTGTCAACATATCAGATGGAAGTGGAATGACAGATATGATACAGTCAACATATCACATGGAAGTTGAATGATAGATATGATACAGTCAACATATCAGATGGAAGTGGAATGACAGATATGATACAGTCAACATATCAGATGGAAGTGGAATGACAGATATGATACAGTCAACATATCAGAAGGAAGTGGAATGACAGATATGATACAGTCAACATATCAGATGGAAGTATCATCGAAATAATCAGTATCGACACATTCTCAAATTCCATGACTGATAAATAGAAAAAAAAGTAGTCTTACCTGTATGAAACAAAAGATAATAAACAGAAACAGAGGTATCATATTTTCAGAAATAATGTTCAAAGTATAAATACATTGTGTATATCTAAGATATAAAGATAAGTCTCATTTGCTTTTTTTCTTTTTTCCAAAAGTGGAATGATAGATATAATACAGTCAGCATATCAGATGGAAGTGGAATGACATATATAATACAGTCAACATATCAGATAGAAGTTGAATGACAGATATGATACATTCAACATATCAGATAGAAGTTGAATGACAGATATAATACAGTCAACATATCAGATAGAAGTTGAACGACAGATATAATACAGTCAACATATCAGATAGAAGTTGAATGACAGATATGATACAGTCAACATATCAGATAGAAGTTGAATGACATATATAATACAGTCAACATATCAGATAGAAGTTGAATGACAGATATGATACAGTCAACATATCAGATAGAAGTTGAATGACAGATATAATACAGTCAACATATCAGATGGAAGTGGAATGACAGATATAATACACTCAACATATCAGATGGAAGTGGAATGACAGATATGATACAGTCAACCAATCAGATGGAAGTGGAATGACAGATATGATACAGTCAACACATCAGATAGAAGTTGAATGACAGATATAATACAGTCAACATATCAGATGGAAGTGGAATGACAGATATAATACACTCAACATATCAGATGGAAGTGGAATGACAGATATAATACACTCAACATATCAGATAGAAGTTGAATGACAGATATGATACAGTCAACATATCAGATGGAAGGGGAATGACAGATATGATACAGTCAACATATCAGATAGATGTAGAATAACAGATATGATACACTCAATATATCAGATGGAAGTGGAATGACAGATATGATACAGTCAACATATCAGATGGAAGTGGAATGACATATATGATACACTCAATATATCAGATGGAAGTGGAATGACAGATACGATACAGTCAACATATCAGATGGAAGTAGAATGACAGATATGATACATTCAACATATCAGATGGAAGTGGAATGACAGATATGATACATTCAACATATCAGATGGAAGTGGAATGACAGATATGATACAGTCAACATATCACATGGAAGTAGAATGACAGATATAATACAGTCAACATATCAGATGGAAGTGGAATGACATATGATACAGTCAACATATCAGATGGAAGTGGAATGACAGATATGATGCTGTCAACATATCAGATGGAAGTGGAATGACAGATATGATACAGTCAACATATCACATGGAAGTTGAATGATAGATATGATACAGTCAACATATCAGATGGAAGTGGAATGACAGATATGATACAGTCAACATATCAGATGGAAGTGGAATGACAGATATGATACAGTCAACATATCAGAAGGAAGTGGAATGACAGATATGATACAGTCAACATATCAGATGGAAGTATCATCGAAATAATCAGTATCGACACATTCTCAAATTCCATGACTGATAAATAGAAAAAAAAGTAGTCTTACCTGTATGAAACAAAAGATAATAAACAGAAACAGAGGTATCATATTTTCAGAAATAATGTTCAAAGTATAAATACATTGTGTATATCTAAGATATAAAGATAAGTCTCATTTGCTTTTTTTCTTTTTTCCAAAAGTGGAATGATAGATATAATACAGTCAGCATATCAGATGGAAGTGGAATGACATATATAATACAGTCAACATATCAGATAGAAGTTGAATGACAGATATGATACATTCAACATATCAGATAGAAGTTGAATGACAGATATAATACAGTCAACATATCAGATAGAAGTTGAATGACAGATATAATACAGTCAACATATCAGATAGAAGTTGAATGACAGATATGATACAGTCAACATATCAGATAGAAGTTGAATGACATATATAATACAGTCAACATATCAGATAGAAGTTGAATGACAGATATGATACAGTCAACATATCAGATAGAAGTTGAATGACAGATATAATACAGTCAACATATCAGATGGAAGTGGAATGACAGATATAATACACTCAACATATCAGATGGAAGTGGAATGACAGATATGATACAGTCAACCAATCAGATGGAAGTGGAATGACAGATATGATACAGTCAACACATCAGATAGAAGTTGAATGACAGATATAATACAGTCAACATATCAGATGGAAGTGGAATGACAGATATAATACACTCAACATATCAGATGGAAGTGGAATGACAGATATAATACACTCAACATATCAGATAGAAGTTGAATGACAGATATGATACAGTCAACATATCAGATGGAAGGGGAATGACAGATATGATACAGTCAACATATCAGATAGATGTAGAATAACAGATATGATACACTCAATATATCAGATGGAAGTGGAATGACAGATATGATACAGTCAACATATCAGATGGAAGTGGAATGACATATATGATACACTCAATATATCAGATGGAAGTGGAATGACAGATACGATACAGTCAACATATCAGATGGAAGTAGAATGACAGATATGATACATTCAACATATCAGATGGAAGTGGAATGACAGATATGATACATTCAACATATCAGATGGAAGTGGAATGACAGATATGATACAGTCAACATATCACATGGAAGTAGAATGACAGATATAATACAGTCAACATATCAGATGGAAGTGGAATGACATATGATACAGTCAACATATCAGATGGAAGTGGAATGACAGATATGATGCTGTCAACATATCAGATGGAAGTGGAATGACAGATATGATACAGTCAACATATCACATGGAAGTTGAATGATAGATATGATACAGTCAACATATCAGATGGAAGTGGAATGACAGATATGATACAGTCAACATATCAGATGGAAGTGGAATGACAGATATGATACAGTCAACATATCAGAAGGAAGTGGAATGACAGATATGATACAGTCAACATATCAGATGGAAGTATCATCGAAATAATCAGTATCGACACATTCTCAAATTCCATGACTGATAAATAGAAAAAAAAGTAGTCTTACCTGTATGAAACAAAAGATAATAAACAGAAACAGAGGTATCATATTTTCAGAAATAATGTTCAAAGTATAAATACATTGTGTATATCTAAGATATAAAGATAAGTCTCATTTGCTTTTTTTCTTTTTTCCAAAAGTGGAATGATAGATATAATACAGTCAGCATATCAGATGGAAGTGGAATGACATATATAATACAGTCAACATATCAGATAGAAGTTGAATGACAGATATGATACATTCAACATATCAGATAGAAGTTGAATGACAGATATAATACAGTCAACATATCAGATAGAAGTTGAATGACAGATATAATACAGTCAACATATCAGATAGAAGTTGAATGACAGATATAATACAGTCAACATATCAGATGGAAGTGGAATGACAGATATAATACACTCAACATATCAGATGGAAGTGGAATGACAGATATGATACAGTCAACCAATCAGATGGAAGTGGAATGACAGATATGATACAGTCAACACATCAGATAGAAGTTGAATGACAGATATAATACAGTCAACATATCAGATGGAAGTGGAATGACAGATATAATACACTCAACATATCAGATGGAAGTGGAATGACAGATATAATACACTCAACATATCAGATGGAAGTGGAATGACAGATATGATACAGTCAACATATCAGATGGAAGTAGAATGACAGATATAATACAGTCAACATATCAGATGGAAGTGGAATGACAGATATAATACACTCAACATATCAGATGGAAGTGGAATGACAGATATAATACACTCAACATATCAGATAGAAGTTGAATGACAGATATGATACAGTCAACATATCAGATAGAAGTTGAATGACAGATATAATACAGTCAACATATCAGATGGAAGTGGAATGACAGATATAATACACTCAACATATCAGATGGAAGTGGAATGACAGATATGATACAGTCAACCAATCAGATGGAAGTGGAATGACAGATATGATACAGTCAACACATCAGATGGAAGTGGAATGACATATGATACAGTCAACATATCAGATAGAAGTGGAATGACAGATATGATACAGTCAGCATATCAGATGGAAGTGGAATGAGAGATATAATACAGTCAACATATCAGATGGAAGTGGAATGACAGATATGGTACACTCAACATATCAGATGGAAGTGGAATGAGAGATATCATACACTCAACATATCAGATGGAAGTGGAATGACAGGTATGATACACTCAACATATCAGATAGAAGTGGAATGACAGATATGATACACTCATCATATCAGATGGAAGTGGAATGACAGATATAATACAGTCAGCATATCAGATGGAAGTGGAATGACATATATAATACAGTCAACATATCAGATAGAAGTTGAATGACAGATATGATACAGTCAACATATCAGATAGAAGTGGAATGACATATACGATAGTCAACACATCATATGGAAGTGGAATGACATATGATACAGTCATCCAATCAGATGGAAGTGGAATGACAGATATGATACAGTCAACACATCAATTGGAAGTGAAATGACATATATGATACAGTCAACACATCAGATGGAAGTGGAATGACATATGATAGTCAACCTATCAGATGGAAGTGGAATGACAGATATGATAGTCAACATATCAGATGGAAGTGGAATGACATATGCTACAGTCAACATATCAGATGGAAGTGGAATGACAGATATGATACAGTCAACATATCAGATGGAAGTGGAATGAGAGATATAATACAGTCAACATATCAGATGGAAGTGGAATGACAGATATGGTACACTCAACATATCAGATGGAAGTGGAATGACAGATATGATACAGTCAACATATCAGATGGAAGGGGAATGACAGATATGATACAGTCAACATATCAGATAGATGTAGAATAACAGATATGATACACTCAATATATCAGATGGAAGTGGAATGACAGATATGATACAGTCAACATATCAGATGGAAGTGGAATGACATATATGATACACTCAATATATCAGATGGAAGTGGAATGACAGATACAATACAGTCAACATATCAGATGGAAGTGGAATGACAGATATGATACATTCAACATATCAGATGGAAGTGGAATGACAGATATGATACATTCAACATATCAGATGGAAGTGGAATGACAGATATGATACAGTCAACATATCACATGGAAGTAGAATGACAGATATAATACAGTCAACATATCAGATGGAAGTGGAATGACATATGATACAGTCAACATATCAGATGGAAGTGGAATGACAGATATGATGCTGTCAACATATCAGATGGAAGTGGAATGACAGATATGATACAGTCAACATATCACATGGAAGTTGAATGATAGATATGATACAGTCAACATATCAGATGGAAGTGGAATGACAGATATGATACAGTCAACATATCAGATGGAAGTGGAATGACAGATATGATACAGTCAACATATCAGAAGGAAGTGGAATGACAGATATGATACAGTCAACATATCAGATGGAAGTATCATCGAAATAATCAGTATCGACACATTCTCAAATTCCATGACTGATAAATAGAAAGAAAAGTAGTCTTACCTGTATGAAACAAAAGATAATAAACAGAAACAGAGGTATCATATTTTCAGAAATAATGTTCAAAGTATAAATACATTGTGTATATCTAAGATATAAAGATAAGTCTCATTTGCTTTTTTTCTTTTTTCCAAAAGTGGAATGATAGATATAATACAGTCAGCATATCAGATGGAAGTGGAATGACATATATAATACAGTCAACATATCAGATAGAAGTTGAATGACAGATATGATACATTCAACATATCAGATAGAAGTTGAATGACAGATATAATACAGTCAACATATCAGATAGAAGTTGAATGACAGATATAATACAGTCAACATATCAGATAGAAGTTTAATGACAGATATGATACAGTCAACATATCAGATAGAAGTTGAATGACATATATAATACAGTCAACATATCAGATAGAAGTTGAATGACAGATATGATACAGTCAACATATCAGATAGAAGTTGAATGACAGATATAATACAGTCAACATATCAGATGGAAGTGGAATGACAGATATAATACACTCAACATATCAGATGGAAGTGGAATGACAGATATGATACAGTCAACCAATCAGATGGAAGTGGAATGACAGATATGATACAGTCAACACATCAGATAGAAGTTGAATGACAGATATAATACAGTCAACATATCAGATGGAAGTGGAATGACAGATATAATACACTCAACATATCAGATGGAAGTGGAATGACAGATATAATACACTCAACATATCAGATAGAAGTTGAATGACAGATATGATACAGTCAACATATCAGATAGAAGTTGAATGACGGATATAATACAGTCAACATATCAGATGGAAGTGGAATGACAGATATAATACACTCAACATATCAGATGGAAGTGGAATGACAGATATGATACAGTCAACCAATCAGATGGAAGTGGAATGACAGATATGATACAGTCAACACATCAGATGGAAGTGGAATGACATATGATACAGTCAACATATCAGATGGAAGTGGAATGACAGATATGATAGAGTCAGCATATCAGATGGAAGTGGAATGAGAGATATAATACAGTCAACATATCAGATGGAAGTGGAATGACAGATATGGTACACTCAACATATCAGATGGAAGTGGAATGACAGATATGATACAGTCAACATATCAGATGGAAGTAGAATGACAGATATAATACAGTCAACATATCAGATGGAAGTGGAATGACAGATATAATACACTCAACATATCAGATGGAAGTGGAATGACAGATATAATACACTCAACATATCAGATAGAAGTTGAATGACAGATATGATACAGTCAACATATCAGATAGAAGTTGAATGACAGATATAATACAGTCAACATATCAGATGGAAGTGGAATGACAGATATAATACACTCAACATATCAGATGGAAGTGGAATGACAGATATGATACAGTCAACCAATCAGATGGAAGTGGAATGACAGATATGATACAGTCAACACATCAGATGGAAGTGGAATGACATATGATACAGTCAACATATCAGATAGAAGTGGAATGACAGATATGATACAGTCAGCATATCAGATGGAAGTGGAATGAGAGATATAATACAGTCAACATATCAGATGGAAGTGGAATGACAGATATGGTACACTCAACATATCAGATGGAAGTGGAATGACAGATATGATACAGTCAACATATCAGATGGAAGTAGAATGACAGATATGATACAGTCAACATATCAGATAGAAGTAGAATGACAGATATGATACACTCAATATATCAGATGGAAGTGGTATGACAGATACGATACAGTCAACATATCAGATGGAAGTGGAATGACATATATGATACATTCAACATATCAGATGGAAGTGGAATGACAGATATGATACAGTCAACATATCACATGGAAGTCAAATGACAGATATAATACAGTTAACATATCAGATGGAAGTGGAATGACAGATATGCTACAGTCAACATATCACATGGAAGTTGAATGATAGATATGATACAGTCAACATATCAGATGGAAGTGGAATGAGAGATATAATACAGTCAACATATCAGATGGAAGTGGAATGACAGATATGATACATTCAACATATCAGATGGAAGTGGAATGACAGATATGATACATTCAACATATCAGATGGAAGTGGAATGACAGATATGATACAGTCAACATATCACATGGAAGTAGACTGACAGATATAATACAGTCAACATATCAGATGGAAGTGGAATGACAGATATGCTACAGTCAACATATCACATGGAAGTTGAATGATAGATATGATACAGTCAACATATCAGATGGAAGTGGAATGACATATGATACAGTCAACATATCAGATGGAAGTGGAATGAGAGATATAATACAGTCAACATATCAGATGGAAGTGGATTGACAGATATGGTACACTCAACATATCAGATGGAAGTGGAATGAGAGATATAATACAGTCAACATATCAGATGGAAGTGGAATGACAGATATGCTACAGTCAACATATCAGATGGAAGTGGAATGAGAGATATAATACAGTCAACATATCAGATGGAAGTGGATTGACAGATATGGTACACTCAACATATCAGATGGAAGTGGAATGAGAGATATAATACAGTAAACATATCAGATGGAAGTGGAATGACAGATATGCTACAGTCAACATATCAGATGGAAGTGGAATGACAGATATGATACAGTCAACATATCAGATGGAAGTGGAATGAGAGATATAATACAGTCAACATATCAGATGGAAGTGGAATGACAGATATAATACAGTCAACATATCAGATGGAAGTGGAATGACAGATATGATACAGTCAACATATCAGATGGAAGTGGAATGACAGATATGATACATTCAACATATCAGATGGAAGTGGAATGACAGATATGATACAGTCAACATATCACATGGAAGTAGAATGACAGATATAATACAGTCAACATATCAGATGGAAGTGGAATGACAGATATGCTACAGTCAACATATCACATGGAAGTTGAATGATAGATATGATACAGTCAACATATCAGATGGAAGTGGAATGACATATGATACAGTCAACATATCAGATGGAAGTGGAATGAGAGATATAATACAGTCAACATATCAGATGGAAGTGGATTGACAGATATGGTACACTCAACATATCAGATGGAAGTGGAATGAGAGATATAATACAGTCAACATATCAGATGGAAGTGGAATGACAGATATGGTACACTCAACATATCAGATGGAAGTGGAATGAGAGATATAATACAGTCAACATATCAGATGGAAGTGGAATGACAGATATGGTACACTCAACATATCAGATGGAAGTGGAATGACAGATATGATACAGTCAACATATCAGATGGAAGTGGAATGACAGATATGATACAGTCAACATATCAGATAGAAGTAGAATGACAGATATGATACACTCAATATATCAGATGGAAGTGGAATGACAGATACGATACAGTCAACATATCAGATGGAAGTGGAATGACATATATGATACATTCAACATATCAGATGGAAGTGGAATGACAGATATGATACATTCAACATATCAGATGGAAGTGGAATGACAGATATGATACAGTCAACATATCACATGGAAGTAGAATGACAGATATAATACAGTCAACATATCAGATGGAAGTGGAATGACATATGATACAGTCAACATATCAGATGGAAGTGGAATGACAGATATGATACTGTCAATATATCAGATGGAAGTGGAATGACATATATGATACAGTCAACATATCAGATGGAAGTGGAATGACAGATATGATACAGTCAACATATCAGATGGAAGTGGAATGACATATATGATACATTCAACATATCAGATGGAAGTGGAATGACAGATATGATACAGTCAACATATCACATGGAAGTAGAATGACAGATATAATACAGTCAACATATCAGATGGAAGTGGAATGACAGATATGATACAGTCAACATATCAGATAGAAGTGGAATGACAGATATGATACATTCGACATATCAGATGGAAGTGGAATGACAGATATGATACAGTCAACATATCACATGGAAGTAGAATGACAGATATAATACAGTCAACATATCAGATGGAAGTGGAATGACATATGATACAGTCAACATATCAGATGGAAGTGGAATGACAGATATGATACTGTCAACATATCAGATGGAAGTGGAATGACAGATATGCTACAGTCAACATATCAGATGGAAGTTGAATGATAGATATGATACAGTCAACATATCAGATAGAAGTGGAATGACAGATATGATACAGTCAACATATCAGATGGAAGTGAAATGACAGATATGATACAGTCAACATATCAGATGGAAGTGGAATGACAGATATGATACAGTCAACATATCAGAAGGAAGTGGAATGACAGATATGATACAGTCAACATATCAGATGGAAGTATCATCGAAATAATCAGTATCGACACATTCTCAAATTCCATGATTGATAAATAGAAAAAAAAGTAGTCTTACCTGTATGAAACAAAAGATAATAAACAGAAACAGAGGTATCATATTTTCAGAAATAATGTTCAAAGTATAAATACATTGTGTATATCTAAGATATAAAGATAAGTCTCACTTCCTTTTTTTCTTTTTTCCAAAAGTTATTTCTTGATATCAAGCTGGAGGCAGAAAAACAATGCATTTCTACAAAAAAGAAGCAATTAAGAATGTTTTGTGTTTAATGTAATATTTATATAAGTAATGGTCTTTAGTGCTACCATCCATATCTTACATCTGGACATTGTTGTGAGGCTGTTGTAGGAAGATTCTTCACTTTAACTGTAATTCATTTTAAATCTTTGTTTTATTTTTCAAGGAGAAAGTCTCTTTAGAATTTTGTTTTAACTTGTTTAACTTTAATAAAAACCAAATAAATATCAAATATGTGATGTTATAGAATTTCATATACATGCATTACATTTGATCTATTCTAACAGGAAAATATAACAATAAGTATTCTAACAGAATAAACAGTATAGAATATTTTGTTCCTTAAGAAAATTATTTGGGAGATGTTTATAATAAATTATATAAAGGAAGAAATATTAGGTGGAAGAAATACACCTTCACACAATGATAATTTGTAGTGATATATCAAAACTATTTTATATATTTCATTAAATGAACTTTTAAATAAAGAGATTTCTGGGTGGAATAAAAATGATAAATTTCATTAGTTAATTTACTCTCAATGTGTAAATATATTGATTTACCCCTGCAAATATCCAAGATAAAAATGAAATGTCTTTTGAGTTCGAATTATCAAGAAAGAAGTCACACATTCATTCAATGCCAAGCCATTCATACTTCAATTGGTCATTTGCTACCTACTCATTTTTTGGTATTTAGACATTCTGATTACAATTATTTTGGTATCATAAACCACACAATATTTAATACTGTAATACAGCTTTCCATACAAATTTATTTTTACTAGTATATGTTTTCTTTTCAATCACATGTATAAATAAGTTCGTCTTTTCTCTTTTTAATGTTATTTGATAAAAGAATTAAGGTAGTGGGTAACCTAACTTACAATTAGATATTTGTTAAATGAGATTTTTTATTATATTATATCCTGTGACTTATCCTGACATTTGCTATATTTGGTCGTGTCAGATGTCACAGATCAAGCGATCAATCAGTGACCGGCTTAAACAAAATCAAGAGGCTGTCGTGGTCGTGATCATATAGTACATGTAGTTGGATTTATAACTACCTGTGCAATCAGTGCCTATCACCACTAAAGTTGTGAGTTTGAATCCCACTCATGGCAAGGTGTACTCAATACAACATTATGCGATAAGATTTGTCAGTAACTTGAGGCAGGTAAGTGGTACTCTGGTTTCCTCCACCAATAAAGCTGACCGCCACAATATAACTGAAATATTGTTGAAAGTGGCATTAAACACCCTAACTCTAAACATAGTTGATCATAGTTGAAAAAAGTGGTCTAAACCTCCTTTTAGAGCTAAAAAATGTAGTATTCACCCTATAGTATAGCATCCTATAACTAATTCTATAAAGGGTAGACAGATTATGAATATGATTGAAATGTTAAATGATGTGACTTAATCCAAAAGTTGTAAGATCAAGATATTTAACAACAATTATCCCTCAAACACCTAATTATAAACAGATTGTGGGAAATGGGAAATTGAAAATAGACTGGAAAATATTGTCTACTTCATTCAATTTATCATCAGCTGGTACTGTACATGGGCAATATCAAATGGACTGTAAAATTGAAGCTCATTATTGTATTTTTTTAAGCTTGACTTAAAATTATACACTTGGTGTGAGGATATACACTACTTTATAACTTTTAAAACCATCATATTTAACATGCTCAGTCTAAGCCAATTTAATCATTATTTATTAATTAACTTTGATTTATTAGCCTTTATATGATAAAATCTGTCAATACAATATAAAAACTTGCATTGGGCCAATACGGCAAAAATCAGTCCAATACGGATATTTTCCGTATTGGCCCAATTCCAGTCAGTCCAATAACAACTAGATCGGAATCCGCTAGACATTTCGACAATTGCAAGGAAAAATCCCGAGAGATATTGGACTGGTTAATTAATAAAGGTATCATTACGTGATGTTTTTCATATTGGCCTAGTTATATGTCCTCGGTCTGCTGTATTGGCATTCGGCTGCGCCTCAGGCCAATACAGCAGGCCTCGGACCTATAACTAGGCCAATATGAAAAACATCACGTAGTAATACTATAGTATTATGGATGCCTTTTATAGATTGGTAAGAACTATCTGAATATAAAAGAATAAATGAATATCAATTGTACAATAGGGAATTATGTAATGTTTTAAAACCCAGCAAATATTCAGACAATGGTAGAATATTCAATAAAACTTCTTAGTATTTTATTACCAATTATCTGATCCCTCTTCTGTTTATTTGACTAAAAACTTTAGATTACTGGGAGGTTGTATTGACCAGATTTTAGTTTATATAAAACAGACAGTACAGACTTATCCAACAGATCCCCCTTTCTTAATTAAAGTTACAATTTTGTTATACTACTAGACCATTAATTTTCACTATAGTACAAAAATATTATTCTCAGGTCACAGTTTTAAATTAAGACACTTATATTATTAGTGTTTAATGCCACTTTCAACAATATTTCAGTGATATTGTGGTGGTCAATTTTATTGGTGGAGGACGTCAAAGTACCTGGATAAAGCAACAAACCCTGCCTCAAGTTACTAACAAATATATATCAATGATATATAAAGTTCTTTTGGAGTATTACAAAGCAATTGTTCAGCTATATCAAGACATAAACAAGATACTAGTGGCTATCAGGAGCCTGTAATCTTTCATCTGGTTTTCAATTTTACTTCCAATTCTAATAGAAAAAGTAGGTGGACTGTACAAAGATCAATGGTTTCTGAGGAGAAGATTTAAATATGATTTTTTTTTTCAAGATAAGCCTAATTTGCACTATCTGTAGAAATTGACAGAAAGAAAACATCTAAAGAAAAACCTGTAAGATATGTTGAACTACTCATTATAATACAGTTGCAGCTTAATTTGAGATCATTATGATTTAAATTAAAGAAGTAAAGATCGATTAAAGAAATTTTTGATAATGGTGGCCATCTTGAATTGAGGACAGAGCTGTAGGCCACAAATTGACGAGAAATCAACCAAGGACCTTAACAGTAAAGTTTGGTTTTGCTCAGTGGTTTTCAGAGGAGAAGATATAAATATGATATAAAAATGCCAAGCAATCACAGAAACTAACATAGCCTTTCCGTGGTTGAGCTAAAAACTGCAGCTGTATCATGTTGATCAGCTGTAAAAGTGCCATAAGTCGTAGTCAAAATGAAAAAAACACTTGCTGAACTTTCTTACTTAAAATGCAAGTCCAGAGCTGGGATAAAATATTTCATTTGTGAAAGCTATTCCAAAATAGTCAGGAGTTTTATTTTGTTGATAAATGAATTGTATTTTAAATCACTGTATCAAACAGGAACCAATTTTTCTGACCATCTGTTGTCAGAGTAATCTACTTGTCACAGAGTCTTATGACTTTAATCTAATTTTAATTATAAAAATCACACACATGATCCTGATGTATTGCTACTATAAAATATTCATTGGTATCAAATTATTTGAAAACAAACAATATATAATTTGTGACTGCATTTAAACCACATTGGGAATACAAAAAACAGGAGCACAATTTTAAAAGAATTTGTCATGCAAAATATAAATGAACATTCTTATAATAAACTAAAGGACATCATGGAAGATGAACAAACAAATATTGGTTGCTGGTTGAATAGATAGCTGGTGAAGACTTTGATACATGTCAAAACTAAACAGTGGAACCTGAGATCTTGTACTCAGTCATGTATCTAGATATGTTGAAGTATAATAACAACCCATTTGTAGCAGGGGCTGTCGTGGTCATGATTGTATGGAAGTTGGATTTATAACTACCTATGCAATCAGTGCCTATCACCACTAAAGTTGTGAGTTCGAATCCCACTCAGTCTAGGTGTAGTCGATACAACATTATTTGATCAAGTTTATCAGTGACTTGTGGCAGGTCAGTGGTTTTCTCCAGGTACTCCGGTTTCCTCCACCAATAAAACTGACCACCACGGTATAACTGAAATATTGTTGAAAGTGGCATTAAACACCATAACCATAACCCATATATAATAATCATAAACTTTATTTAGCATGGCTAACTTGAATACTCTGTTGGTTCATTCATCTTTGAAATAACAAGCTTTGATTGGTTAATATTAAAAACCAACAGTAAGCAGAAGACATCTTCCTTCTTACAATTTCCTTTGAATTTGGTTAATAATATGATACACATGTAATTACATCAATTCAATCCATGTAGAATGATGAATAAGATTGATTGATTAAAAGGAGGACACATGAATTTGGAATTGTAACTTGATTAGTCAATAAAGTGAACATCCATTCAACCACACCCACTTCTAGAACTATTTTCGGACTACACAATACAAACTAGTAACAACACAAAATAACAACATTTGAAAATAAAAATTCCTTTTTTTATGTATTTAGTAATGTAATTATAATTAAGAAAAGAAAGTTTAAACAGTGATAGCCAACAATTCCACCAACAAAATGAACAACTGGCTCTCATCTCAAACTATTGAACACAAAAAAAGATCATGACATATGGCACTGGAAAACCAAGTCCTGGCTTGGGACAGACACAAACAGATGACTGGGTTAAACTGGTGAAGTATTGAATGCATTATTTGTATCTTTATAAAGTTGTAAAAGAAGTACATTACTGTGCTTCATACAAAATGTACTTCGTTCAATAATTTTACACACCAATAAAACTACAAAAAATAGCTTCCAATACCTAATTTCTAGATGTTGACATTCAAATTGGTTTGTAATGATATATAATACAATGTATAATGAAACTGGTCTAATCCAAGAATTCTTTGGGTCAACTTTTTTGTTCAGAATAGACAAGTGAACAGATTTAGAGAGGTTAAAATTTAAATAAATCAAATATTGGCACTAAATTGAAAGATCAGTTTACACAGGGTTTCAGGCTATTTAGGTGGTTTTTTTTAGACAGGTTACCCTGTACATTCCTATATTTATACAGGTTATTATTTTTTGGACAGGTTACCCTGTTCATTCCTATATTTATACAGGTTATTATTTGTTAGACAGGTTACCCTGTACATTCCTATATTTATACAGGTTATTATTTTTTAGACAGGTTACCCTGTACATTCCTATATTTATACAGGTTATTATTTTTTAGACAGGTTACCCTGTACATTCCTATATTTATACAGGTTATTATTTTCTAGACAGGTTACCCTGTACATTCCTATATTTATACAGGTTATTATTTTCTAGACAGGTTACCCTGTACATTCCTATATTTATACAGGTTATTATTTTCTAGACAGGTTACCCTGTACATTCCTATATTTATACAGGTTAGGTTACCCTGTACATTCCTATATTTATACAGGTTATTATATTTTAGACAGGTTACCCTGTACATTCCTATATTTATATAGGTTATTATTTTTTAGACAGGTTACCCTGTACATTCCTATATTTATACAGGTTATTATTTTCTAGACAGGTTACCCTGTACATTCCTATATTTATACAGGTTATTATTTTCTAGACAGGTTACCCTGTACATTCCTATATTTATACAGGTTATTATTTTTTAGACAGGTTACCCTGTACATTCCTATATTTATACAGGTTATTATTTTCTAGACAGGTTACCCTGTACATTCCTATATTTATACAGGTTATTATTTTTTAGACAGGTTACCCTGTACATTCCTATATTTATACAGGTTATTATTTTTTAGACAGGTTACCCTGTACATTCCTATATTTTTACAGGTTATTATTTTTTAGACAGGTTACCCTGTACATTCCTATATTTATACAGGTTATTATTTTTTAGACAGGTTACCCTGTACATTCCTATATTTTTACAGGTTATTATTTTTTAGACAGGTTACCCTGTACATTCCTATATTTATACAAGTTATTATTTTCTAGACAGGTTACCCTGTACATTCCTATATTTATACAGGTTATTATTTTTTAGACAGGTTACCCTGTACATTCCTATATTTATACAGGTTATTATTTTCTAGACAGGTTACACTGTACATTCCTATATTTATACAGGTTATTATTTTTTGGACGGGTTACCCTGTACATTCCTATATTTGTACAGGTTATTATTTTCTAGACAGGTTACCCTGTACATTCCTATATTTATACAGGTTATTTTATAAAGTATTTATATTAAAGGTACAATTCTTTTTTTTCCCATAAGATATGTGAAAATTCCTTTTAGAAAAACTACACAAATAAGAGTTTTACTTTGAGTTAATTTGAATAGTTGTAGATATGAAGTGTGAATCTGTATGTGAAAAAAGTTTTCAGAGAGAACTCCAACAACAAACAAGTCATTTCTTCATCCATTCAGAAATGCTACACAAAAATGTTTTTCCCTCAATATCTAAAATGTACATGGTACAATGTGTCCCAATAAAAGGGTAAAAGTGAATATAAAACAGGATATTCATCTTGTAAAATGTTACAGGAAAAACTCGAAGGAAACTTGAGTTATCTTGTCATGAGGCAACATCACAACAACAAAAAAAGGAACAAGGGAAATAACTCTGAAATTATAATAATTACAAGTTTTCAGAGAATTACTAATCAAAGAAAGAAAACTTGAGTAATGCTGTAAAAAAAACTAAATTCTTCTTCCAGTTCTGTATTTTGACAGGTAAAGGAAAGTAACCTTAAACAATGCAATTCAAAATCCACCAAATGCCAGGATTTTCTTAGAACCTTCTGTCTCACTTATTTATCATGTATGCCCAATTCATCAAATCTTTTAGGATTTCATGATAAAATCAAGTATCAAAAACATATTAAAAGGTTAACCAAGTGTAATGTGTATATATATACAAAAACAAAGTAATAATTATGTATCAGTATATATTTTTAATATTTTTGTTACTTCATTAGAAAATAGTGATGGTAATCATACAGAAGTGCTATTTATAGAATGATGATCAGAAATTTTATGTTTTCCATGAAGGATAAAAAAAAAATTGGAAATAGAGAAAAAAAAAGTTTTTTTAAATTATGAAATTATAACCATTGAGTTAATTAACCAAGTGTAAATCTCATATAAATTCATTAAATTCTGAACAACAACAAAAAAAGACTGCACATCATATACAGACACTATATGGGTCACAAGTAATGATAGAAAATACAATAACATTGATTCAAATAATCAAAACATGTGCTTTATTGATATTTTATGCCAATTATGATGTGTTAATGAGTCCTATAATCAAAACATGTGCTTTATTAACATTTTATGCCAATTATGATGTCTTAATGAGTCATAAAGCATCCTCCACCAATAAAACTGACCGCCATGATATAACTGAAATGTTGTTGAAAGTGGCATTAAACATCATAAACCAAACCAAACCACGAGTCCTAAAGTGAAGTTTTTCACAAATTGACCAGAATATTCCAAAATGTATCAATTAAAAAAAAATACTTTGTTTTACATCAAGCACAATGAAGAATTACTTAGTTATTTCTATATTCTAAAATACATTATCTCATAGAAGTACATGTATTTAGTTGAATCTCATATAAATACTTGGGATCCTCGTGGACGTGATCGTATGGTAGTTGGATTTACAACTACCTGTGCAATCAGTGTCTATTGCCACTTAAGTTGTGAGTTCAAACCCCATTCATGGTGAGGTGTACTAGATACAACATTATGTGATAAAATTTGTCAGTGACAGGTCAGTGGTTTTCTCCGTTTCCCTCCACCAATAAAACTGACCGCCACGATATCACTGAAATATTGTTGAAATTGACGTTAAGCACCATAACCCTAACTTAACCTTTAAAAATAAAAATGTACTTGTATTTAGTTGAATCTCATATAAATACAATTTTTTACATTCTTCTTTAATATTTTATTTGAGTGTTGCTTAGAATTAAAAAAAAAAGAAAAAAATCAATACAACAAAAAAACAATACAAAAACAATTGATAGTTTATACTTTTTGGTCATTATATATACATGAATTTATCTACAAGAATCTTGTGAATATTGAAGAATTAAAAAGATTGACTAAATAGTTGGAAATCAAAATCTAAATAAAATATTAAATCATTTTAATTCAATTATGCATACCTGGTAGTTACATGTATATATCTTTGAACCCAAGAGTTTCCCAAAACAATTTTTTTTCACACAAAAAAGACATAATTTTTTGTATAAAAAAATATCAAAATTTATATGAATTAATCAATATTTTGACCAAGAAAACATTTTTCATTAAACTGTAGGAAGATTTGATAAATTTATTCAGGATTGGTGCATAGATAATTTCATATACATGTATAGATATTTCTCCCATTATTACAGCATTTTAACCCCGCTGAACCAGTGGTGGAAAAATCTGTAATCCTCTAGAGGATTAAAATGTCTCGTGCTTTTCCCCGCATGTTGTCAAATCGGTCCGCCAAAGGATTTTTAAATAAAGTTCGTGTTAAATAATGGGAGAAACAAATTCTCCTTCAGTTGCCCATGTGGGTTATTATATTTCTCCACTCTTGAGTTAAATTTAAAATTTTAACCACTCGCCTGATGTCTTGTGGTTAAAATATTTAGTTTAACTCTCTTGAGTGGAGAAATATCGTAACCCACGGGCAACTGAAGGAGAATCTATATATCTACCAAATGTCTATCAAACTGACCAGCATAAAGAATATTAACTTTCAATTGTATTCTGTTGGAATCTTTAAAATACAAGCTAAAGACAAATTACAACCAGCTGGACAATTAAGTTTGAAAAATAAATATTCTTTACTGTGACCATTTATTTTTCTCATTTTGTTAAATATACACGTATTTATGTAAAAATAATTCATATCTAAATCTGTACATTGTTGGTCAGTACCACAAATAATACTGTAATATACTATTAGAATTGTGAAAATCTATATTTTGTTGTGAAAAAAACTTCTGTAATAAGTATGACTATTGATGAATTTGTTAATAAAATTTTACACTTCTGATATAACTACATCACTGTCTGTTGTTTATACTGGTATTCAGTCTTGATAAAGTAACCTTACCCTACATCCATTTATTTAAATTTGTTTATCATTGCCATATTCATATAGGCAAAATTCTTTTCTTAATGTTAACAAGTGTCTCCAGTAAAATTTACAAAATGTATGGTGCAAAGTAATTTCTTACCTTAAAATAAAGAAATAGTAGGAGAAAGATCTGAATCGATCCAACGTCCTGATCCAACGTCTGGTCTATTGCAATGAATTCCAGTCAATGAAACCTTAATTTTACAGATTCAGATTAAATCATTGAAGTTTTAAATACATTTGACAATAGTTAAATTTGTCTTCAAAAATCCTATTTTTTTTAAATTGCCTAAATATTCATCAAAATATTTTGAAATGATTTACTATAAAAAGCTTATAATCTTTTTATCTGAAATCCATATGCGTAACTTGTAAAGAATTATAGGTTAATATAAAGAAGTAATACCTAAAAGAAGATTGAAAGTCAAATAAATGTACTGTATTATTCCAACCATAAATGATTATAATACTTAAAAGATATTACATGTACATTTCTACTGGTCGTATATTTAATTTACAACATAAAGACTCATAAAAGACTTTCATTTAACATTTAAGTGCATCTTTTATGCTATATAAATGCATTAGTTTGCAAATTTGAGGATATCGCAAATATTTAAGAAGTGCAGGTTCTATAATATTCCAATTAATGTGCATATTATCTATGAATAAACTCTTCTGTCTCTGAAAACATTTTTTGGACAACAGGTTCAGAGATTATTACAATTAGACCATTAGTCCAAATAGGAAATATAAGACTCATTTTTAACTTGAATCCTCTTGTTGTATCAAGTGATAGTTGACTTCTTTTTATTATTAAAAACCAATGTAGTCAAACTGAAGAAGACCTCTAGATCACAATAAAAAAAACTTTCATATTCTCTGAATCTTAGTTCAAAGGTCAAACCATTTTACTTTACTTTCTCTGCTATAATCAAATTAATCAAATGAACTTACAAATTGTGAAGGAAATTAGAAATTAAGGTTCCCATTATGAATGCAAAGAAATCTTTTAGAAGTTATTTCCCCTGAAAAGTCTCCTGTGATTGACTGTCTATACCCAAAGATGTTTATAATGACAAGAGTCAATGTTACATTTAAATTTGAACCACTTTTGTATGTTAATTGTGCAGTTTCTTCCACTCAAATCAATTGTTCCTATACTATAGCAATTTGTTACTTGTAAAATATTATACAAAAACCTAATGACCTTGTTGACTTAGGTCAAAGGTTGAATTCAGAAAAAAAAATCTGTTCTTTTGAAGTACAAATATATCATTCTTTACATAAAAATTTCAACATGGCGCATGATCTTTTATAACTATTTGGGATTTTTAATGGCACATAATCAGCAACATAAATAGATTTCTTTGATTACAACGATTTAGTCCTTTTCAGTTGATCACATTAACTGTGTTGACCCCCCCAATTCAATTCACAATAGCACTAGGGTATCTGTCTATACATAAACAATTCAATATGACATTTTATATCTGACCACTATAATGGGCTTTTATATCTGACCACTATTATGGGCTTTTATATCTGACCACTATTATGGCTTTTTATTTCTGACCACTATTATGGCTTTTTATATCTGACCACTATTATGGCTTTTTATTTCTGACCACTATTATGGCTTTTTATTTCTGACCACTATTATGGCTTTTTATTTCTGACCACTATTATAGCTTTTTATTTCTGACCACTATTATGGCTTTTTATTTCTGACCACTATTATGGCTTTTTATTTCTGACCACTATTATGGCTTTTTATTTCTGACCACTATTATAGCTTTTTATTTCTGACCACTATTATAGCTTTTTATTTCTGACCACTATTATAGCTTTTTATTTCTGACCACTATTATAGCTTTTTATTTCTGACCACTATTATGGCTTTTTAATCAAACATAATCAGAACATAAAATAGATTGTATGAGTGTAATTATTTATCACTTTTCAACAATATAAAGTGTTAATACCTTCATTTTGTAATAATGTCAAAGAACCAATATCAGTGCACATGACCTAACAAATGGCTGGGAATATTATAAGAAGCACACTCTGAAGCAGAGATCTACAACATTACTTAACATTAACTTTATAAAAAAAACTGTCTAGCTAATTGTATGGTCAGACCTAGATTACATGGGTTACATTGATCTTTTTTAAATTTTAATCATAATAATTTGCACATAAATAAAGTTAAGTCTAATTATGTAACAAAATTCTGCAAAAAGAGACAGATTTCAATATAGAGGACTAGGTGAGATTAGTAAAGGGATGATATATATTTCTTAAACAGACAGTTTATTATACATGTAAAGTAAGCATAAAATATGTAATATCTACAGTAGTATACATAATATACCCATAGAAGAGTTGTGCATGAGGTCATCTGTGAAATCAGGGGAGACAAACTCCTTTATATATAACCTTATAAATCTTCACAGTCTTTTTAGGATTGAATTTTGATTGGATTGTATTGAATCTCTACATTTCAGTCCAGTGAGGGTCATTCTTAGATCATTTGGTAGAAACCGACTTCTTTTAATTTAAAATGATGACATTCAAAGAGGTAATGATACTTGTTACCAATTTGATTTTTTGGTTTCCATGGGAATAATTCAAATAATGATACAACCTCCCTCCCTAGAGCTGATAAGTGTACTACATTACTGGGATGGACCTCTATTGAGTGTTACATTGACTCCAAAAAACTATTATTTCTTGGTAGACTATGTAATATGCCTTCCAGGTTTCTACCGAAACAAATATTCATTACACGTCTATTATTATACTTGAACAATTGTACAACGATTAGTGGTGGTTTTATACCGGACATCATAAAAATAGTAAGGAAATATGATCTGTTCTCGTATGTTGACAATTTTGTAAAGACCAGTTCATTCTCGTCATCCAAAAAGTGGAAATATCTAATCAAAAGTAGTGTAATAGCTTACGAAGAACATTGCTTACATGAACGGTTCAATATTGACACTGACTTTACATATTTTAGACTGATTCAAGAAAGAATACTGCCACATCGTGCTTGGACTGTCTTGAAAAGTCATAAGCAACTGATAACACAGTGTCAATATGTTGTGTCGCTTTGTGCACTCATAAAGGAAAACGAACATGAACTACTATGTCACAAATGTGGCCTGTTGTACTGGGACCCCATAGCTCATATAATTGCTAGCTGCCCAAGTGTTATCACTATAAGAGATGAACTGTGGTGTGAAATTATTAATATTAGACCGATTGAGTTTAGTGCTGCTTACATCAGATGGATGATCTTAATCTTGTGATGACTTTGTTAGCATGTGACAGTGAACGTTTCTTCGATCTGTCGAAATCTGATTCTGACCTTTTCAGTGCTCTATATGTTTCATTCATTTACAAAACATGCAAACATTTCTAATATATATCCTAATTATTCTAAATTAACAGTTTTGAATTCATGATAGTTTATTTCATCTGACATTAACATGAAAGATATTTGTTTTTTTTTCTCTCTGTAATATAATCTTGTAAATGTGTTATACAAATGCTCTCCTAAGGGAGGATAATAAAGAATATATATACGAAGATGCCCCCTCCCCAGTCAGGAGTACAATTTTGAGTATAAGGTGGCCCCAGCAAGGAGCACAGTTGTGAGTATCAGATGGACCCCAGTCAGGAGATCGGTTATACATATAACATATACCACAGCCAGAAGATCAGTTGTGCTCTGAACTTACAACAGATGAACCCTACATACTTACATGTATCAGAAAGATCTAAATGAACTTTCAAAAAAACTGATCAGAATGCCCCACATTACAACAAAGTTGGTCAATAACAGATCTTAAGAGTTACAGTAAACATGTATCTACAAACATTATTTGTCAATTAAAGGTTTCAGTTTCACATTACTGGTATACCTTTATAGGCTCAGTATTCATTTTTACTTTACATAAGGAGAATATAATGAAATATATAAAATGTCAAGTTTCTAATTATAATTATTCAAAGAAATCAAAATGAAATCAAAATTTTAATAACTTTGTAAGACACACCCATTTTCCAAAATGAAAGAGACATGTTTTGCAAATTACCCAGTGCACTTTTACAAGAAACCAATTATTAACAGATTTATAAGGTATTTTACAAACAAATTTTGACTCAACTCATTGTTTCTGAATTTGTATTTATCTATCATTGTTTTTCATCCATTCTTACAAAATGTTGTAAGTTGAAATTGAGAATATCACACATTTGCAAGCTATTGGCTGTCTTGCACTCATTCCAGGCTAGGGGGCTCTCTCACTCTCATAGCAGGCTAGGGGCTGTCTCAGTCTCAGTGCAAGCTATGGGCTGTCTCACTCTCATAGCAGGCTAGGGGCTGTCTCACTCTCAGTGCAAGCTATGGGCTGCCTCACTCTCATAGCAGGCTAGGGGCTGTTTCACTCTCAGTGCAGGCTATTGGCAGTCTCACACTCATTGCAGGTTAGGGGCTGTCTCACTCTCATTGCAGGTTAGGGGCTGTCTCACTCTCATTGCAGGTTAGGGGCTGTCTCACTCTCATTGCAGGTTAGGGGCTGTCTCACTCTCAGTGCAAACTATGGTCTGTCTAATTCTCAAAGTAGTCTATTTGTTGTTTTACTCTCATCACAAGCTATAGGTTCTGTCTCACACTTACTGCAGGCTATGGACTGTCTCACACTCTTTGCTGGCTAGAGGCCGTCACACTCTCATTGCAGGATTAGGACAGTCTCACTATCAGTGCAAGCTATGGACCGTCACAGTTCACTCTCAGTGTAAGATATGTGATGTCTCACACTCATTGCAGGCTTCATATGTTGAAGTTAAATGAAGGGGTTATCAGTCTGTAAGACATTAATCTAAAAGCTACAGATGTACTATGAAGAGAGACAATTGTCTTATTTTGATTTACAGAAATAAAGGATTTATTTAAGTTTAAGATATCAAAATTTACAGCAGATTTGTATACCAATATTCTAAAAGACACATGATCAATATTATTGAATACATGTACCAGTATATGAAAAACACTTTTTTTCTTTAGATGTTTCCCGAGTCTGAGTGATAAAATATCTTGTGTTAATGTCTCACAATAGTCTGTTGTCAAATAAAATCTTACAAGAAACAGAATGACAAATGAAGACTGCTCTGTTTTCTGTGCAAATAATGTTTTTTCATATTTTGATTGTAATTTACAGAAGAAACAGTATCTTTAATTGACAAATTTTGAATGTTGGAATATCTTCACTATTGGGAAATTCTATGTCTCTTACATTCATTTTGTTGTACTCTGTTTAAGAAGAGACACAATTTCCCACACTCATAGACAATGATCTTCAAAATGTTCTCTTAAATTAATTTTTTTTTTAAATATAAAGTATTAATTTCAATTATTCTGTATTAATCAAATTTCCACAGAAACCTTAAAGATATACCAAAATGTTTGGACAAAAAAATAGATTTTAAATGTTGCATATTGTGATTTTTGAGGTAGGGTTACTGAATATTTAAAAATTTAAAGTGATTACAGAGAAACTCGATCTTAAGATGTCTAAATTGAATACTAAAGACCAGTGAATAGGAGTTAATGTAGTTTGTCAGATTATAAACATTCTATGAAATATAAGTAGAAAAAGTGCTAATAAGATTGACCTTTGGACCAGACATTTTATTATTAGGGGTTTACATATAACTACTGATTGAAGTTACACCTGCTATCAGAAATGAGATACTTGTATGGTTCAGGTAAAATTACCTAGCTTACAAGGTTGTCAAGGCATAAGTTAGAAATTGTTTTGCTAGGGATAAACAATTTGACGACCTCAGGTAGCCTGCTAGGGGTAAACTATTGGACGACCTCTGGTACCTTAGCCCCTTATCCATAAATTTTGCAGTTCCAGAAATTTCTACCTTATTCGTATAGTTTCTGAAATTATCTGGATGAAAAACCTGATCAATTTGTGAAAATTTTGAAATTTCATATTTGTGACCAGTTTCTCAAAACACAACAATGAATATTTATGTTTAAGTAGGGGACAACTGCTGGTCCTCTTGAGACCTACCATTTATTCAAATATTTTTGAAGCTATTAAAATTTCTTATTATCAAACTATATTTCACAATTATGGGTGAAAAATCATCTAATTCTTTTCAAATATTTTAGGTTATAAAAAGAATTTCCCAAATATAGATTCTGAACAATAAGATTCCTTACAGAATTTTGCAACAATTCTCAAAATTCACAATTTTTCATCTAAAAAAAAAGATTTCACCCCCAAAAAGTATCCCAATACTACTCATTTTCGAACTTGGCTGAAATATTCTTGAAAAAAGATTCTATATAATATTGGTTTGATTCTGTAAAAGAATGAATTTGCTAGAATGCATACATTCAACAATTCTCAAAATTAATAATTATTCATTAAAAAAAAAAATTATTATGCCAAAACAAGTATTTAGATAATATTTATCTTAGAACTTAACTGCAATATTAATAAATAAAGATTTTACATAAATTTGTTGGCAATCCATCAAAGAATAAATTAGCTAGAGTGCACACAAGCAAAGAATACATCTAACTACACACACATCCACCCACATGCACATCAGGCCACATCTCCCAGCCAACATTTCGTCTAAATATAACGGCAAAAGGTGCAGCTTTATAATTGAATCTTGCTAAAAAAGTTTTGATACAACATGTAAATTCTTTTGATCAATTTTTAATACATTACAACATTTAAATTCATACCAAAATTAATCCTTGATTCAGTATTAACTATATCTAGTTGTGACCAGGTCAAAATAATTAGGTAAATATTGGTATAGTTATAGTTTAATTATCAAGTATCTTGTACTTTTATAATAAATTTACTTAGGATTATAATAATTAAATATTCTGTGTAGGAGATCTTATATATGTGCCGTGTGGACAAATAAAGGGGAATAACTCTAACTTAAAGTTATCAAACAACACCACAGATAATTATCCAACTATATCATTTATGTACAATTTTAATACTTTCTCATTTGTTTTTTTTAACTTTATAACTGCATGGTTTTCAAATTTGCACAAATTTTGTAAATAGTCATCCAATAAACATTCTAATCATGCTTGGTTTGAAATCGTTAATTGGTTAAAATCAGAGGATATTTTTTAAGAAATTTTCTTACAGTGTCTTATGTTAATTAATCTAAGTGCAGCCATCTTTAATTTCAGATTCTTAATGAAAAATGTAAACTTTATAAGGGTATACCCAAAGATCATTCATAAAAAGTTTATATTAAATCAAGTTTCTCAGATGAAGCTTTTCATACATTTTCAGATAGGATCCTATGATAAATAATGTGTTGCAGCCATTTTGTATTTCTGATTGATACATAAAATAAACAATTACATGTAGTAGAAGACCATCCATAGAACATTAACTCAAATGGTTCTGTGTTTCAACAGATGCAAAGAGAATGTTAAATACCTATGCATAGTCAATGGACACCAAATCGGAAAATCTCACATGGCCAATCATCATTGTTAAAAGCCACATTAAACAATATTTCAGTTAGATTATGGCCGTCTGTTTTATTTGTGGAGGAAACTAGAGTATCCAGTGAAAACCATAAGTTACTGACAATCTTTATCACATGAAGTTGTATCCAGTACACCTTACAATTTGGTAGGGGTATGATTCACAACTGGGGATGGGCACTGCATGATTGCATAGGTTGATGTAAATCCAACTACTACATGTATATGATAGTACCTCTTAGCAGCTCCTGCTCAATTGGAGAAACTGTCAGTATGTATATATTCTACACAAGAAATATATATATATATATATTCTTTCTCATTTATTTGATACTTATTTAAAATAAACAATTACTTTTAAAATATATTGTACACTATACTGAATAAACAATAAAACAATTTTTAAATTCCTAAGCTTTTATAAACAAGGGAGATATCATCTCTTATGTTCTTCAAATGGTATATTTCTGTTATGAACTGACAGATTTTATGGAATGATTTTACATGAAACCATGAATTATACCTCATAAACCTCTACAAAAAAGCAATAGCTCAAATTTTAGGATGTTCAAGCATGAAATGTAGACATTTTGTTCATTTTTCTGGTTTTTATGGCAATGTGAAATATGGGTTACAGTTTTCAAAGATGACCAATACAAGGAACATGCCACCTAAATTTGATTTAATTTATCCCAGTGGTTCTAAAGAAGATTAAAATGTTAAAGATTAATGATGGACAGATGTAGCATAACGACAAAAGCTGATGTGATCTTCAATTTGTGATTTTGAAATACATAAAAAAAAAAAATTATAGATGTTTAGGATTAGAATTATTGGTGTTATGCATCACATTTAATAACATCATGGCTGTAAGTTTTATTAATGGAGGAAGCTGAAGTAATGATTTAAAACTACAAAAGTACTATAAATAACTTCTATGCCATGGTAAAAAAAATTGTACTGTTCAAGTTTGGAAGATACTAAATTTTAGGTACCCAAATACATATTTTTTTAAAAATACTAGAGGTTCACATTATGTATTCAATATATTTGTAAGAAGTCAGTTTAAATCTTCATGATGAAAAATAAATACGATGATATTTAATAAGAAAACATTTGATATATAATTTAACATATGAACTATTCAACACATTCTGAATGTCCCTTCTGAATTCATCATGTCATACTTTAGTAATATCGTAATATTTTGTTTACTTAAAACAAATCACTACCTACCGACCCATCTGTTAAAATGGGGGTTTGCAATGCCAAACAAGAATGCTTTAAGGTTGTCGTACACCCATATGCCACAGAGAAAAGAGTAAATTAAAATGTAATCAGTCTATCTTACTTAATTTGTTGCTTCAGGCTAAAATAAGATTTAATATTTATATTCCCATAAATGTTTTAGAAAGATGATGAACTATTTCTGTGACAATAATACTGGTATGTTAGGCCAGCCAGATGTCTGTAACAATAATACTGGTATGTTAGGCCAGCCAGATGTCTGTGACAATAATACTGGTATGTTAGGCCAGCCAGATGTCTGTGACAATAATACTGGTATGTTAGGCCAGCCAGATGTCTGTGACAATAATACTGGTATGTTAGGCCAGCCAGATGTCTGTGACAATAATACTGGTATGTTAGGCCAGCCAGATGTCTGTGACAATAATACTGGTATGTTAGGCCAACCAGATGTCTGTGACAATAATACTGGTATGTTAGGCCAGCCAGATGTCTGTGACAATAATACTGATATGTTAGGCCAGCCAGATGTCTGTGACAATAATACTGGTATGTTAGGCCAGCCAGATGTCTGTGACAATAATACTGGTATGTTAGGCCAACCAGATGTCTGTGACAATAATACTGGTATGTTAGGCCAGCCAGATGTCTGTGACAATAATACTGGTATGTTAGGCCAACCAGATGTCTGTGACAATAATACTGGTATGTTAGGCCAGCCAGATGTCTGTGACAATAATACTGGTATGTTAGGCCAGCCAGATGTCTGTGACAATAATACTGGTATGTTAGGCCAGCCAGATGTGTAAGTATTAAATAAGACATAATTACTCTACTTGAAGTTCAACATAATAAATATAATAAAATATTTTGTCTAATTCTTCCTGTATCAGTTGGTTTGTAATAAAATAAGTGACAATTGTATCACTGTTTTGAAAATTTATAGACATTTTATTTTAGGCAATATCTAACAAGTTTTATGACTAACTTACAGTGAACTTGAGTAGAACCAAAAACAAAACTACAAATCAATTTCTACTTAAAACAGACAAAACTTTCTTAATTACAGGTGTAATATAGTGACTTACCTGTCATTTTAAAATTCAACCTTTGAAGTTTATAGTCCTTTAATCTTAGTTACATCAACATGTAAAATAGTATATCATTGTTATTCTAATAAGAGTCTATTCTGGTGTAGTTAAATGAGGCGTAGACAGTCAGTGAATGTCAACAAATCTTAGATAGAGATGTACACATAAAATTTTTACTTTATAAATATCATTTATATTTTGAACACATGACTGATATATTCAAAATGAAGCCTCTATATATCATTTAAATAATCCATTTTATACTCTTATTTCACATTTCAATTTCAACTTTGAAATTTATGATGCAATAAATAATAGCTACTTTAAATTGTTTCTAATAAAGATAATCATAAACTTTTGGGTATGCATATTTATACATATATAATGATGGATTTGTAACCTCTATCTTGGATTTTATTTAAAATGTGAATTAAAATTATTATTCTTAATGGGAGATAACTCAATAAAAAAAAATTCCACTGCATGAATAAGTGGTTATTTTCTGTTCATAAATATATATATACAGGTATTGTTATTTATACTGGTACATATACATATTTTAAAGTTAAAGTTGTAAAAAATAAAGAAAACAAAACTTTGTTTAACTTGAACCATAATCCATTGATTTCTTACTTTATAACAAAAATGTTGTGATAGGTCCATATCTGTCAGTGATAAAGTAATGATGTAGCATTTATAAGACAGAACTTAAATGTACCAGTCTTCATAGCATTTATTATTGAAGACATCACTGTGATTATGAGATGAAGATCGGCTTTTCCTTGAACTTTAGATTTTTACCATAATATCAGATGTATTTCATGTTCAGTTACATCAAAATACTTTCCTAATTAAATTGATGACCAGATATTATTCAACAATTGGCTTTCAAGTTAATAACACAAAGTAACACATGGTTATGAATTTTAATAATTAAAAGTTAATTAATAATCCACTATCTATTTAAAATAACACTGATGTATACCCTTATACCAATCATAGGGGTTGATCCCTAATACATTTACTGACATTGAAACTGATCAAGGGATACAAGCTCAACTTTAAAGATAATATCTTTTTTAGTCCACACAGTATTCCCAGTTTATTTGACTGTATTTGCCTGATTAATTATATTTGTTAATGAAACTAATTAAAGAAAAACTATTAAGCATACCTCTCTATGTTATACTGCTTTATATGTACGAGTCTGTGTCCCAAGATTGACCATGAGTTATTGTCCTTGATTGTATTACACTTTCCTCTGATGTCTGTAAACTTTTGTCCCCATTACAAAAGGTTGGCACTTCCAATTATGGTCCTTTACTGCATTGTAGCCATCAAATCTATCTAAAATAAGTTTAGATGGTGTATTAAAACATATATCACACACATAACAACTCTGAATTTACCAGGAGATATTTATATCACATACATAACAATTCTGAAAATACCAGGAGACCTTTATATAAATATAACTGAAATATTGTTGAAAGTGGCATTACACACCATAACTATAAACCCTAATCCCTGAATTTGCCGAATTTACCAGGAGATATTTATATCACAGACCGTGTTCACATATAGATCGATTGCGATTGGTTTAGGTTAGTTCGATTCAGTTTGAAACCGCTGTGTGTTCAGATTGGATCGATCTCGAACCGATTGCAATTGTTTCCGGTAATAACCACTGTTCACACTGCTCATCTGATTCGATCTCGAATCGATTCAATTTTCTGTTGTCTTCCGGGCACGTGCCATCAGCAGACTGTTGCTTGGATATAATCATGGCTGATCTTGCAAACAGAGTGTTGTTTATGCTTATTTGCAATGATAGTTGACTTTATGACCAGAAGACTGCTTCAAAGGAGGATCTACAGACTTTATTCAACGCATGCCTAATGAACACGTTTTGAACCGATCTAGAATCGATTTAGTTGTTCTCATCTATAACTGTGAAGCGCTTTAGTTTAGAGCGATCTAATTTAGACCACATATTTTCTTTGGTGTGAACATTGAAATCGATCTCGAAGCGATCGCGATCGATCTAAATACGCTTAGTGTGAACAGGGTCACATATGTACATAACGACTCTGAATTTACCAGGAGATATTTATATCACATATGTACATAACAACTCTGAATTTACCAGGAGATATTTATATCACATATGTACATAACAACTCTGAATTTACCAGGAGATATTTATATCACATATGTACATAACAACTCTGAATTTACCAGGAGATATTTATATCACATATGTACATAACAACTCTGAATTTACCAGGAGATATTTATATCACATATGTACATAGCAACTCTGAATTTACCAGGAGATATTTATATCACATATGTACATAACAACTCTGAATTTACCAGGAGATATTTATATCACATATGTACATAACAACTCTGAATTTACCAGGAGATATTTATATCACATATGTACATAGCAACTCTGAATTTACCAGGAGATATTTATATCACATATGTACATAACAACTCTGAATTTACCAGGAGATATTTATATCACATATGTACATAACAACTCTGAATTTACCAGGAGATATTTATATCACATATGTACATAACAAAGAATTTATATAATAATTAATTGAGGAAAAGAAATTATTAGAAAAATAATACCTACATTTATATTATATTTTTCCATTAAAAATAACATTTCAATCCTAAATACAGCAATTCTCATTGGAGAACTGTCTATACTACAGAGTATGATTGTATTTAATAAACACAAACTTGTCAGATTGATCATAGATATTTGACTTTCATAATATTGATGTTTGACTATATAATATATTAAAATGATAGATAACCTTGTGTACAAAGATTTCAACAGGTACAAAATATGTACATCAAAGTTTACAAAACATCATTGATAAGAAAATAATCGTATCAGACTACACACTATTCATTCAATCATCACTTTTGTTCTTGTAAAATAAACTGGTATCAATGATGAATTATAGTGAAGAGGTTAAAAGGTTTGTTTTATTTGTCATGTTAAATTACATGTTATTTTATCATTTTATTATTTAAATGCCATCTATTATATGTGTAGAAATTTATTACCTGTATATATAGGTCACACAAACTAATTTCTTGTTTGAATTAAACATTATTTTGTATTTGTATTGTCTGCAATTTAATGTTGCACACAATTCGTGTGGATATTAGGTTTGGTTTATGGTGTTTAACGCCACATTCAACAATATTTCAGTTATATCATGGCGGTCAGTTTTGTTAGGGATAGGTAGATAAGAGACATGTCTGTATCAGGTATTTTATTCAGTTCGCAATACACAAATCATACGGGGTCGTCGTGATCATATGATAGTTGGATTTGTGCCTACCACCACTAAAGTTGTGAGCTCCTACCCCGTTCATGGTGAGGTGTACTCCTACAACATTATGTGATAAGTTTGTCAGTGACTTGCGACAGGTCGGTGGTTTTCTCCGGGTATGCAGTTTCCTGGATCAAAATATACTTAGTAGTTTTTTTCCCCTGGTAACCTGGTTCATTAATGTCACCAGTAGACTCCAAGAACCCCTCTTTCAATATTCAAAGGTATTATTTATTTGTTGAAAATCTAAATAATGAGAACACAAATATAGATTCAACACTAAGAAATGTTATGTCCTGTCAATAAACAACAAGTCATCTAGATATTACCAACTAGAAAAACACACACTACAAGAAGTACAGGACAATCCATATTTAGGACTCCAAATCTCAAACGACCTGAAATGGAGCATCCACATCAACAATGTGTGTTAAAAAGCTAACGCAACACTAGGCTTCCTGAGAAGAAATTTAAGAAATGTCCCTGAAACATGCCGAAAGACCACATATGTTACCCTAGTAAGATCAATCATGGAATATGGAGCTACCATCTGGAACCCATACCTAAAGGGAGACATAGCCAAACTAGAACGAATACAGAACAGGGCTATAAGGTTCGTTAAAAAAGACTACAAAAGTAGAGAAACAGGAGCCATCACGAGGATGAGAGAAGACCTTGAGCTGGAGACACTAGAGGAAAGACGACTTAGCCTACGTCTGATCCTAATGTACAAGGTGGTTGAGGGGTTGGTACCGGCACTACCAACAGATAATTTCGTTATATTAGCTAGACCGAAAAGGAACATCAAAACAAAACATTTTAAAGATCATATAACATCAAATATAGTAGAGAAACGTACATGCAATAATACAAAAGGACTCGAATTACCGGACTACAAGAAACATCAGTACCAACATTCTTTCTTTGTGGACACTGTAATTCATTGGAACCATCTGCCAAACAGTGTCGTGCATGCAAATTCCTTAGAAGCATTTAAGACCGCTCTAAGGAATCAGCGCCAATAAAGACCGCCATCGACGCTCTCTCTACCCGTTGTATAAAAACCATAGTTGGGTTCTACAACGTACCAGATACAGATATAGATACAGACAGATATAAGGTCATCCATATTCGGTTGTCTAAATATTTATGACGGTAATTCTGGTTACAATTTGGAGGACATTGACAAAATTGTCAATAACATTACAAGAGTAACTGTAAGGAAATGTATGTGTAGTCTATCAAAATTAGCAAAGTGACATTTGAAAAAAATAAATTAAAGAGTAGATATAGTTGTAAAAAAAGTGTTGTTTTAACATTTGGGGTTTTTAAAAAAACTATAAAAAATAATAATAATTTAAAAAAAAATGTCGCACAATAACAAATTGTTTAAAAGTGCTGGTTGGCTTTTGATTGACAATTAATATTATACAATTACTGCACTTGAACGAGATCAATATGAGGTTTTATGGAGCAGAGTACAACAATATTGAACGAGGCGAATGGAGCAGAGTACTCTGCTCCATAAAACCTCATATTGATCAAGTTCAAGTGTATTAAAATCCACCTGTGATGTAAATCTATTGTCTAAACTCTCCATTATTTTTAAGGAATGGAGAGTTATGAACAATGTGGACAGGGTCGGAGCTAGAGTTTAAAGGTCAAAAACCTCAACCTGTTTAAAATTGCAAAAGTGAATAACAAACAATTTATTTAAATTTTTTTGTTACAAGATTAATAATCAATAAAATTAATAAAGTACAATGGGTGGATTTTAAGTTGGAGAATGTCCTCGTATCTCTCCATTCCTTAAAAACAATGGGCCTCGGCTCCATTATTTTTAAGTAATGGAGAGTTACTCGGACATTCTCCTATACGTAATTGTTTTATTACATACGGCTCTATTTTACTTTAATTTTGAAATTTTATGAGAACTTTAAAATTTTGAAACTTTTTGAAAATTTTATCATTTTGAATTTTGAAGTTTTGAAATTTTATGAAAATCTTGAATTTAAAAAAAAAAAAGATTTTTCGAAATTTTTGAAATTTTCAAATTTAAAAAAAAAATTGACCTTTGAATTTTTTTTTTTTTAATTTATAAAATTTTGAAATTTTTCGAAATTTTTCAAATTTTTTGAATTTTTCTAACATTGATTAGCAAAAAGCAATTTCTGTGCAATAAAAAACCATATTGCACTCTCGTGCCACGTAATTTCATTCATTGATTTTGCACGAGAGTGCAATATGATTATTTATTACATAAGGCTCTATTTTACTGTTTTTCTATTGGCCAGAAGCAATACCCGTGACATTCCATTTTCTAACATATTGATTAGCAAAAAGCAATTTCTGTGCAATAAATAATCATATTGCACTCTCGTGCAAAATCAATGAATGAAATTACGTGGCACGAGAGTGCAATATGGTTTTTTATTGCACAGAAATTGCTAAAATTAAAAAAAAGAAAAATTTAAAGTTCAATTTTTTTTAACAAATTTGAAAATTTCATTTTTTTTTTAAAAATTGAAAATTTCATTTTTTTTTTAAAATTCAAAATTTTCATAAAATTTCAAAACTTTCAAAAATTTCATACTATTTCAAAAAAATTCAAAATGATAAAATTTTCAAAAAGTTTCAAAAATTTCATAGTTTTCATAAAATTTCAAAATTAAGAGTAAAATAGAGCCGTATGTAATAAAACAATTACTACACTTGAACTTGATCAATATGAGTTTTTATGGAGCAGAGTACAACAATATTGAACTCGGCATTCGCCTCGTTCAATATTGTTTCGCCTCGTTCAATATTGTTGTACTCTGCTCCATAAAACCTCATATTGATCTCGTTCAAGTGCAGTAATTGTATATTATTGCACAGAAATTGCTTTTTGCTAATCAATATGTTAGAAAATGGAATGTCGCGTGTATTGCTTCTAGCCAATAGAAAAACAGTAAAATAGAGCATTATGTAATAATATCGATTATCGACCTAAATAAATCAATATTGATATTTTTTTGTTATGTTAATTCTAGGTATGTTGAAACCAAGCTGGGGGGCTATTCTCCTTCCCACTCTATTTGGCAAAAATTAAAGAAAAATCTTAAATTAATAACTGGAAGGGGAAAATGTTTTGTCCACCCAGTTAAGCACCCGGTAGAAGGGTTTGTTTTGAAGCTAATGACCATTTGTTGTTGTTGAACCCCCACTACACTAATCTCGTTACACCAGCCCCAATCCCACTATCCGGTCCACACAAAAGGGTTTGTGGTTAGGGGGGGTGTGAGTAGGCGAGGGATCTGGAGACCCAGCTGGTCCAGGGTAAAACCCTGGTAGGGGGCCCAGGGGGGCAAAGCCCCCTGAAGTTCTGGGGATTTTAGGAATTACAGACATTTATTTGAACGACAATTTTGAACCAACCACACCATTTTTATCAGACCAAAAAAATTTGATTTTGAGTCTTAATTTTGTCGGATAATTGTTAACAGGATATTTTTGTCAGATTATAAGAACCTAAAGTAAAACTTTTTTTTTGAACAACCGTGATGCAAATTGTTCAACTCATGACTGATCGATCACGATATTTTAACCCTTCAAAGAACTATTGGTTTAGTTTTAAGCATTCCTCATTTCACTAATTGGTCTGTACTTTCGGTGCTTGTCATTTCGGGTGGTTCTAGTTAATACTGCCCGTCCGTATGGAGCTTTTCTTTTCGTCGTTTGATTCATTCATTGAAAACATATGATTCGACCGTTCTTGTTTATAGACAAACAAAAGCGGAAATTGTCGGCGAATCCATATATGAATCAACGAACACACCCAACGTGTATTTACAATGTGTAGGAATATTTTACTACAGGTCACAAGTTAACCATTCATGAAAAAGTTGTTTGTTGAACTGCTTAATTAACGTTGTATAACATATGCTTTGCGAATTTTAGGGGGGGGGGGGGGGGGGCGCACGCCCCGCACGCCCCCCTCTAAATCCGCCCCTGCACACTCCTACGCTAATGATGCTGAAACATCAAAATTGTTGTGCAGAATAAAAAATAAGAATTAATGATGAGGAATATCAATTGTTTTTATTAAAAAAACTTTATTATTTATTAAGCAGTATATTATTTTGAAATCTTACCTAAGATCCCCACTGATTGTCGAATTGTAGTTTCCTGCAGCACAACAGAATGTTTAGTATCTCGACAGATGTGCAGTAATTATGCACATTGTCATCTTCATAATATAGTAACACATTCTAACGGTCATAAAGATGATGAGAAATGGCATCCCTGGCATAACTTTCTTAACAACATACAGAAAATTAGATGGCAACTCAAGTGGTTCTTTCAACAAACCAATCTGAAACTGACATGATGATACCAATATTGATTGACATGTTGTTAATTTCATTGATGTGCCTAAGGATATGAATTACCTGTTTACACATGAAAAATTTGTCTTTTATGTTTATTTGGGGGAATTTACAGACAAGCTTATTATATTGTAACGTCCTAAAAAAATGTTACTGCTAGAATGGCAATTCGGCAATAATGGACTTTCATCTTATTAAAAAAAACCACAATAACTGGTGATTTTATTAAAAGATCAAAGAACAGTGTTGTTGAAACATAATAAAAATTTATTATTTGCAGATATTTAAATAAATAAACAGAAATATTCCTTAGAAAAAAAACTGAACAAGAAATTTTAGTAATTACAATTAAACTCCAAAATAGGAAGTGTTAATTTTTTGGACCAAAATAGAATTGTCTCTTCTTCCATCTAAAATCTAAAAATCAGTGAGCGAGTGGGTGATTGATGTTTAACCCCAGTGAGCTATTTATAAGCTACATTTTGGAGAGAGCAAGTTACTCTTTGATGAGATGGTACATAGTTTGTTAAAAGTTGGGGGGGGGGGGGGGGGGGAGGGGGGTAATCACAACAAATTATGCCCTTAATATTTCTATAAATGCAGACTAAGAACTTCAATAAATCTATTTATCCCTTTGGAATATTCTGGATTCCAGACTTTATCTTCATTCCAAAAAAAACCGAGTAGTATAGTGAAGAAAACAATCCGAACGTAATCCATACCAGATAACGTCGTCAATGCAGTTTTATTAATGCTTTTGAAGTTATATCAAGGGTACTCGTAATAAATAACTCTAAATGTAATTGTGATGCCGCTTATGAAGATGTAATTCATTACTTTTTGGAATGTCCGCTATCTCTAAACGAAAGAATTGTCCTTCTTGATGATTTCGATGAAAACGAATTTGACATAGAAATTTTACTCTTTGGAAATTATTAAAAGGGCCGTCGTGGCCGTGATCATATGGTAGTTGGATTTACAACTACCTGTGCAATCAGTGCCCATCACCACTGCATGATGTTGTGAACTTTCGAATGTCGATCAGGGCGAGGTGTACAGCATTATGTGATAAAGTTTGTCAGTGACTTGCGACAGGTCGGTGATTTTCTCCGGGTCCTCCGGTTTCCTCCACCAATAAAAACTGACCGCCACGATATAACTGAAATATTGTTGAAAGTGGCATTTACACGGCTGGTAATCGACACAAGCAGAACATTTGGTTCTGCAAAGAAATTCGTGAGGATAACTTCCGGTTTTGGTGGAGGAGAGTTCACGAAGACGCTTCGCAAGGTATGTACACGTCAAAAATTGAAATTTTCTTTTTTACTGCTCGAATATTGCAAAATCAGAGAATGCTATGCTGTGGCGAATGCTTTCACGATTAGAAACATGTATAGTTTATTCTTGTATATGAAGTGTAACTCTCGCAAAATCAATCGTTCCACGAAAAACATGACGAAAATTGTGACACTCTTACATTTCTAAGTTGTTCTTGACAAAGATGCAAGTTAAATTTTCAATATTTTTTCATCATGGGAGTCTAAATGTAATTGAGGATAAATTCCGATTCGTCAGAAGTAAATTGAAGTCTAGATAAATCTACAAACTGTCAATTTTCTCGTTTTCCTGCTTGAGGAGATCGGTTCTGATAGAGCACATTGCGAATGCATGAGGAGATTTGCTAGTTTTGGTATGACACATGTAATCCACTGTATAATCACAAATTTTGCATGTCTGTCTGGTAATAAATTCACGAACTGATGCCCTTCTTCCCGTCGGGTTTTTAAAAGTATAAAAGTAATATTTCATTGTTCATGTGCTGTCCATAATAAAAAAAAGATCTCTGTTAGTAGTGGTTACAAGATGTAAAGCGCTTTACCGATTTTAAGGATATGTCCACAGTTTAATTGACATCTTGTGTTTAATTTATTCATGACTACTAGCACTAAGTGAATGTTTATTTACGTTAGACCTATGTATGTGCTGAAATCATGTAATATTATAACTTGTGTAGATCTGCGGTGAAGTTTCCGTCATCTTTAGTAAACAGGTTGCGTCGAATAGATGTGGAAACCCGTTTGAAAGGATATAAATATTTTGAAATTGAAAGAGATTTTTTTTAATAAACATGGTGTCCTGATTGATGGGGATTTTAAATTTGGTGTACTGCTACTTGTTTTTGTTCGTTTCCTTGGAGGTGATACAGGCAATCTATATCGAAATGGTTTTTTGTAAAGGGTCAATGTCAGTCCCTTTTCCCTCTTTCCCTTGAATCCTGGCATCTCCTGAAAGTGGACGGAGAATAGTTTATTTTGATTAGAGTATTTATCAGTTTTGTGTTTAAAAGTGTCAATTTATCAATTTTGCAGAAAACAATTAACAAAACTAGCAAATCTCCTCATGCATTCGCAATGTGCTCTATCAGAACCGATCTCCTCAAGCAGGAAAACGAGAAAATTGACAGTTTGTAGATTTATCTAGACTTCAATTTACTTCTGACGAATCGGAATTTATCCTCGATTACATTTAGACTCCCATGATGAAAAAATATTGAAAATTTAACTTGCATCTTTGTCAAGAACAACTTAAAAATGTAAGAGTGTCACAATTTTCGTCATGTTTTTCGTGGGATGATTGATTTTGCGAGAGTTACACTTCATATACAAGAATAAACTATACATGTTTCTAATCGTGAAAGCATTCGCCACAGCATAGCATTCTCTGATTTTGCAATATTCGAGCAGTAAAAAAGAAAATTTCAATTTTTGACGTGTACATACCTTGCGAAGCGTCTTCGTGAACTCTCCTCCACCAAAATCGGAAGTTATCCTCACGAATTTCTTTGCAGAACCAACTGTTCTGCTTGTGCCCATTACCAGCCGTTGATTTAACACCATCAAACAAACAAGCATCTTTGTAAATGACCATGCAAATTCAAGAATATTTGAAAAAGTTCGTAAATTTATAAAATAAACTAAAGATTTTTAGGATTTCAGTTAGCAATTCTGCACCCCTTTCCGTTTTCCCCAAATTTATTTACTCTTCAACGAATTTAGAATAAAATAATCACAACCTACAAACAGTAACAGGTAGATACACAAAGATCCACATAGCCAAAGAGTATATCTACATTGTAGAGTGTTGAAAGATGATCAGTTCTACTATTGTGTAAAAATAATTAAACTCTTAAGAAGTATTCTTACTTCTTGTTACTTTTGACAGAAGGAGAAATCTTATTCTGTTTGAGCTAATGGACATTTTTACATGGGGGAATGAATATTTTGTACATTATTTTTTCTGTTCAACTTGTGTGAAGTTTATATTTACACTAGTACTTGTTGTTATTAATGTTGTGATGAAGCCATTCATGATTTGTTTATTTAATATGCTGACCTTTCTTTTTGACAGAAGGAGAAATCTAATTCTGTTTTGAGCCAGGAACATTTAAAAATGGGAGGGTGCATATTTTGTACATATATTTTTGTGTGAACTATTATGACTTTTATATTTATAGTAGTTATTATTATTGTATGGTAAGCCATTCATGCTTACTTTTTGACTTTGCTGGCCATTCATGCTTGCATTCGGACTTATCTACTCTTTACGTTGTTCGTCATCATTTTAACTTGTTATTTTATAAAATCATTTTGATTGGACGAACTGATTTCATTTATTTTGTTTACATGTTCTTAGGCATTCTGCTAATCTAATTCTAATACTAAATTCTCGTGCGGCACTTGACGGCAGAATGCCTAAGAACATGTGAACAAAATAAATGAAATCTGTTCGTCCAATCAAAATGATTTTTATAAAATAACACGTTAAAATGATGACGAACAACGTAAAGAGTAGATAAATCCGAATGTAATTAGTATAGTCTATTTCAAAAATCCAATCGCGCGAATTAATTATTTTTTGATAAATAAAAAAATTACACAATTAGCTTGATTGATTATATGTTAAGTGTTCGATGATGACGACAAGAAGCTAAGTGAAGGAATGCTCATGATGAATGTGACGACAAGAAACCAAGTGATGATCAGTCTTGATAAATCATCAGAATTCTCATGGTTAAATAAACTAAATCATATATAGTTAAATGTTTTAATTTGGCAGAATATTTTCACAATTATGAACATTAATCATTTTTTAAAGTCCAACAATAAAAAACATAATCAATGATTAAGCACCAAACCAACGACCAAGAAGTGAATAGACAATTATCAAAAATTAACATTGATTATGTACAAATTAAAAAAAACAACAATATGTTATAGGGCAAAAACCATGATTCATTCCGATCAGATCAATTTTATAAATATAACATCTAACACAGAATGGAATCGAAATACATAAAAGTAGTATTAGAAATCCTCGACTTACTCGTATGAATGGCCAGCAAAGTCACAATGCAAGCATGAATGGCCAGCAAAGTCAAAAAGTAAGCATGAATGGCTTACCATACAATAATAATAACTACTATAAATATAAAAGTCATAATACTTCACACAAAAATATATGTACAAAATATGCAACCTCCCATATTTTAAATGTTCCTGGCTCAAAACAGAATTAGATTTCTCCTTCTGTCAAAAAGAAAGGTCAGCATATTAAATAAACAAATCATGAATGGCTTCATCACAACATTAATAACAACAAGTACTAGTGTAAATATAAACTTCACACAAGTTGAACAGAAAAAATAATGTACAAAATATTCATTCCCCCATGTAAAAATGTCCATTAGCTCAAACAGAATAAGATTTCTCCTTCTGTCAAAAGTAACAAGATGAGATATAAATCCTCTTGTTTAACAATGAGCTAATACTTGAACAAAAAAATTTGTCAACTTGATATTACCGGAGTGGTTCAAATGAAGGTTACAAATGGGAGAATAAAATTCACAAACTGGAACCCCAAACTTTAAAAAAGGTTTATAAGTAGCAACAAATTTAACAGCCCGTTTTTGACAAATAGATTGCAACTGAAAATTTACAAATTTTACAAAGTTTCCAGAATTATCTAAAGGCCTAGGAATAATGGCTGATAAAATTATAACGGCATTTAAATTTGCCAACCTTTTTACTGTAGTAATAAGGACATTATATGCATAATTAAAATCTGCTAATTTATGGTTGCAGACATTATTAGTTTCCACATGAATTATGATTATATCATAATTTACCTTCACAATTCCTGCATCTATATAATAAATAATGTCCCATATGTCTGCACCTGGGAATGGTTGCAATGTACAGCGTTTTAAACTCTTGATATGTTTAAAAATGGAATCGCATATCAAAGTAACAGATCTACTATCTGTAAAAATAAAAAAGACATTAAAATCATTTCAAAATAAAGTCCCTAATTTTTTCCGCTACCATAAACTTATCAGTCAAAGAACACACGATATATTTCTTGTATGCATCACTCTTCCAGTCTCCCATCAATTGAATGAGACTAGAAGAAATACCAGCTTGAGCTGCTAAAGTAGCACCTCCTCTACGAAAACTATGAGAGGAAAATAATTTTGGATTTAGACCAATTTTTGCAATCAACTCCCTTAATCTATGCTGAAATTTACTATAAGTAATAGGAATAATGTTTCCTTTATAATTAATTAAAAACGCAGAACTACTTGATGAACACGGATTCATACTACACATTACTTTAAAAGCTTGTACTGGACAACATTTTGACACAGGAAATGTTAAAAGAGGAATACTAACAACACAATTTCCGAATTGCATAGTTTTTGTCTATTTAAACCTTACAATCAAATAAGTAGGGCACACGGTAATATCTCCTCTACACAACTGTGATTTCCTGCTAAGAAGGAAAAAGGCAAAAAGAAATAAACACCAATATGTAACATCAATAGAACTATTAAAATTCATATGATCATACAATTTATCCAGAATTTCCAAGATAATTGGTAAAGCCTGTCTAGGCAAATGCTGTAGTTTTCGATCTAAACCTCATAAAGGTCAATTTTAATACATAAGAACTAAACATTTCAATGTTAAGGCCTAGTAATAAAAACAAAACTTTAACGCCGTTAAGATATTTACGTATACTCTGAGCAGACTTAAAAGTTCTACTTAAAAATTCAGAATAAGTACACAGTAACTCTGCATCTATTTGAAATGGTTGTAAATGAAAATAGCTGCAAAATAATAAATAAGCTTTCCATTGCGTTTTGAAATTATTCAGAGTTCCTATCGCAAAGGCCGACATCCTGGTGAGGAACATTTCCTGACGAAGATCTTGAAAACCTAAAACATAAATCCACAATAAAACATTTTAAAACTTGAATTTACCAAACATAACTGAAACGAAAATAAGCAGACGGAATTAAATCTCTACAAATTACCATGTGCCTAGTTCTATCTAGAAACTCCTGTTCAAATTTACCATGTAAATCCCAACGAGACAGTAGATCTGGAATACGATTTTCCCTACCTGAAATGTGTCTACACTTAATATCAAAATTATTAATAGCAGCGATAAAGCATATTTCTCTTAAAAAAGACTAGAAATTTATTTCTTGAAGCACCTGTATTTATGACACGCACAGTCACTAAATTATCACAATTGATAACTATCTTTTTTCCGGAAAAATTACTTCCCCATGCTTTCAAAGCCACAACAACTGTAAGCATTTCACATATGCAAATTTTCACTCAATAGGAAATCCGGAAACGAACAATGAAAATATCTTTCGTTCATCCAACCTCCACAACCAGTTAAGCAAGAGTCGACAGAAAAAACTTGATCTGCTCTTGACCATTCTTCCGATAGCATCAAAGATACTCCATTATAACTGGGCAAAAATGTACGCCACCAACACAAATCAAGTTTAAAATCATCTGGTATTGAAATCTGACCTTTTTCAGGAATTTCTCTTAACCAATTTAACAATCTATTGACAAAAATACGTCCTGGGCGTACACACTGTGAAACAAAATTCAACTTACCCTATAAAGACTGCAATTCTTTTTTTGTTACAGACTTGCTTTGTTAGCCAATCCAACACTAATTGTGAAATTTCAGCTAATCTTTGTTCATCAATAGATATTGTCAAATTTTTTGTATCAAATAAAATTCCCACAAAAATCATTTTAGTGTTTGGCGGACAAGCCTTTTCGACCGATTCCTCAAAACCACAACGGTCAAGAATTTGCCCTAAATTATTGAATGCATCCCAACTTTTTTCCGGACTTTCACAACCGGTTAAATCGTCCAAATAATTGAGAATGTCTATACCTATATCTTTACAAATGTATGCAATAGCAGATGTTGTTCGGATACACATGTAAGCGGCAGATCTTAACCCCATGGTTAAGACTCTATCAAAGTAAGCGTGACCCCTCCACTTGTAACCTAAGAGATGGATGTCACCGGGGTCCACAGCCAATTGTCTGTAAACACGCTTTAGATCCCTTTAAAAAATCAAACAACCATGATCTTTTAGTTTTATCAAATTTATAAAATCATCAACTTTGAAATTTTGTTCCCTAAATATTCATCCTTCAAAATGCCAAAAGTTACAGATTCCCCTTCAGGAAAACTTAAATCAACTATAACACGGCGCTCACTGGAATCGTTTTTTGGTACTGAATTTAAAGGAGATAGAGCAATTGGTTCATTAAAAGGATTGTCTTTAAATGGTCCAACAACAGCTTGATATGAAGCTTCTTTTATCAAATAACTAGTAATTTGTTGTGGAAAATCTGTGGCTCCCGTATGATTTCTACAAGAACTAGATCTAAACGAACTTCCATTATGTCCCACCGGCCATCCATACTCAGTCACAAACCTGGTAGTCACTGTAATTCAAGAGTTTTTGCCTAATATATGATATATTTAGTCTTGAAAACACAGGAATCCTGCAATCTTGAAAGTAAACCAGATGCTCTAATTTTATTATGTATTGCAATATAATTTATTAAATTTTCTTTACTTAATGAACAATCTGAGCAAAATTTACATTTAACAGAGTGCTTTGATTTCCATAAAACCTTTTCCAAATTGTCGACTTCAAAAACTTGCTGGAGTCATTCGTTATTGTGAGGACACACAGAGGAACACTCTGGGTGTTGATTTTTGATTGTATCCATCCTGTAACAAGTGGCACAAAAATGTTTAACTTCACGCTCAACACCCCTTATAACAATTTTATGCGGGGAAGCTTTAGAGCATTTATTTTTTTGAAACGATGCACAATACCATGCGATTGGTGTTTTAAAATCTTGTTTAAAACTAGAACTTGTCTTTTTGCTGTAATCCTGTTTAACATATTTAGATAATAATGGTACCTCTAAATCACCTGGATTATCTTTCCAAGTTTTAACACCCCTTCAATCTGTCTAAGAAACGCGGCGTAAAAATATAATAAAGCCTTCCATTGATAAATGTTACTGTAATATACTATTTTTTTCAACAAAGACAACCTAGTATTTCGTTCATCAATTTTTGTTTTGCGTGAAATAATAATTTCTAGTTCTCCAGCAACAAAAAGTTTAAAGTCAAGATCCTGAAATGCGACAGATTTATTAATATACTCGTATTGAAGGGCAGTCTGGGGCCAAGTTTGTGGATTCTGCACGTCGTCACTAGCTCTAGCTACCATCCCAGATTTAACCTTACGTTTGCTCTTGAAAACTTTCTTTTTACTATCCCGGTCTGACTCTGATGTATTAGAAGAATCCGAATCTGAATTTGAATCCATCGATTCTGTTGATTCGGAAACTGCGTGTTTTTTAGACGACTTGTTACTCTTACCGAAAAAAGTATCCTTTTTAACTTTTTCCTTTTTCAAATCACGTTTCTGTTCATGATCATGTGACAAACAAGAAAAATCAGAACTATCGTCTGAACTATTTTGTGTAATACAATCAGTAATATCAATATCAAATAATTTACCCTTCCTACAAATTTCCGACAATTGCTTTTCCACAATATCATTCAACATTTTTTTGTTTCTTAGTTTATCTAAATTTATCTCACCCTTTTTCTTCTTTTTCTGTACTAAATCTTTATCCTTGCCAGTGCGTCTGTTGGGCTTCTCGTCCTTCTTTGCAACTGCACCAATATCCTTCTGATCAAACTTTCCTGCAGTACTAACCCTCTGTTGATACTTCACCAATTCCGATCCACTCGACTCATTACGTGATATCGGAACACTCGTATACCTTTTCTTTGATGTTGTTAACGGTCCACTCGACGACACACGTGGCAAAGATTTCGGAATAGCCCCTGCAACTCAAATTCCCTCTCAGATATGGAGATTTCTAAATCTTCAATTTGTTCTTTTAATTTATTTATAGTTTCACCTTTTATCTCATCGTCAAAAATACCCGACGTTGGGTCAGAAATGTCTAAAACATCGGCATAGTGGGTCAGAAATGTCTAAAACATCTTCGGCATAGTCCAAACCGAATTCATTTATAAATTTATAATTTTTTTGTGTATTACCTCGTGTAATAGGCATGTTGACCGAAGGCAGTCTCCTGTGCAAGGCACAAAAAAATCGATGTATATCAAACAAAAGCGCTGTCAATGAATTAAATAAAAATAACCAAAAGAAAGAGAGAGAAGAAATTTTTTTTACCATAAATATTTAAAGAGAACGAAAAACGAAAAATTAACAGTACATATTTAAGAAAGGCTCTATTAATAAATTAAATAAAAATAACGAAAAAATAAAAATTACCAAAACTTTACATGCCTCACGGGATGAACCACCATGGTAATCGAGCCGACCTTCTCGTGCGGCACTTGACGGCAGAATGCCTAAGAACATGTGAACAAAATAAATGAAATCTGTTCGTCCAATCAAAATGATTTGATAAAATAACAAGTTAAAATGATGACGAACAACGTAAAGAGTAGATAAGTCCGAATGTAATTAGCATAGTCTATTTCAAAAATCCAACCGCGCGAATTAATTATTTTTTGATAAATAAAAAAATGACACGATGAGGAGTTCTACTATTGTGTGAAAATAATTAAACTCTAAAAAATATACTTTTCGATGAAATAGCAAAATAAAATTACTCTAATCTCGAAAAAATTGGTGAGCCTGTTAAGCACAATAAACTATCTTCTAGTAAAGAGAAAAAAGTCTTTAGAACTGAGGACAGGAGCTGAGGAGACTCTTAATTATTGTTACTTGCAATTAATATCATTCTAATATTGTAATATGTAATTGTGCCTTTTTAATGTTCGCGGGAATTTACTAACATAGGAAAGAATAACCGTTGGGCGAAAAAAAAACTTTTTCAAACGAAATGTCATCAGAAGTCGATGTACATACCGGTTATAACCATAACATAATGAAATAGGTTCCCCTTTGGCTGTCATCATCCTTTTTCGTTATGCAAGAAAATAAAGGTGGTCAATGCACAGCACGACACAACAACTTAGACAGAAGTTTCTTGGAGTACTGGTATTTGGCAGACCCAACCAGATAGCGATGTTTGTAAGAACACTAATTAAATTTAGGTATCCAATAAAAAAGAGATAATCCAGTTGTTCGTCTTTGGTTGAAATTCCAAAGGAACACAAATCAGATCAATGGTTGGCCAGGATTTCTTCTTTCCTATGTATCGTGGAGGTAAATTTTGGGTTGATTTGAATCTTGAATATCCGCGTCGATTTTATTTGTCCGGAGATAAAGGGACACATTCACAACATTCCCGACGACGCTGTGTCCTTGGAAACGCTTCAGTTAGGTTAAAACGTCTAGTGTATTATATTTCAAAGAAACTCAAACAGTTGAAAATTATTAAATTATTGGAAAAAGATAATATTTTCTGATGAAATTATGGTAATTTTGAATCCTGGTGGGAGCTGAAAATATAAATGAAGTCCACCGAATAGCGGATGTCATAGTGTCTTAGATACGCTAGCGTTTGTCCGAAAGGTACTTTGAAGGTGATGGTGTGCAGGGGTGATATAAACATGTTAAGGTGCTCGCACTTTAGTGCTTGTAGATTGACAGTTAAACTCTGAAAAATATATCATATATTGTGGTCTTTTTCCCCCTCAATAATTTAGGATGAGAGAAGATTGTACGTTTTATTGATATTGGTGGAATTATTCCCTGTCACTATTCAAATTTTCTTTTCATAATAGATATATTTGATGGCAATCTGTGTGTAGTCTGTGATTGCCAAACATTTTACTGATACGGGTACCGTTAAGGCAATGTTCCTTGCCATATATTCCATTTGTGTGCAAACTGGAAACCCGATGTGCATCAAAATTGATCGGATGATACCTCTGTGGTAGGGGAAGAACACTATTGATTATGAGGTCAAGGTCGCCATGACACTCAAAATCAACCATTGTTTTTTTTAACTTAAGACTCTTGCACTCACTGTCCACCAAGCTTAGTGTCAGCTTTGTTGGAGAGGAAGACACAGGAAAGCTGGTTTACAGACGTTAAATTGTGTTCTATACATAACAGAACGAGTGAGTGAGTGATTGTTGTTTAACGCCAAGTTGGCAAATTTTTGTTCAGCCATATCATGGTGAGAACAAGTTACATTTTGATGAGATGATGTCTGCTTTGCACTAGACCAACACGCTTAGTTGGATTTTTACAGTACGATGCCACATTAAAAGCAGTCATTGGGTATTGACTGAACTCGGACGCATTATCCTGATTCTGAGCCCACCAGTCTTTGCACTAGCTCCTTAATGTTACGTGCTTAGCGGAAAAGCAGCAAATACCAATGTTATTGTTTAATTTATATTTTTGGTTTGACCCGCCAGCACTGGAACTCACGATATATCACACTGGAAGCGAGTACGCCAACCATTTCACCACCAATACGGTTTTAGGAAATGTTATACCGGTATACTGTCGTCAGGTTGAAAGAACTACATTGTAATAGTTCATTCGATTAATGCGCAAGTGACCTGAATCAATTTACCGTATATATCCAAATTAATAACCATTTTCTAGTGTAATTCTTATAATACTGGATCGTGTATTCACCTAAATCCCCTGATTGTTAAATATGTGTTCGTTAATATGTTGTTATTGTCCTGAACACACCCACAATACATCTCGTTTGACGTTAATATGTTGTTATTGTCCTGAACACACCCACAATACATCTCGTTTGACGTTAATATGTTGTTATTGTCCTGAACACACCCACAATACATCTCGTTTGACGTTAATATGTTGTTATTGTCCTGAACACACCCACAATACATCTCGTTTGACGTTAATATGTTGTTATTGTCCTGAACACACCCACAATACATCTCGTTTGACGTTAATATGTTGTTATTGTCCTGAACACACCCACAATACATCTCGTTTGACGTTAATATGTTGTTATTGTCCTGAACACACCCACAATACATCTCGTTTGACGTTAATATGTTGTTATTGTCCTGAACACACCCACAATACATCTCGTTTGACGTTAATATGTTGTTATTGTCCTGAACACACCCACAATACATCTCGTTTGACGTTAATATGTTGTTATTGTCCTGAACACACCCACAATACATCTCGTTTGACGTTAATATGTTGTTATTGTCCTGAACACACCCACAATACATCTCGTTTGACGTTAAGAATAATCAACTCATTTTGTCGGTGTTTAGATGCCGCTTCAAGGTTGTATACGTGTTAATCGATGGGAATGTCGGAACAACGGACTGACGAATCAATGGGGCGTCGGAACAACGGACTGACGAATCAATGGGGCGTCGGAACAACGGACTGACGAATCAATGGGGCGTCGGAACAACGGACTGACGAATCAATGGGGCGTCGGAACAATGAGCTGTCGGATCAAGGGGTGTCGGAATAATGAGGTGTCGGAATAGTGGGGTGACACCCCTTTTATACAATGTTTTTTTTTCTTTTATGTAAACATATAGCTCATATTTTAAATTTCACAATGTACACGTGCCGTCAACATCTACAAAGGTTCAGAGTATACAAAGTCAAGCCCCTTGACGCCTGAGACTCGAACAAGGGAGACACATAGAGTGGGATTCGATACTCAAAGACAGAAGTCATTTGATCACTCAGGTGAAGTTGTTTTGGCCAATCTATGGTCAATCAATAAATATTTATTATATGAATGCATTCTTTTCCTTTGATCTTTTTATGGTTAATATACCAGAATGTAAGCAACAGCTAAGAACTATGAAATAATGCACACAGATATGAGATATTGCACACTTTAAATCTGGGCTGTAGTTTAATTACTCTCAGAGAGCCGTGCAATAATCAACGACCTAGATGTGATAATTGCACGGCTTCATGTTACAAATAATTTATGCAATGGTTTTCAGAGTTAAACTCGGAAAACCGTTGTATACATATTATTAAGTATGTTGACTGACTCTCTTTTGCATTTAAAGCATTTTAAAAAAAAAATCTTGACCTTGCAATCATTTCATATAGAATTATTTGGAACAATGGAGCATCGGAACATTTGGGGTATCGACACAATAGTGTGTCAGAATAGCGGGGTTTACCCGATCTTTGTGGTATCTTTTTTTTTTCTCGGATACAGCAGACCTAACATCTAACGACATCTCATATGGAATCACGTCAGGGTTCATGTATATTCAATCGATCAATCAGAGTTCAGAGAGGTCTTGAGAATAAATGGACGGTCAAATGTTAACTGACATGATCCGTTACCTGACGTCATTCAATGTTAGCTGTATCACCATAATTATTTTTTTTAAATATGCAACAAGATGTGTATTTGATTTCACTATTTTCTGTGCGCCCTGGAAATTAGTAGTCTTTCCGACGACATTTCAAAATCTTAATATGTTCACTGAAAACATACACCAAACTCGGATGTTTAATTATCGCTTCCTAAATAGGGTTGTGAAAACGTTGAATTGCTTGCAAAAAAAATAACGCGAGTTCATGTTTTATTACACCCAACACATGACATTCCTTTACTGTAAAATGATAACTTTGCAAGAACTACCAGAGTCTATGCCTGTTTCGTCGTTGTTGTGCACTTTCTGTATATAGAATAACAAAAAACAGAAAGCTGTAAAGAATCATGTAAGGAAAAGACCCATTAGCTAATACCATTATGGTAAACGTATATCCACTCCATATCACAGCCATAACTAACCGACTACGACAATCAAATATACCAAGTAACGTTTCTTTTATTTCGGAAAGGAAGTCGATATTTGGTGGTCTGCGTTCCGCACGCCATATACCAACAAGATCGCCATTTGACGACACATCTGACGCGCTATCTGACTGTTCTGTAAAGCTGTCATTATTGTCCACGTGTCCATCCAATGATTCATCGTTCTCTTCAAAGTTTGGGAATGACATGACATCAATACGACAAGGAATGTGACTCTTCTCCTCGACAGATATTTCCAAGCTTGTCTCTGTGTCGTCTGCTTCACATTCCGTTATATCGTCACTTTGAGTGGCAATAGATCGTACTGCAATGTAACATTCCTTCTGAAACTAAAAGATTTTTACTTCTATTATCATACTGGTATATCTTTCTCAATTATGGTAAAATCATGTTATTTAAAATAAACTTTGAGATAAGTTGACCGACCACGTAAAAGAAACGTTTCAATAAATAATAATACATGTAGTTGTAAAATATGCTGATTAAATGTCCTAGTAAAAATTAAAGACGATAGACTCATTTCTGTAACAAGTTATCACGTTCAAACACTTTACACTTATTAGTTGCAAGTAAATATCTTGCAAGTATATAACGTCATCTTAATCCAGTCACAGTATCTTGACGTTTAAATGAAAAATTTAGCGAAATAATAGACAAAAATCTGTATATTATATATATCCTACCGTGAGATCTGCTCGGTCATGCAATAAAATCGATCACTTGTTTTGATTTACAATTCTCGCGCAGCACGAGACCAATGACGTCATTCTGTATATTCATAGCATACATAAACACTGAGGGAATACTTTTCAACGTCAAAATTACAAGATGAGATTAAAACAGAGAAGTTTGAATTGAATAAATTCCATGCAAGTAAAAAAGATCCTTTTTACTAATGTCTTTTTTTCCTGATCATTATGCTTGTTAAATATGTTTCCATCGATGGTATTCCCCAAACATTTGTATTTTTCCGGTTTGTTGACATAATCGTCATCACAGTTCATGACCGTTTCTGGAATGTAGGCCAAGCAAATTGTATTTTAAAATACTTTGAAAATATGATGATTGATCATTCAGATTCCACCATTTTCTAGAAAATGGCCGATTTTACCGGGAAAATACATGCAAGTGCTCTCCATTAGTCACAAAATGGCAGATTATTTTGCATTTCCACTGCTGCTTTAATAACAAATATACCCCTTACTTCTTGGGGTATTGAAATGAAATTCACAGAGAAGATAGAAAAAGAATTAATTTAACAGCAATAATCAAAATGTATAGCATAAATTGAACAGAGAATTAAATTAAACCAGACAGAAAATTGAGATTATCTGGGTTAAAAAAAACCTGTCATTATTACAAATAGCATCAACAAAACTGTATTGTTACCACTCTGTGATAATAAATGTGTTTAAAATAAATTGAAATCAGTCATTAATTGTTTTACCAAAATATGTCGGTCTAATAGATTGTATTGACAAAAGCAAAAACACAAAATTCACTGGATTAAATACTTTTTATGTGGGTAAGCAAGTTTAATTTTTGCATCAAATAATTAATTTTTAATACTTCAATTTCAAACTATTTAAAAAAAAACATTTTTTGAAATTTTTCAGACAAATCAATTACACTGAAAAAGCTAAAATACTGTACTTTCTTAATCTGGTTTACTTTTTAAGTTTGGTTGGCCTATGACAAAATCATGTGCTTTATTGAACTTTGACCGGCTTTATGTGACGTCATACGACGCCATTTTGAAAATGGATGGTAAACAAATACAGGTCAGTGTGTTATTATTATCGATCTTTTTTCCATGGAACTTTACACATGTGAGCAAGAATAGATGAGGAACATAATTAAAAAGAAAAAAATGTTTACTTTTCAAACATGAAAAAAATAATCAAACATTATCCAATGACTGTCAGACGAGGATATATAAAAACACAAGTAATGAAACAAGTTTTTCCTGCCTTCGTTCGCCCGTAAAATAATGCTACGTTGGAATGTTGGAAGGTAAATCCCTTTCATGCATAGTTTATTTGTACCAAACATTGTCTTTTTTTTTTTACAGCAGACAGACTTTCGTGTTTTAAAAATTTAGCCATTGTGCCCATAACTTCCGGTTTCGGCAGCAAATAAAGTTGACAAATAAATTATTTGCTTTACGTCTATCAAAAAATTACGGAAAGCCCATTTTTTATGCCGTGTTTTGGCAGCCATTTTGAAAATGGCAGACATCTCGAAAATTTTGAAAAGGCGGAATTGCTCCTCTAATGGTGATCTATCACTAAGTCAAATTTTATGTCTCTATCATTATCCATTTAGAAGTTATCAACATTAATGTACGAAATTTCAACTTTCCCATAGGATTCTATAGTAACCCCCATCCCCTTTGAACCCCTCAAAATATGACTTTGACCCCCTTTACCATAAAACTTCAGGACCAACTAGAAACATATATCTTTAACTCCACCAAATTTCATGAAATTCTGTCCAGTAGTTCCTGAGATCTGCCGTAGACAAGTTCATGTGCCACGAAAAGAAAGAAAGGAGGAGAATAATAATAATAATAATAACAAGATATGATTATAATCTAACGATTATGGAGTCTCCCATACTGGCCACTGACAACAGGTTTAAAAAATAAATCAAAAGCTACCTTTGAAATCGAACAATGTTGAATTTTTGCGGTAATGTGGCGGCTATTTTGAAAATGGAGACCGGTAGAAATTTTTCGATGTCGGGAATCAATTTAGGACGTTGAAATCGAACAATGTTGAATTTGTGCGGTATTGTGGCGGCCATTTTGAAAATGGCGACCGGTAGAAATTTTTCGTTGTCAGGAATCTATTCGGCACATCATAATCTACCCACATATGAAATTTCGTTGAAATCGGACAATGTTGAATTTGTGCGGTATTGTGGCACTCGTCGCAACTTCGGCTGATTCCGTACCTTCATCATACCTCTTCCGTATTACGATAGCTCCCATAGGAACTACTTTCGGAAATCTTCAATGAAGGAGGTATTAAAATAATTTCACTTTCGAATATTCGTCCAATAATAATATATTTTCATTCGTCGCAATGTCGGCTGATTCCATACCTTCATCAAAGACCAATATTTTTCAAACAAACTCATCTATTGTCGCCATTTTAGAACTTATTCGCCGTGCGCAATGTTTGATTGAAATGATACGGTCTTCCGGCGAAAAATGTGACGCGTAGACGCATATCAAATACCGTATTACAGCCGAGGTATTGAGGAAGCGAAGCGGACTGACCCGAGGTTTGCCGATTGGTATTGTGGTGGCCATTTTGAAAATGGCGACCGGTATAATTTTTCGATGTCAGGAATCAATTCGGGACATCATAATCTACCCACATATGAAATGGCGTTGAAATAGGACAATGTTGAATTTGTGCGGTATTGTGTTGGCCATTTTGAAAATGGCGACCGGTAGAAATTTTTCAATGTCGGGAATCAATTCGGGACATCATTATGGACCTTAAGCAATCAATCAATCAATTCGCACACATTATTGTATCCAGCTCTATTGATGTGTCGACATTGCTTTTTAACCAAAATATTCCATGATAAAGGGCAGGGGACACTGGTACGCTCTTCTCTTTGTCTTTTCCTTTTTTGTTTGTATTTCTTTTTTTTGTATTCAGTTATTTCATCTTTCTTTTCAATAATGAGTTTTCTTGGCTGGACTCGGCTACACGCTACTTGAATAAAGCCCGAAGTAGTCGCTACTAAAACATATACGGGATACTTACACTACCGGTTCATCACGATCCAGGTTTTTATGGAGTCCGTGTTGTTCATATATGTGTTTTTTTTTAGTTCTTGTGTGGCCCTGTCAATTGTTTGTCCGTCTATGATATCGTGTTTCCGATGTTCTGGACCTTTCTTTGGTGAGTAAACGGTTCGGTTTCTGGCCCCATATTACACATGTTATAGTGTTAACTTTCAAAGAAATAAAGCATTTGTCGGACTATCGGACTATCGGACCGTCGGACTATCGGACTGTCGGACTGTCGGATTATAGGTCGGATCCCAAGTAGATCTAGTATGTTTTGTCCTCTAGTTGGCACGTTGATTACTTCGGTTAAGTCGTTGTTGTTGGTTATTTCTACCATCTTGTCATTCAATGCTTTTCCATATTGTGGGTTGGTATTGACAGTTGTTGACTGCCAGTTTATGTGTGGTAAGTTAAAATCTCCTCCTAGTATAATATTGGGTAAATTTTGCTGGGTTTCTGTAATGCTTGAAATCATTTTCTCTAGTTCTTCAAGTTCATCAATGTCGCTGTTAGGCTGTCTGTAGAATGTACCAATGTATAATGGTTGGCTGCCTTGTATGCTGACTTTGCACCAGACAGTTTCACAGTTTGTACTAGGTGTTATCTCTGATGTGATGTAAGTGCAGTCGACTGCGAGGAATACCCCTCCTTCTCCAAGTTTCCGATCTTTTCTATAGGTGTTTTTGAACTGGTAAGGGAATACTTCGTTACTAGCTATGGTGTTGTCAAGGTGAGATTCAGTTCCTAGGATAATATTTGGCTTGTGAGTTTCTATTAGTTCATGAAGATCTACTTTCTTCTTGTCGCTGTTTAAGCTACGACAGTTCACTATCATCATTCGTAGTTGCTTTTTGTAATGAGAATTTGTTGTAGTTTGCCCCTGTTGAATTGTGTGATTGTCAGTTGTTATATCTTCATCCTCAGATAATGCTTCAAAAGAGTTGTTGGTACTTAGTGTCATGGAGTTATCCATAAAAAATGAATCTGTGAAGGTAAGTAACCTGCATTTAGGGCATTCAAAAACAAGACTGTGTATGTTTTGGAATCGGTTATAGTCTTCCTTAGATAGTCCATCACATTTAGTGTGTACCCAGGTTTCACATTGGTCACACTGAAGTGCTGCTTGGTTGGATTTTACTGGTTTGCTACATATGGAACATGGGAATTTAATAGGGCCTGGGTTTTGGTGGATGTCCCCAGATAACGTGATCAGTATAGAAATATATGATGAGCATGTTGATGGTTTGCATGTACCAAGTTTTTTCCACTGATTAGATGAGACATTCCATACAAGAGTGGGGTTGAGATCTAGCAACGTTCTACTTGTCTGGAATAATGTTGGTGTTGTTGATTTGATCTCACTATCATATGAGCAGATATCTGTATTAGTTGGATTAATAGTGGTGATGATGGCTATTATTCTGTAAAGGATCAGAAAAGTTCGTAGGATATTTAAATCGGTCATTATCTAGGTTGTTTACAGGTTGCTATATTTTCAAACATGGCGGGTAATCAGCACAGCTGATTATTGTAAACAAATCCTTCTGCAGTTCCCAGCTAGATATTTACTGGGGATATTTCTGTTACAGGTGTGTGGGTGCTATATACTACCTCTAGAATCTGTAATGAATGATCGGAATTTTGGAAAATATGCCAAAAGTAATGTTTTTGTGCAGCTCGTAAAATTTCCGTGTACACAGGTTGATGCATGACGCATCCTTTATAAAAGAATGATTGATAATCAATATCAGTTATCTACGGAAAGTACGGAAAGCGAGAGGTATCTTCAGACTTCAGACTTCAGACTTCGGACTTCACACTTCGAAATTCAGACTTCAGATTTCGGAATCGTTATTTCCGGATTTTCTCCGTCATTGGTTCTTGCATTTTCACACAAAACAGAAGATACCTCTTGCTTTCCGTAGGATCCCCAAAGCTTGTGCAACTATGTGGGTCTTGTTAGCTTTTCCAAACAATATCTACACATAATTACACATTGTATTAAAAATATTCTATGCATATTATATATTTGCATGAAAGTCGAGACAAGTCATTATTCTTACATTATGACAGCGAGTCTGATAGGACGAGCTTTGATACTAGTGAAAATGTCTGTCGAAACCTTCAAAACTCGCGTTCATTTATTTTTTGTTATCGGCAACATCATGTGTTTGACATCACAATGACCGATAATTTTCAGTATCAGAGTCAGGGTCCGGGTGGCTTAATGAGCTAGGTAGTTGGATGACCTAACAACTCATACAAGCCTATCACCACCAATACGGCGTGGGTTCGCGCCTGGCTTTGTAAATTACAAAAAAAAGGTGCACTCGGATACTCCGGCTTCTTCCACCACTAAAACTGATCGCCATGATATAGCTGAAATATTGCTGAAAGTGGCGTTAAGCACAATAAATCAAAATCGAATCAGTATCAGAGTCAGTTCGTTGATATTGAAAATTACCCCCCCCCCCCCCCCCCAAAACAATATTTAAAAAAGCCCCAAAACAACTGTCAAATTGTCGAAAAAGAGCAGAAACAAGCGTCGTTCTTATTGTTTAGGATTATGTGAAGTCCGCGCTTATAAGCATAAATGCTGTTACTGTTTCTTACCGTCGCTCCACATGAATCAGGTACCAGAAAACTGTCTATCAGTGACCAAATATAACAAAAAATTATCCGGTCAATGCAATGTGACTGCTCAGACAGAACAAGCGCAGGATAAAAAAAAACCATTAACGAGACGGCGAAGAAATAAAACATCTTATCTTTCAATCTTGCGATTACCCTCATTTTATTTGTATTAACTTAAAATTCAAGAATGTCGTTTGGCATTAACAATCAAATGGCGACAAGCTTCCAGTATTCATCTCTACCTTAAAAATGCAAGTTAAACAAAACTAGAATTTCATAGCAAAATGTACAATCAAGATATTAAACAGTGTGGGTATGCCATGTCTTGGACCTGTGTTTGTAATATATACTGAACAAACTTTGCATACTTAAATAAATTATAAAAAGGAAACATAATTGTGATATTGGGATTTTTTTAATTATCCTTTCAATTTTGTACAGTGACAAAACTGATTCTACTTACATAACATTTGTGTGACTCAACCGGAAAGTATGGCTGACAAAACCTGAACGAATTTACGTAAATAAGCATTGTGTTTTTAACTGTAGTTAGTCTAAAACTATTCATGGTAGCACACCAGTGTAAATGATCATTTATTTACAAATTACAAAGGGTCTGTGTGCTTTAATTACACATATAGACTACTTTGTATAACTTATATTTGATGATTTCAATCTCATTAAATAATAGCATTTGTGATTGTTTATGTCCATCATTTTATCCATATCTGAGTAATCGATGAAGATAACCACAGCAACATACAGGTAAAAACAAACAAAAATAATCGACTGATAACGACATACAATAATGCTATATCATCATAATACTCATTTTGTTGTCGTCACCTGTATGAGAATCATGCTGAGCTGACATAGGCGGAGCCTGACGAAACATTTTCAGTCGGAGCTCTTTGCCGACTGTGAAGAAGAAGAAGAGAAGACAACTCCATGAGATCGAAGGAAAAATGTGCAAATTACCGATAATTCAAATTATTGCCAAAATAGACCAAATCTGCAAAACCATTATTTAGACATAATAATAAACTTGCATCTAAACCCACACCAATGTTATACATGTATTTCTTATCACCATCTAACTCATGTTTCGATTACATATTTTTTTTGTCTAAAAAATTATTGATCATTTGGAGTAAAAATCTTTTGGGGGGGGGGGGGGGAAGTCATAGAGTTCGACATCAGGTTGTTCTATGCAATTTTATAAAAGGATTTGATTGATTGATTTTTTGTGTTTAAAGACACTTTCAGCAATATTTCAACTATATCATAGCGACCACTTTTAGTGGTGGAAGAAGCCGGAGTACCTGGTGAGAACCACCGACCATGGGCAAGCAACTGGTAAACTTTTATCACTTGCGGCTGCGAGTCGAGTGCACCCTTTTTTGGTATTTACAAAGCCGGGCGCGAACCCACATAAAAGGAAGTTATCCTCAAAAATTTCCATAGATATGGGTTTTAAACAATCTAGTAGTATCAGAGATTCCTTTAATCAGTACTAATTATGTCAATAATAGACACAGGTTATATGAACACTTTGCAAAAACTACATTCAAATAGGATGAAAAAGCAAAACCTTTAAAATTTTGGAAATTTGCACTTTTCGGTCTGTTTCGGTCAAGTTTATCTCGGAAACCGTAAAAGATAGAGAAAATCCGTCGACATACTACTGCCGAAAGCTCTCAATACAATTCATTCAAAATTAGGTCAAAATTGGAAGAAAAATAAAAATACTATAAACCTTTAAAATATGCAAAATGTCGAATTTGAGACCCTTTTAGACCCCTTTTTCAAATTAAATAGTTAAAAAAAATCATGGTCCATCAATAACTCATAAAGATGAACACTTTGCAAAAAAATGCATTAAAATTGGATGAAAATTTAAAAAGTTCAATTTTTTTAAATTCTCCCTTTTGACCCCTTTTATGTCAAAAACGGCAATAGTTATATAATGACAGCATGCATGTTTCTGAAAGGAATTTTCTTAAGGAATGCATTAAAAAACAAGTGAACAATAAATAATGTATACTCTTTGGGCCTCTCGATTCTTTTGTGTACTTCTGATCAGTTGGTTCCAATTGGCGTGGTGGTTTCATAGAAGAAGATTAAAATGTAAAAGTTTACGGACGACGACGGACTCCAAGCGATGGTTATGCATCGCATGACCCTTTGGGTCAAGTGAGCTAATAAGGTGTTATCAGACATCACATTTGTTTCGACATCGTGACGCAAGAAATGTTCTACCAACAGATGCAACGAGAGACGTTGGCCTAATTGCCGCTACTGATATCACACCTACTGATCCCACGCTTTGTAGGTATATTATTGGCTTCATTGAATTTTGCTTAAAATACTCTTCCATCTTCCTCTTGTGGCAATGATGGTGGCTTTGGGAGGGCCTCACTTGTGGAATAGCCTAGGGCCTCTCTTCATCTAAATCCGGCCCTGCTTATGTTGTATGTTGCTTCACGTACCGACTTTAAATAAAACTTTTTGACTTTGACTTTGATGTATGGACTTCATTAGTCATTAAGTTCTTTCTTCAGGTTGTCATAGTCTTCTTTTTGATATTGCCATACTTCCCTTGTTATTGCTAATTTGTTAATTGGTCTTAGATTGGATTCAATAAATACTGCCTCATGATCTGATATACCTGGGATGACTCGTACCTGGTTGACTATGGTATTATTGATTGTAAAAAATAGATCTAGGGTATTGGACTGAGTTTCTGTAATTCGAGTAGGTTCGAGCACAAGTTGATCTAAGAAGGCATTTTTGCTTATGTCAAGTAGTTGGTGGCATTCGGCTGTGTGTTGTGAGTTATGTTTAATATTCTCATTTTGCCAATCAATTCCAGGTAGGTTAAAGTCTCCTCCTAACCATATGCGTGCGCCTTTGTGTGCCAAGATTTTTGCCAAATAGGTTTGTAGATTATCTAGGTATATGCTGTCACGGTTATCAGGTGGACGATAGCATGATCCTATGTAGAGGTCTTTTGACCCTTTAATTTTGAGTTTGGCCCATATAAATTCACAATCATTGTCTACTTTCATTTCTTCTGGTTCTTCACTTTCATATTTATCCGATACTAGTAGTATGATCCAACATATAGAATTGTGATAAAAATAATGGAAAACGGGTTTTGTTTATGTTTTCATTTGTTGCAGTATATGTTTTATCTCGACCATAGCGAGAGTACAAAAGGAAAAACTTGATCAAAGTGGTTTTTTTAATTAAATCTACTTAACAACAGTGTTACAGAAAAAACTAACTATTTTTGTCGTCTTTTTGTGGGATACATGCCGGCGATAGTTAAATTAAAAACTTTGATAGTAGCAATGTAAACAAAATGGGTGTTGCCGATATTTAGTCACAACTACTGATTAAAACAAACATTAAGAAATAGATAAACATTAGACGTATTTAACTGGATTCTTCAAGACCACCACCTATTGGATTTGAGTTGCAGAATGACCCATCCCAAGGTAGGTTGGTTAGACTGAAAATTGGTCCGACCTCAGTCTGAAAGTGAAAATGGACATGTATGATACAATCAGTGACAGTGTTAATATATTTAGAGTCGGTACAGATTAAACAATTATGACACAAGCTCTATATAGTTTAAAAATGAAACATTGAAGTTGCCACTACTCTTTGGAAAATCCTACTTAATAAAAATGGCAAAAGCGTCCAAAATTCAGATAAAAACACAGACACCTGGAACCGGTATCTACGGAAAGCAAGAGGTATCTTCTGCTTGGTGTGAAAATGCAAGAACCAATGACGGAGAAAATCCAGAAATAACGATTCCGAAATCTGAAGTCTGAACTTCGAAGTGTGAAGTCCGAAGTCTGAAGATACCTCTCGCTTTCCGTAAAAAATAATTGAAGGTAAGTAGCATTCGTAGTTTATTTTTACTTAGTGTTTTTTGTATATAAATTTGTAAGATACCAATTGTAACAATACTCAAGCATTTACCGAAAAGGGATGTAATCATAAAAATTTTTTGGCGGCCACTTCAAATTGGTAGATTGAAATGAAATGAAATGTCTTAATATTTGGACCTACTAGCTTGGTATATATACACATAGTGTCAACTATTTCTATTACATACTGCCTTTAAGAAAAAGAATGGCAGAAGGTTGCAAAAGGAAGGGGAAGCATAAAAGTATGTTGTGTCAGCTCCATGCATGCTGCCGGAAGTAGTCCTGAACCCGGAAAAATGTTCAGGTCAATTTTATTTGCTGCCGTAAACCGGAAGTTATGGGCGCAATGGCTAAATTTTCAAAACACGAAAGTCTGTCTGCTGTGAAAAAAGACAAATAGGTAGGGAACCAAGCAATGTTTGGTACAAATAAACTAGGCATGAAAGGGATGTACCTTCCAACATTCCAATGTAGCATTACTTTACGGGCGAACGAAGGTTACAAAAAATGTACACAGTTTAACAACTTTTGTAGGGAAAAACTTGTTTCATTACTTGTGTTTTTATATATATAATATGAAACAGGCACCGCCTGAAAAGCTCGCGAAACCGGTATCAATCGTGACTACTCGGCAATTTCCGCTACACTAGGCGTAGCGAGAATGGCCGAGTAGTTACGATTGTACTGGATGCTCTGCTCTTCGATACCTTTCGTGTCTCTTTCGTAAGTTCTCAAGGGTTCTCGAAAAGTGGTAACCCGGATGTGTTGAAGCTTTTTCATAGGCATAGTGTATGGATGATGAGGATTTCTGTTTTAGTCAAAGTAAATGGTATTCTAGTCAAAGTAAATGGTATTCGTCATTATTCCTTTATTGATTTAATTTGACCATACTTCAGTCATAAATAGCTCGCAAAGCTAGCTTAATATACAGATTTTTCTCTATTATTTCGCTAGATTTTTCATTTAAACGTCAAGATACTGTGGTCCAGTATAGAACCCAACTTTAGGAAAGGCACTCAACGGTTTAAAAAAAAAAAAAAAAAAAGAGAAAAAAAGGGCTTTTGAAATTCACCTTTTTATCCTGCTCTCGCCAATTGTCTACAAAATCTTGGATGGAATAATTGACACTCAGCCGTCTGCGCAGTATGGAAATAATTAGTGTTTTCTTACGACACGTTGGACAGGACAACTTTAATCTTGAGGTTGGAGCTCCGGGAAATTGTTCTTTTGTTAGCCTGGCTAAATCTCTCAAACAACTGAAACATTAATAGTATAAATACATATATTGGTTGGTTTGGTTTGGCTTATGGTGTTTAACGCCACTTTCAACAATATTTCAGTTATATCGTGTCAGTTTTATTGGTGGAGGAAACCGTAGTACCCGGAGAAAACCACAGACCTGTCGCAAGTCACTGACAAACTTTATCACATAATGTTGCATCGAGTACACCCCGCCATCAACGGAGTTCGAACTCACAATATTAGTGCACAGGCGCTCGTGACACGGACCACCACCCTTTTTTCTAACTTTCTGTTTACAAATTTATTTTCAATAAAATTTCTTTATTTCTTTATTATTTCATCTCTTTTTTCTTATTTTAACTTGTTCGTGTCAATATTCATACCATCTCATGTTAACAACAATTTGCATGTTTCGACCCTATATAGATACTAATAATCCACAAGGCATGCAACTCCGCAGGTTTAAAAATCGTACCCCTGCTCGCTTCAAGTACATTTATTGCACCTTATGTCCATTATGTCATTCAAACTAGGACATGTATCCATTCCTAAAAGACACATCTTTTCGCCCCTGTTTTTGTTTTGTCCATACGATAGCTCAGTTCTCCAGAATTTTAAGATTTTCATATATTTATTGCCAAATTTTTCGTATAGGACCCTCTGATGACGGAAGTGACGTACCACTGCATTAACTTCAACGATAGGGTCAGAAAAGTTCCAAAAATTTATTATTTAAATTTTTAGAGCTTTTCTGACCCTATCGTTGCACTCGTCGCAACTTCGGCTGATTCCGTACCTTCATCAAACCTCGTCCGTATTACGATAGCTCCCATTGGAACTACTTTCGGAAATCTTCAATGAAGGAGGTATTAAAATAATTTCACTTTCGAATATTCGTCCAATAATAATATATTTTCATTCGTCGCAATGTCGGCTGATTCGTACCTTCATCAAAGACCAATATTTTTCAAAGCAAACTCTATACACTCATCTATTGTCGCCATTTTAGAACTTATTCGCGGTGCGCAATGTTTGATTGAAGTGATACGGTCTTCCGGCGAAGAAATGTGACGCGTAGACGCATATCAAATACCGTATTACAGCCGAGGTATTGAGGAAGCGAAGCGGACTCACCCGAGGTTTGCCGATTGCCTATCGTTGAAGTTAATGCAGTGGTAACGTCACTTCCGTCATCCGTGGGTTCTTATACGAAAAATTTGGCAATAAATGTATGAAAATCTTAAAATTCTGGAGAACTGAGCTATCGTATGCACAAAACAAAAACAGGGGCAAAAAGATGCTTCTTTTAGGAATGGATACATGTCCTAGTTTGAATGAAATAATGGAAATAAGGTGCAATAAATGTACTCGAAGCGAGCAGGGGTACGATTTTTAAGCCTGTCGAGTTGCATGCCTTGTGGATTATTAATATCTATATGGGGTCGACAGTGACGACACATGCAATTTGATGTTAACATAATATTGTATGAATATTGACAAGAACAAGTTAAAATAAGGAAAAAGAGATGAAATAATAAAGAAATAAAGAAATTTTATTGAAAATAAATTTGTAAACAGAAAGTTAGAAAAAAGCGCCTGTGTATTAGTGGAGATAGGCACTGATTGCACATGTAGTTGTAAATCAAACTACCATTGCATATGATCACGACCACGACGGCCCCTACATATATTGGAATTCAAATCACATTAAAACATTAGAAGGAACGTTTTGTACATAAGTTGCAATATGGAAAAACATCTATACACATTTGTATATTCTATTAGAGAGGAGCAGATGCATTGAAAGACTAATTAGCTTTATTACATTGAAAAATATTGACTTCATAAACTATTGTGTCTGAATCAATCAATGTCAGAATATTACTAAATGTTTCACTAGAACTGATGATTTCTTTATTAATTTTTTGTCTTTATGTTCTTTATTTTTCATATAGGTGAAGCAAAAAAGAAACAAAAACAAACATGAACTGCATTGATGATAATACAAAGCGTGTGTTTTGAGTCATTTTTACTTGCAAAGGGAGATAATTCAATTAATTATACAGGTTTACTTGGATTGTTTTGAGACTTTGTCAAACCACAGGCGCATGGGGCATGGATTTCGTTTCCTCCTTCCCCCTTTCTCTACTACTCCCCTTTTTTCAAAATTTTCATAATCATTCCTTATTCAAAATTTTCATAATCATTCGTTTTTCTTCATTTGACAATATCAGTAGACGTCATACATCATGAATAATACATGTATTCTGTGTCCACAGTTTTTCGACTGATACAGTATAGGAGAGAAGGTAAGCAACTCAATTTTCATATTCGCGCCATATCGCTCACCTCGGTTGGGAAACCCCCGTGTTTTTTTTTACACTTTTTACCTTGTCTACATATGGCACTGTCGTATCAAACTGTTCCTAAGACACTTACCCATTGTCGAATTTCAGTCGGTACGTCGATCTTTTCCAAGAAATCTGACCGAGAACAGCGAAGCAGCTTCGTTTCCAGGTCAAACTACATTATCTTAGACGGAAGTGCAAGAACGATAACCCTGGGTTTTGTACGAATGGAATAACTGCAATGAAAAACCCAGATGCGCTCCGAATATTTTTTCAGGAATTTTTTGGCGGAAAATATAAACCGCTGAAAAAACATAACAGCAGACGAATTATTTCGTAATAATGACACAACGACCATTTGAATATGGAAACATTGAAATAATTTCATGGTAAATAACTGTTAACACATACAAAGAATTTCTCTGAGAGAAATTCAAACTGAGAAATAGATATGATTGAATGGTTAGAACTGAAGTCAAAATTTCAATGAAAAAGAAATATTCAGGTTGCCTCTACTTCAAATTATTAAAATCATACCCAAACAAATACATATACAGCTAAAAAAAATAAAAAAATAAAAATAAATAAAAAAAAACAAAGGAAGAAGAAGCTGAGAACAGCTATAGAATGGGACTATGGCATTTTACCTCCTTCCTCAATAAAAGGGCTTCCAACTGATACAAATGTGCAAGGGAGCCGGAGGAACCATTTAACTAAGGGGGCTATTTCTTTTTCAGGGGTACAAAATAAATAACTTGTGTAACTTTCGAATATTCGTCTAATAATAATATTTTTTCATTCGTCGCAATGTCGGCTGATTCCGTACCTTCATCAAAGACCAATATTTTTCAAAACAAACTCATCTATTGTCGTCATTTTAGAACTTATTGGCGGTGCACAATGTTTAATTGAAGTGATACGGTCTTCCAGCGAAGAAATGTGACGTGTAGACGCATATCAAATACCGTATTACAGCCGAGGTATTGAGGGAGAGAAGCGGACTCACCCGAGGTTTGCCGATTGAGCTAATGCATGACAAACAATTTTAATCAGCCATCAGTATCATAAAATACATTTTTTTAAATCTTTATTTTAAATGAAATTAAAAAATCATTATAAGAGTGAATTCAATTCAAGCTTTTATTTACTTTCCAACTTTGAAATAAAAATCATTATGTTTTAATATTTAAAAAATAGTAATTATTCATTTAAGTTTTATTTCATGTTTGGTTGTATTTATTCGGATATGTGTATTGCATACAGCATTACATCATCTGATCGCTCCATTGGACATTATTTACAAACACTTTAGCTCCTCCTATTTTATGTCGTAATACCCATAAGTCATAGCGATTTAATAATTTCCGGTTTGACCGATTTTTTCAATGAATGCATTTAGGCGTTAATGTAGCTACCAACGGGAGCGTAATATAACGACTGGATTATTCGGGTTATAGTTTGACGTGGAAACGAAGCTGCTTCGCTATTCTCGGTGAGATTTCTTGGAAAAGATCGACGTACCGACTGAAATTCGAACATGGACAATTAGGTAAGTGTCTTAGGAACCGTTTGATATGACAGTGCCATATGTAGACAAGGTAAAAAGTGTAAATAAAACACGGGGGTTTCTTCTTCTTCTTCTTCCGGTATAGAACAGGAGTCGTTGCCGACTGTTTCAAGTTCTGTTAATGCTACACGTGTCAGGCACACACAGATGTAGTCCCCTGGTCTATTTACATCTAAAACGTTCCATATTTTTACAATTAAAATTATATACATGGAGTCCATGTCTAGCAACTGATGGGGCTAACCTTAAGGTTAGCCATAAACTCCTCGATGGTAGCTGCAGCAACTGTGCTGGCTGGTAGGAGGTTCCAGTCTCTGACTGTTCGTTGGAAGAAGGAATTCCTGTACGTTTCATTGTTGGTTCTTTCTTGGAAAAAGCGATGTTGGCCTCTTGTCCTGCTGTCGCTATGCCTAATATATAAATCCCTGTTGATGTCAATCAGGTTGTGCTGGATCTTGTATAGCATGCATAGTCTACTGTTCTGTCTTCTCTGTTCTAAGCTTTGCCAACCAAGTGATGTTATCATGTTGGTCACCCAACCAGGTGTTCGGTCGTGTAATTGTTGGTGACAAAGCGTGAGGCTCTTCTTTAGATGTTCTCCAATGCCTTGATCTTACTTTGGCTAGTTGGATCCCATACAGTCGCTGCGTATTCGATGGTTAGTCTCACAATTGCGGTGTAGCTTTTCTCCTTGACTGTCCTCGTGCAGTCTTTCAAGTTCCTTCTTACAAATCCAAGAGTTCTATTTCCTTTGGCAGCTACATTGTCAACATGTTTGTCCCAGGATAAGTTGCTGGTTAGGGTGACTCCTAGATATTTGTTGGAGTCAACTATCTCCAGTGTGTGGCCATGAAGCTGGTAGTTGGTATGAATAACGGTCTTGGACTTATTAGGTGCTACTCTAATGACGGTGCATTTGCTCGGGTTGAAGCTCAACTGCCATCTATTTTCCCAATTTTCCAGTGCGGTTAGGTCTTCCTGTAATAGTTGGCTGTCTATAGTCCCATTTATGGCTCGGAATAAGATGGTGTCATCCGCAAAAAGTCGAGTTTCTGAATGTATGATGGTCTCTGGCATATCATTAATGTAGGCTAAGAACAGGAGGGGGCCTAGCACTGAGTCCTGTGGTACTCCTGATGTTGACTTTGCTCCTTCCGGCACTACATTTTGGTTTCGGTTTTCCAAGAACGACTTGATCCATGTAACGGTGTTGTGGTTAACTCCATAGTACGAAAGTTTGTGCAATAGTCTGGCATGTGGGACCTTGTCGAATGCCTTAGTAAAGTCTAACAAGATGATGTCGACTTGTGATCCTTTTGCTAAGCGTTTAACTATTTCCTGTACGGTGATGACGAGTTGTGATTCACAAGATCGCTTGTATCTAAAACCATGTTACGCGTTTGATAAAATGTTGTTGGCATCGAAATGTTTCATTATGCTACTATGTATGATATGTTCCATTATTTTGCATGCTGTTGATGTCAGCGATACTGGTCTATTATTTGCTGCTATGTGTCTTTCATCTTTTTTAAAGATGGGAACAACCCAAGCATCTCTCCAGTCTTGGGGAACTGCTCCAATGTCGAGGGAGTGCCGGTAGATCTGAGTTAAAATATGAACCAGTTGTTGTGCTGCGGATCTAAGTATAAATGCAGGGACTTCGTCTGGGCCTGTAGCCTTATGTGGTTTCTGGTTCGTTAACAGTTTGTAGACTCCGTGTTCGGTGATATTTATGTTCGTCATTGATGGAAATGAACTTGGTCCTTTGTCTGGGAAGTTTGTATGGTTTTCATTGGTAAAGACTGATTTAAACTGCTCGTTAAGAATATTAGCTTTGCTTTGGTTGTCGCTTTTTAGAAATCCTTGTTGGTTCTTCAGTGGTGCAACTCCTATAAATTCCTGGCCTTTGCTCTTGATGTATGACCATAGTTTATTGATGTTATCTTTGTCGCATATTACGTCAGTCATGTATTTCTTGCCTGCTTTCCTGATTTCCTACTGGACTTCTGTTTGTAGTCTTTTATATCTATCCTTGTCTTTTTTCTTTTTTGTTTTCCTGGCTTTAGCATGAGCTCTGTGTTTTTGGTTGATTTTTCTTCTGATGTCAGTATTCATCCAAGGATGAGTGTGCTTTGGCTTGGTCATTTTGGTTGGTACTCTCTTGTCTATAATATATTTTATTTCTGTTTTAAATGACTACCACATACTTTCGATATTTTGGTGGGTTTCACTCATAAAGGTGGATCCAAATTCTGCTATATCTTTTTGTATGTTGTGTACCTCAGCTTTTTTCCATAGATAAATTTTCCGCCTTGTTGGTTTAGGTTTAACTGGTTTGCAGGCTACGTCTAATAGGACTATATCATGATCGCTATTTCCTATGGATGGTAATGGTTTACAGCGTTGTTTAAATGATGGATGTGTTGTTAAAAACAAATCAAGTGTATTTTCCTTCCTCGTTGGGAAATCCACTAACTGTTCAAGACTGTTGTCCGCTATGGTGTCTAGGTATGCTTGATTTGTGTGTGTAGGATATTGATTCGTTTGGATTGACTGCTCAGACCAACAGATGTCGGGAAGGTTGAAGTCTCCGCCAATAATCAAGATATCTTTTTTACGTTTGATCCTGAGTCCATTAATTTTTTCCTTAAAGAGTTTATTATCAATATCACTTACTTGTTTTGGTGGTCTATAGTAAGCTGCTATTTTCATTTTCTTTTCTCCCTCGATTGTTATAGTCTCACTTATTAGTTCTAAGTTCTTGCTTCGTGTGATGTTACTAAGCAGCAGTTCGTTTCTGGCTGCTATCAACACTCCTCCATGCGGATCTGATGGCCTGTCCCTCCTTTCGATGTCATAATTAAGATATGGTGGTAGAATCTCACTAGACTTTATGCTGGAGTCTAGCCATGTCTCTGTGCCTAGGATTATATCTGGTTTTGATGACTCGATTAACGCCTCAAACAAATTTCCTTTCTTCCTTAAGCTTTGAAAATTAATGTTCAATATGCGTATGTTCTTGTTGCCGTTTTGTCTATTTTGATGGAACTCATTATTTGTTTTGGTGGTATGTTTCGGTGACAATGTCATGAGCGGGGATCCTGCATTTCTCAACGATGATAACAATGAATAGTTGGAACCAACGCTTGATCTAGATGTAGATGGTAAAGACATGCCTGACAGACTATCGAATTTAGTAACGGGATGGATGGGTTGATAAATTTATTGTTGATTCTAGTGGGTTTTCTGGTACATGGTATACTATAGAAGACGAATTGTTTTGTTTGGAGCATGATGGGCATGTCCATTTTTCATCACTGTTGCCAATGTTGTCGAGTTCATCCGTTGTCATACCTAGACACTACTTGTGAATCCACTTATCGCAGTCATCACAAGCTATAACGTTTGTTTGACATGCTTTGTCACAAATGCCACAAGGAAATCGAGGACGTCTGGGCCCTGGGTTCGGTTCAATGCCCGATAACAGGAGTAGTACGAGATGATGGCAGTTTGTGTCTTTTACTGTAAACAATATGCATTGAGTGTGTTGTTTGTTATAGAGAAACCAATAATATACATTTACTGTAGGGGTAGATGAGATCTCGTATTGTTCTGAGAAATATATGTTCAACCCGTTACTAAAGTCTTTGTGTTGGAATGGGCAGTGTATTGATGGATTATACCTGTCCTTCAATTGAGTTTTTTTCAAATATGATGCAGTTATGCGCTATCAGCGGAGCCGACAACAAATATGCCGTCCGATGAAACATTGTTTTGGCTAGTTACATGGGCGCCGCCATGTTTGCCTCGTTTTGGTTACTGTCAAAAGTTCATTCACAAAGTGAGAAAAACGTATAAAAACCGTAGAACTGGAAATTTTCACAAATAACGTTTATGTATCGTTCTTCTGATATCCAAAGTTCATACTGATGAGTTGGAAAAACTTCAGAATCGCTTGTAATGTCCAAAATAAACTGAAAATTCGGAGTCCAAGGAAAAACAACTATCCGTGCCTGAGCATGCGTAGCTTTTGTTTCCCAACCGAGGTGAGCGATATGGCGCGAAATGTGAAAATTGAGTTGCTTACCTTCTCTCCTATACCACAGGGCCTCGCAGTTATATTTTCGCATCACCAGGTATGTATTAAAAAGAAGAAGGGGGACACTTTTCGGGGGGGGCAAAAGTGAAAGTAGAGTTTCGGCACCTTTTTTCGCTTCAAAAACGGTATAGTCTTTGTCCTTCCCATAAAATTAATGCAAATATCGAAGTTTTTTGCTGATTGACTGGTTTACAGTGGAATAACACTCGTTTTTAAATTCCAAGCGGTTTGGACAACTTCTTATCATACTCAATTCTGGTTTATACGGACTAAATATCATGGTGAGTTTTCATTGGTCGAAGGATTTAAACTGGCATTTTTGCGGGAAATTATTTACTCATCTTGTCAAAAGATATTCTTAAAATGCTGTCTTCCTATATTTCCAGATTGATTGAGACAAGGAAAAAATATATTTTAATGCAAGAGATTTAAGTTTGTCTTTTTTCCTATTTTTTAAAATTATATTTCGATATTTTTATTTCTATCAATATTATTAAGTCCGTAGAAACCGGAATTGAGTATGATAAGAAGTTGTCCAAACCGCTTGGAATTTAAAAACGAGTGTTATTCCACTGTAAACCAGTCAATCAGCAAAAAACATCGATATTTGCATTAATTTTATGGGAAGAACAAAGACTAAACCGTTTTTGAAGCGAAAAAGGTGCCAAAGCTCTACTTTCACTTTTGGCCCCCCAAAAAGTGTCCTCCCTTCTTCTTTTTAATACATACCTGGTGATGTGAAAATATAACTGCGAGCCCCTGTGTCCTATACTGTATCAGTTGAAAAACTGTGGACACAGAATACACGTATTATTCATGATGTATGATATCTACTGATATTGTCAAATGAAGAAAAAGGAATGATTATGAAAATTTTGAAAAAGGAATTGATTATGATAATTTTGAAAAAAGGGGGGGGGGTAGTAGAGAAAAGGGGGGGGGAGGAAACGAAATCCATGCCCCATGCGCCTGTGGTCAAACGATTAGCCGACGCATATTTAATTTTGATGATTAATTCATTTAAGTCTTAAGATAATTCAGTGTATACCAATTTAACGAAATGTGATGAATCTTGTTATTCTTTTCTCTCCAAAAAATCAGAATCCGTCACATTGCATATTGGTACATATAGCGATTTTCGCAGTCAAAATGTATTTTATTATTGTGATTGGTGGAATTGACGAGAATTACTGAATCTGTTTTTACAAGTGATCATTTCCATTTAAAGTGCAAAAGTTGATTCCACTTGAGTACATGTTCCCCGTAATTCTTTCATGGGAATATGTTTGGAAAGATATAAAGATTATACTGTTGACATTTAACATCTTTCTTTCCCGATATAAAAGGCATTTTGTCCCGGCTGGGAGTTCTTCGAACAAGACCTTTTTGTCTAGCACCATATCACATAGGCTACACAATGCAATCAGGTCTAGTACATTTCCCTGGGGAAAACGTAAGAAAATACACAAGACACTATTTTCTTACCATTAACTATAGATTTTTTTTATTGATATATACTATAGACTATAGTGTTCAGTGATTGTGACCATACCCTCTCTTTCGTATGCCATAATATTAATAAAAAAACGTTTACTTAAAAATAGATGAACAGACATAGAACGAGGAACATCCATGAATGTATACGCCCAATTTCAAAAATCTTACCTCGTACAAAAACTGTGACCACACGACAACGTATGCGGACGACGATATATGTCCAGGCAGATGCTACAGCGAAGAAGTTTGCTCCAAGATGCAAATGAGCTATGTGAATCTACTATGTCCATGTTCATGTTGTTGACAAAATTATTAAACAACTAACGGTTTCCGCAAAAAGTTTTCAGACGTGCAGAATTAACTTTCAGTGACGTAACGCGTAGTTATTATAATTGTGACGGCAAAGTCGGAAGATGTTTTTATTTCACCGCAATAGTTACTAACGTACATAATATAATGGCAAGAAGCGCAAGGAAAGTTACATTTAAAGATGAATTAGTGGAGTATGAACAACCTCCGACTGAACGGAACAGCCTTTCCTTTACACAAAATAGAGTGCTACATATGGTTGAAGAAGCAAAGCAACTACGGAACGAAACGTCTACACTAGTAGGAGACTTCTTAGAATTGGAGGAAAAGTTCAAAAATCTTCAAGTTCTGACAAAACAAACATTCAAAGAAGTGGAAAAAAACAGTGAAGATTTTGACGAGGTGGTATATCTTGACAAAGTAATTAAACATTTAAATGATGCTGAAAGGAACATGCAATATGTGCCTTCTGTAATAACCAGAAAATGAGCTCAACATGAATTGGCAATTGACCATTAACAGTGATCAGATTAATGTTTGGATATTTATTTCGTTGTCTTCTAAGGATATTGTACAATAGAACATTATTGTTAGTGATTTAATGTATAAATGTTCTGTTCGGATGAGTCTCTGGTGAAACTCGTGTTCTTAATTTATTTTCGTAATTACTATGATAAATATTTTTGTAATAAGATATTTTTTGCTATATATCAAATATACTTTTTTCTATAAAGTGATAATTTTGCATTAATTGAGCAGATTTTAAAAAATGACTTCACTTAATCATAAAGATAACAAAAGGGGTGTCCGTTCTCGTTCTATACGGGGACGAATCAATTTCAAAACTCACAAACTTGGGACTTGATGTAAACGAGAGCCTCGTGTATAGAGAATGCCACTCTCTTTGCACGTAACAGCCAACTTATGGCATCTCTCCATACACGTAACAGTCAACCTGTGGCATCTCTCCATGCACGTAACAGTCAACCTGTGGCATCTCTAATTGTATGTAACAGGCAATTTGCAACACCTCCTTTAGTTTCGTGCGAAATGTTGTTGGTGTTGCAAGACTAAACTTTTATTATATCCTGATTTCCCTGTGTTCATTTAAACTTCCGCCCATAGGCCCATCTCAGTGTCGATCTAAACATCCACTCATATACCCATCCCCGTGTCAATCTAAACTTCCACTCGGACCCACCCCTGTTTCAATCTAAACGTCCGCTCACAGGCACATCCCAGTGTCGATCTAAACATCCACGCATATACCCATTCATGTGTCAATCTAAGCTTCGACCCATATACTCGTCCCTGTGTTAATCTAAACATCAGCTCATATACCCATCCCAGTGTCTATCTAAACTTACGCTCATAGATCCATCCCTGTGACAATCTACACTTCCGCTCATAGACCCATCTTCGTGTCAATCTAAGCTTCCGCTCATAGACCCATCTCCGTGTCAATCTAAAGTTTCACTCATATACCCATCACTGTATCAATCTAAACTTCCGCTCACAGACCCATCCCAGTGTCGATCTAAACATCCACTCATAGATCCATCCCCGTGACAATCTACACTTCCGCTCATAGACCCATCTCCGTGTCAATCTAAACTTCCGCTCATAGACCCATCTCCGTGTCAATCTAAAGTTTCACTCATATACCCATCACTGTATCAATCTAACTTCCGCTCACAGACCCATCCCAGTGTCGATCTAAACATCCACTCATAGACCCATCCCAGTCAATCTAAACTTCCACCCATACACCCATCCCTGTGTCAATCTAAACTTCGGGTCATATACTCGTCCCCGTGTTAATCTAAATATCAGCTCATATACTCATCCCCGTGTGAATCTAAACTTCCGCTCATAGACCCATTCCCCGTGTCAATCTACACTTCCGCTCATAGACCCATCTCCGTGTCAATCTAAGCTTCCGCTCATAGACCCATTTCCGTGTCAATTTAAGCTTCCGCTCATAGACCCATCCCTGTGTCAATCTAAAGTTCCACTTATATACCCATCAGTGTATCAATCTAAACTTCCGCTCATAGACCCATCCCCGTGTCAATCTAAACTTCCGCTCATAGACCCACCCCTTTGTCAATCTAAGCTTCCTCTCAAAGACCCATCCCCGTGTCAATCTAAACTTCCGCTCATAGATCACTCCCTTTGTCAATCTAAGCTTCCGCTCATAGACCCATCCCTGTGTCAATATAAACTTCCGCTCATTGACACATCCCTGTGTCAATCTAAGCTTCCGCTCATAGGCCCATCCCCGTGTCAATCTAAATTTCCGCTCAGTGACAACATTTTACCTGATTTATTGTTTCTTTCAAAATGATTTATATTTTTATCCTTTTCATTATTTTCTACAAACTGTTATATTGAAAGAATACATCGACGAGTTATCGCTGGATTTACTTTGCAACACCCCTAACTGACTGTGATAAAATTGGGGAAAACATTTTTGTCAACAGCATTCATGTTTGGTTTGAAAAAATCTATTATAGCAATAACAATAATCATTAGCACTTATCCATATTATCCAATAAATGGCTATGGTACAAACAGTACAAGGAAATAAATAGTATAGAGCAGTGATAATGGATTTTATCTTATTACGTGAAACCACCCAATTTAGCATGCATACTCTAGCGGCATGGGAATACAGTTCATAGCTAGATATTCACCACCCGATTTTTTCTCATTTTTGTATAAATAATTCACTAATATTAATAATCATCTGACAAATCGAAAAATATAACACTTGACTGTTAATATTAGGCCCTAAGATTTTTTTATTTATCGAAAATCATATTTTTCAGTTATCTACCATTATCCTGAAAGAAATACTTATAAAGCACGCACACACACACAACAAAAAATGTTAGTTTGGAGAAAATTAGAGAAACACATAAACAAATATATAGAACGGATTCAGTGTCAAGTACATATCATTAACATATATGTAAACATTCTGCAAAAGTTTCAAAGATCTAAAAACGTTTGCATTTAAACTATTTCTGAAAGCTTCATCTAGAATGGATACATACGTCATGTGCATATCTTCAATATGCATGCACACATTCAAAACAATTACATAAAAAAATTGTGAGGTTTTTATAGGTAAAATCTACTGAATACGGTTTTTTTTTCAATGGATATGTTCAAGTCATTATTTATTTAAAATATGACTATCATCATTAGGGTTAGGGTTAGGGTGTTTAACGCCACTTTCAACAATATCTCAGTTATATCGTGGCGGTCAGTTTTATTGGTGGAGGAAACCGGAGTACCCGGAGAAAACCACCGACCTGCCGCAAGCCACTGACAAACTGTATCACATGATGTTGTATCGAGTACACCTGGCCACGAGCAGAATTCGAACTCATAACGTTAGTGGTGATATGCACTGATTGCATAGGTAGTTATAAATCCAACTGACATACGATAACAACCACGACGGCCCCTTATCATCATTAAAAATACAAATATTATAGTATAATATATATTTAATATATATAATTGATTGATTGATATTTTGGTGTTTTAACGCCACTTTCAGCAATATTTCAGCTATATCATGGCGACCAGTTTTAGTGGTGGAAGAAGCCGGAGTACCCGGAGAGAACCACCGAACATGGGCAAGCAACTGGTAAACTTTATCACGTGCGACTGCGAGTCGAGTGCACCCATTTTTGTAATTTACAAAGCCGGGCGCGAACACACGTCGTATTGGTGATAGGCTTGTATGAGTTGTTAGGTAATCCAACTACTTAACTCATTGAGCCACCCGGGCCCTTAATATATATAAAGATTGGCTTTAATAAAAATACAATAAATATAATAATAATCATATTTTCAGTAAATAATATATAAATAGCATTCATAAAATAAATAAAAGTATAATTTAAGAATTAATGGTTATTGAACATGATTTTTTTTAATTTCAAAACACTAATTTGGGTATAGTGCTACACTTTTGAAAACCTCTTCATCTTCACATGACAATAGAGCTTGTTATCGTCATGAATATAGCTGAAATACTACTCGATGGACGTTAAACAATAATAAATCAATCAATCAATCACATATGAACAACCAAATAAATTTTTATTTTTGGGGGGATTCTTAAGTGCAATATCTAAGATAGCATTTCCCCCATTTTCATACAGGGGTGGCTCAATGAGTTAGGTCGTTGGATCTAACAACTCATATATGCCTATCGCCAATACGGCGTGGGTTCGCACCCAGCTTTGTAAATTACAAAAAAGGTGCACTCGACTCACAGCCGCAAGTGATAAAGTTTACCAGTTGCTTGCCCAGGGTCGGTGGTTCTCTCCGAGTACTCCGGCTTCCTCCACTACTAAAACTGGTCGCCATGATATAGCTGAAATATTGCTGAAAGTGGCGTTAAGCACCAAAATTCAAATTCAAATTCAAATTCATTTTCATATAAAAGGGCGTTCTAAAATTAAATGGATTTCATTCTCAACCACAGGAAGGGAACAGTAAAATCTCTGATCTTTGCATTTTTTCTGTAATTATCTTGTTCAAGAACTAATTGTTGACCAGTTATACGTAATTGTGTGGGATTTTGTTTTCTTTTCTGAAAATTATCAATATTCTTTTTTAAATATATTTTCTATTTGAACATTAGTTTTTATGTTTTCATTCTTTATTATTCCAGAGGCATATAAGTGGACCGGGGAAATGGGTGGGTAGGGGGGAGCTTTAAGAGTTGACCGGAAAGTAGGTGGCAAGCTGTAGGAGTGAACTGTAAAGTGTTGGGGAAGCTTTAGAAGTGAGGGCTCAAGCTTTCAAAGCTACACTCGGCTCCTACCCTCATGTAGTGCATTATGTATTAACTGTTGTTTCCAATGCTCCATGTATCTACGTCTCCTGAAAATGTTGAAAAATGGCGAAGTGCCAATTACTATATTTTTTTTAATCATGATTATCATTAAAAAGTCACTTATCTACAAACTTTGTCTTGTCCTTGAATGTGCGGCCTTTATCTAAGTAAAATTGAATATATAGTGCATATATATCAGGATGTCTTCATACACAGGAAATGTGTGACCTTGTTCTACCGGAGTAAATACTATCCATTATACAATTTGGTCAAGCTAGCTTGTTTAAACTGATTGTTTTGTATAGTTTTGGTTAATTTACTTTGTTGTTTTTGACATTATAGTATTTCTTAAGTTAAAATATGTTTCTTGACCAATTATAGACAATGACAGCATCCTGTATTAGAATTTGATACAAAAAGTGTTGACGCTTGTTCATGACACCTCGGTTGTCAACATTAATGAAGAGATACTTCCGACACTTCGCTTTGCATGCAGTAACAGGGGCGGATACAGGATTTCAAGTTAGGGGGGAGAGGGCGCACTTAAAAAAAATTGCGCCGAGCAGAGGGAGGCGCGAAAATTGTTGGGGGTATTTCGTGTGAAAAATCACGATTTTACGCCAAAAAATTCATATTTTTTTCCAATATTAGGGGGGGGGGGCGCACCGGGTACCCCCCCCCCCCCCCCTGGATCCGCCCCTGGTACCTGGGCAAAGGATTTTTTTCACACTTTCTTGTGCAGATACCCCGGGCAGATGCAAAGATTGTTACAAATAAATTGCCGCTAGATTTTTTTATTAATATGTTACTTTTGTATTTTAATGTACAATTAATATACCAACGCGTATTTTTACTGATCATTACTTGAAAAGTAAAAGGCAACATTTTCGAGTATTTGTATACAAATCAAACTTATATCTTTTTTTCATAGGAAATTGCAGAATTTCGAATTCAAGAACTATTTGCACCATTATTTAAAGAGAAGTGTCAAGTGCACAGGTGCTTGTGGACAGGACACAACATCCCCCCTTTTTACACCCTACCCTCCTTTTTTCACTTTTGTTTTCCTTTCCATGGCTTAGAAATATGTAAAACAGCAATAATATGCCGTTTTCTGATTGCATAAGTCGACTGATATTTATATAGAGATACCGTTTTCTGATTGCATCAGTCGACTGATTGAAAACGGTATCATCAGTCGACATATTTCTAAGCCATGGAAATGGGGAAAAAATGAAAAAAGGGGGGATGCTGTGTCCTGTCCACAAGCACCTGTGGTCAAGTGACCATTTTCTTTGGACTCTCAAGTTTCTCCACACGGTCTCAGTTTCATCATCCGATTCTCTCGTTATAGGTTTTAGTTGTATGTTTTATAAATGAGATCAATTGTTAAATTAAATTATTCGAAGTATTGATTAAATTTTTCTTTTTAGTTTACCTTTGACTTTTCTCGTCTCGTCGAGGAATAAGAAATGTATCTAATCTTGCTTGTTTTCTTGGACTAAAATTTTCGTCCATTTTATAATTTCTAAATAGCACGTGTATTTTGGAATTCCCCGGACACACTTACAATTGTCAATTGTAAATGTGTCCGGGGAATTCCAAAATACACGTGCTATTTTTGTTATCATAGGTCAGATAATATCATGAAGATGTCTTCTGCGTGTAATTCATCAATTTGTATCTGGTTATGAATGATACCCTATTGATGTTGAAAAAACATCAGTATCAGGATTTAAGTTGACTAAATGCTTTGATCTGTAAAGATTTGTTTTTCTTATAGTTGTAAAATTGACTGAAGAAATAATGTTTAATTAGCGTGAGAAAATAGTTGATGGAATAATCTTTGAACTACTGACGGCGAATCCATAAATCAGCGAACACACCCAACGTGTATTTACAATGTGTAGGAATATTTTACTACAGGTCACGAGTTAACCATTCATGAAAAATTTGTTTGTTGAACTGCTTAATTAACGTTGTATAACATATGCTTTGCGAATTTTAGGGGGGGTGGGGGCGCACGCCCCGCACGCCCCGCACACCCCCTCTAAATCCGCCTCTGAGTAACCCTGGAAAAAAGTAAAAAAAAACAGATTTCTTCAATTATTGAAGTCAGGTCAGCCAACTTATGAAATTACTATGAAAAGTAATAACACTTCTGAAAAAAACCACGAGAGAACTTATTTTGGCAAATCTTGTGACTTGGCGTGTAATATAGTTGTTCTGGATAAATCGTCGATAATGTCAGACGATAGACAGAGACCAGAACAGCCATCTTGGATTTAGAATTGTATGGATAAGTGCACCACTTCGTAAATGAATCCCTACAGGAACAGATCTGGTATTGGGTTGATTGGCATGCAACATATTTGGGAAAGTAAAAGAATGAAAAAAAAATACCACAATGTCAGAATAGAACTCCAGCAAGAAAATCGTAGAAATAGAGGCAAAATCGATACAACAAACACACAATTAATACATGACTGCTTATTCTACTGGCACTATAAATGTCTCACTCAATCAGAGGCAACGACCATCTTGAATTTCAAATCACTCAGAAAATTGCCAAAACTTCTTAAAAACCTTATTTAAATCACTACGAAAAAAAAATACAACACTTTATCAGGGCCCCCTAAACTCATCTGATGAACGTGTGTAGTACGTATGGTGACTGGGATGCAGTAGTTCCGAAGAGGAAATCAAAAATGTAAAAAGTTTACTAGAAACGGACGGACGGATAGACGATGAACGATTGTCCATTAGGCTCAGGTCAACTTAAAATAGGAATGGAATTACAGTAAGTCAGTAAATATGAAACAAATCCCCATTTACATATAGAAAATGAATTATATATAGAGAGAAACAAATTTCAATGATTCTCAATTAGGTTTAATTTATTATTCACAGTTTTGAAGCTGTAAGCTCCTTGAATACAAATGTATTGAATGATAGCAAACATTAGACCGTTTCTGGAAAAAACGTCTTATAATTTGATGACACCTTAAATAAGTACTTGTTCAGAAAATATTTGTAGAACAATTCAAATTTGTGTAATTATAACGGATTTAATTTATAAATATTTATTTTGTAGCCATTAAAATAAAAATTCAATGTATATCAACTGACAGTCTTTATGGTGATGCCTTTAAATGATTCAAGTATATTTACATATTGGTACCTGTATTTGTACAATGTCTTAATTAATGTTCCATCAAAAACCTGCTACTGCCAAGCAATTGTGATCAATAATATTTATGTTTGAAAAGTTTATAATATGGGTCAATAATCCCGAATATGTCGTTTCCATGTGTTGTACCAAAACTGGGTTCTAGCGAGAAAAGAATATCTTCACAATTTGGTATACATCCGTTGAATGGCCGACGCCAGGACCAAGATTTGCCGATGTCAATTGTTGATTTAATGGTCGCAGATCGAGTTTACTGGCGACGCGTTAGCGATTCTTGAAATACACGCAGCTCCATTCTAATGCATTTTCTGATAAATAAGAAAATTTGCATTTTCAATTAACTGGATATCTTTTTTTCGCATTCCCAGAATGTTTGACGACATCAATCGTGTAAGAAGAGTCTGAAGATACCAAAGAGGCAATCAGAATCTGTAAATCTAAGATACCAAAGAGGCAATCAGAATCTGTAAATCTAAGATACCAAAGAGGCAATCAGAATTCGTAAATCTAAGGAGGACAGAGCACAATGACTAAAAGACAAAAAGACAAACAACGATCTACAAAACACCACACAGAAAACTAAGATCGAGTAACACTAACCCCGCCAAAAAACCGGAGGGGAATTCAGTTGCTCCGGAAGGGTTAACAGTTCCTGCTCCACTAGTAGCACCCGTCGTGCTGGTCTAGTTACAAACCCGGTGGCAAGTAATGAACGAGGAAAGGACCAGGAAATGTTTACGACATGTGGAACAAATCCGTGGTCATTTGTGGAACAGATATTCTGTAACGGTTAACCAAGTCATGGTGGTGACCGTAAAACTTATCCAATACTAACCCTTGGTTCAGGAGCTTCTTTGTTAGCAACAACCCTCTATGAAGGAAATTCTGATATGAACCATAAGCTCTGGAATATCGGATCAACTGAGAGGTGTATACCCCATATTCAGGCGCTGCTGGAATGTTGCTACATATAAATGGAAAGTACACAATGAGAAAATTGAAATCACCTCTTTTGTCGTAAAGTTTTTTTCTTAATCAACCCTCACTATCAATTTCAAGGTTTATGGCAAGGTATAAAGCAGATCTAGCTGTGTTTCTGGTATCCTTTCTTTCAAGCTCAATGGGATAGATACGATCAACAAAAATCACCAAACCTAGAATTATTTAGTGAAAGGACATCATCTATATAGCGGAACGTGAAATTAAAGGATCGCACTAACTTCTTTCCGTTTTTCTTGAGAATCCCATGTAATTTGATGCGTCGTTGTTATTAAAAGTCTTTCTTATCAAGGTACACACATTTGTTTTGATGAGGTTTCAATAATTTTACTGAAAAATATACCATATCTCATCCTTGGCCACCATTTGGCACAGTTGATGAAGAGAATAGAAACTCGCATGGCATATAACGTTCTTTATAACATATATATTAGATGTTAGTATTTTTAAAGAAAAAGAAAACTGCAGTGAAGATTCCTTTCGAACGTTTCGACTTGTTTTCAAACTTCACAATTTGACGATTGACCTTTGTCCTATGAACATGTTTGTATTGTTTGGGCGAGTTTGCTTGCACAAGAACAGTGTTCTACCCGATTATAAGGTTTCCAAGAACAAATAATACGTCTTAAAATTCTACAATGTTTATTCGTTTTTATCTCTGATCCTATGTTATAGTAACATGTAAAAGGATACACATTCGAAAAACAAACAACTTTCCAAAACATCCAATCAACTTTTTGCCTCTGTTTGGATAGACGTATAAATAGAAATTAAATTTTAAATTTCATTAAATCCGACAGGAGACAACTATGAACTATATACTTAGCTTGTGTCTGTTTGCAGTGATTGTTGAATTCGCTTACGGGTAAGTGAAATCAGTATGACGTATTAAAGAGAAACAATCTGCGTAATATGTATGTTTATTATCTATATCTCAGATTATATTTATGTCGCTCAGGACTATGTTGATCTGTGTCTGTGGTTGATGATGCACGTCATATGCCTAACGTGCGTCTGGCAGCATATAACATGAAGTGCGATAATGATGGCTATCATTGTATATTACACTTTACGTTTTCCCTATTTGTCTTTATTGGCGCAGCCGGTCACTATTTTCGTATATGGACCGGCCAGGTACCTGCATTATTATTTTAGATAAAAAGTATAATATAGCAAATAGTTCATGTCACTTCGGGTCATATGGCAGTATATGGACCGGTCCGTCACCAAAAACATATTATATGGACCTCGCTTCGGTCCATATAATATTTTTTTTGGTGACGGACCGGTCCATATACTGCCATATGACCCTCAGTGCCATGAACTATTTGCTATATATGATAAAACATTATAAATAAATGTTCATAATTAATTTTCTGGAACATGTTCCATATACGCTTATTTGTTCACTTTACACCAAACTGCATGGGTGGTGTCATGGTTAGAGTGCTCGCCTTGAGTGCGGTAGATCGTTGGTACGAGTCAAACAAAAGACTATACAATTGGTATTTGTTGCTTCTCCGCTAAGTACGCAGCATTAAGGAGAAATAGCAAAGACTGGTTGGCTCGGAATCAGGATAATGTGTCAGAGTGGGACAACATGTCTATCCGCGGACTGTTGTTTCAGTGAGCTAGCACTATAAATATCCAACTATATATATATATATATATATAAGCGTGCTGATCTAGTACAAAACGGACCTCATCATCACTTCATTGAAAATTAACTTGTTCTCGCCATGATATAGCTAAATAAATTGCTGAGTTGGCGTTAAGCAACAATCCCTCACTCACTCACTTTGCACCACATTTCTGGTTGATGCAAGCTTTCTAAAATAGATTAAATATAAAAATAGTTGTGGTGCTTTTGTATTTTTCTTTAGTCTGTCACTAGTAGATATTATTTCTCCTTTAGAGCGTAATGAAGTACTCTCGGGAAATCAGGTAGCTTTTTTTTGTTTTTTGTTCTTAACTGCGAAGAACGTTACAATAAAAAAAAATCGTAGATATCAAAATCGCGTTTCTAGGATAACCTTCATCAGGTACGCTCAAAATTAAAAGATTTGAAAGCCACAAAATTTAATGGTTTGAGAGCAATAAATCCATAGGGCCTAAAAAGAGATAGCCACAATCGTCTAAGGTCACCTATGCCTGATGGAGGAGAACCTTAGTTTTATTAATAATTACATTACTTAGGAACTGTAAATTTCAGTAATAAATATATCTAATAAACCATGTCAGTGACCGAAGCACTTATTACTGGGCGGATGATACCCTGGTGGACTAAGCGTCCACCATCAGAGGTATCGACCCAGTGATAGTAATAAAAACGTAGATATCAAATTTAGTGCGCACGACGCGTTTCTGGAATAACTTTCATCAGGTAGGCTCAAAATCGAAAGATTAGAAAGCCATATAATTTAATGTTTTGAGAGCAATAAATCCAAAGGGCATAAACGGGATAGCCAAAAATCGGCTAAGGTTACATATGCCTTAAGGTTGGTTGGTTGGTTTATGGTGTTTAACGCCATTTTCAACAATATTTCAGTTATATCGTTCTATGTCTGAGGGAGGAGAACCTTAGTTTTATTAATAATTACATTATTTAGAAGCTGTAAATTTCAGTAATAAATAATCTAATACACCATGTCAGTGCCGAAGGTCCGCTCAAAATTAAAAGATTGGAAAGGCAAATAAATGAATGTTTTGGGAGCACCATGTTCTTAATAAGGGATTAAATGAGCACTTTCTATTGTACCAAGGATATAAACCTGTCCAAAACCCACGTTTTATTGTAGAAGAAAGCAGTGTTCACATACTTTCAATAGGTGTCATTAGTAAACATGAATCCGTTTATTCATGATTCCTGTTAGATTAATTGAATCAAGTAATGACCATAAACACTTTAAAAGTTCTATTGAAATCACTTTATAGTGTTCTAGGTTTTTAAGAACATGCTATTCGATTCTTCGTAATTAGATCTCGGCTTGCGCCTCGATCTTATTCATGAAGAAAGGTACATATACTTGGTTCCTTGGTTTCCTCACAGTGAGAGACATTAACAATTGGTTAAATGTAGGATGATGGAGAACGTATCTCCCTACACTGTTAAAATGCGCCCAAAGTGTCACCTGAATAATGGTATTTTAGTCCACAAGTACAAAAACGTAATGATTACGCTATAAAACGAACAAGAAAATCCATTACAAATCAGTTTTGTTTTCAAGCCGGGAATAAAATCGTTATCTACTAGTCTACCAGTGAGCATTGAGATTGTACCACCATGAAACACTTCTGTATCGCCTTAGGCGAACACGTAGATAACTGATCATGTTCCCCACTTTAGTCACGGAGGCATCAAAATAAAATCACAAATGTTCAATATGCATGTATTCAGAAGATACAATATTATAAAATAACTGACCAAGTCGCATCTGAACTAAAAGTACACTTTAAATTGTATGTTCCTAGATATTGGGGTATTGTAATTTTTCAGCTAAATCGTGACTACTAGACTAAATAGGAGAGGTAAGTCTTGTAGTCCACTCGCTTGGTAACTATGGTCATTATGACTCTTTTTTCAGAGATGAGTCACACATTGCTGGTCTGAATAGTCTATGCGTATGTCAGTCGGACACCGTGGGTCTTATTTTCACGGTCTATTGATTATTTTAAAGTTTTTATGGTGATGGGTCAAGTAGATCTCATTTGATTATTTACTCGGCAAATATTGCTTTTGTCTTATGCTATTTTTTTTTAAATTAAGTTAGTTTCTAAGAATCTCACACTATTAGTATGTAATGTGACTTTTTGCGGATGATTTACGGTCGACTGACATATTAATCTTACCTACGGTTATGTCAAGTTTGCGTGAGAGGTAGGTTGCTCAATATCTAATATATGTTATCATTATTATAATTAATATATCGTACATAATATCTGTTATATCCTTAAAACAATTACAAAAATGTATATAAACGTTTTGAAAACTTATTTTGCGATGCACTTCTTGATTTCCAGCGGATGTCAGACATGTTACCGGCAACAGGCATATGACCAAAATTACTACACTAGTTGTGGCATGTTCGGATGGAGCAGGTGTGCTCGTACAAGGTAAAATGTCATAGTCTATAATATGGATAGAATTAGGCAATTGTGAGAGTTGACAAATACAAGCAGTAAACAAGTTTTGAAACAAATGATTTTTTTTATAAAAAATAAAAACACCAATAGCAAAATCACACCCAATGTTCTTATTAATTTTATCCATCTCTTGCTAGGTTTTGCTACTGGCACAATAAACCCCAAAACAACAATGTTGGCACAATAAACCAAACAACAACAATGTTCTGGTACAATAAACCCAACAACAATGTTCTGGTACAGTAAACCCAACAACAACAATGTTATGGTACAATAAACCCAACAACAACAATGTTCTGGTACAATAAACCCAACAACAATGTTCTGGTACAATAATCCCAACAACAATGTTCTGGTACAATAAACCAAACAACAGCAATGTTATGGTACAATAAACCCAACAACAATGTTCTGGTAAAATAAACCCAACAACAATGTTATGATACAATAAACCCAACAACAATGTTATGGTACAATAACACAACAACAATGCTATGGTATGATAAACCCAACAACAATGTTCTGGTACAATAAACCCAACAACAATGTTATGATACAATAAACCCAACAACAATGTTGACACAATAAATTCAACAACAACAATGTTCTGGTACAATAACCCAACAACAATGTTCTGGTACAATAAACCCAACAACAATGTTCTGGTACAATAAACCCATCAACAATGTTATGGTACAATAACACAACAACAATGCTATGGTATGATAAACCCAACAACAATGTTCTGGTACAATAAACCCAACAACAATGTTATGATACAATAAACCCAACAACAATGTTGACACAATAAATTCAACAACAACAATGTTCTGGTACAATAACCCAACAACAATGTTCTGGTACAATAAACCCAACAACAATGTTCTGGTACAATAAACCCATCAACAATGTTCTGGTACAATAAACCCATCAACAATGTTATGGTACAATAACCCAACAACAGTGTTATGGTACAATAACCCAACAACAATGCTATGGTATAATAAACCCAACAACAACAATGCTCTGGCACAATAGACACAATAACAACGATGTTCTTGTACAATAAGCCAAACAACAACACTGTTATGGTACAATAAACCAAACAACAATGTTATGGTACGATATTCCCAACAACAACAATGCTCTGGCTCAATAGGCCAAACCACAACCATGTTATGGTACAATAACCCAACAACAATGTTATGATACAATAAACCCAACAACAATGTTCTGGTACAATAAACCCATCAACAATGTTATGGTACAATAACCCAACAACAATGTTCTGGTACAATAAACCCAACAACAATGTTATGATACAATAAACCCAACAACAATGTTGACACAATAAACCCAACAACAACAATGTTCTGGTACAATAAACCCAACAACAATGTTCTGGTACAATAAAGCCAGCAACAACAATGTTATGGTAAAATAAACCCAACAACAACAATGTTCTGGCACAATAAATCCAACAACAATGTTCTGGTACAATAAACCCAACAACAATGTTCTGGTACAATAAACCAAACAACAACAATGTTATGGTACAATAAACCCAACAACAATGTTCTGGTACAATAAACCAAACAACAACAATGTTATGGTACAATAAACCCAACAACAACAATGTTATGGTACTATAAACCCAACAACAATGTTCTGGTACAATAAAACCAACAACAATGTGATGATACAATAAACCCAACAACAATGTTGACACATCATTAAATCCAACAACAACAATGTTCTGGTACAATACACCCAACAACAATGTTATAGTACAATAAACCCATCAACAATGTTATGGTACAATAACCCAACAACAATGTTCTGGTACAATAAACCCAACAACAATGCTATGATACAATAAACCCAACAACAATGTTGACACAATAAACTCAACAACAACAATGTTCTGGTACAACAAACCCATCAACAATGGTATGGTACAATAACCCAACAACAATGTTCTGGTAAAATAAACCCAACAACAATGTTATGATACAATAAACCCAACAACAATGTTGACACAATAAACCCAACATCAACAATGTTCTGGTACAATAAACCCAACAACAACAATGTTATGGTACAATAAAACCAACAACAACAATGGTCTGGTACAATAAACCCAACAACAATGTTCTGGTACAGTACTCCCAACAACAACAATGTTATGGTACAACAAACCCAACAACAACAATGTTCTGGCAAACAATGTTATGGTACAATAAACCAAACAACAGCAATGTTATGGTACAATAAACCCAACAACAATGTTCTGGTACAGTAAACCCAACAACAACAATGTTATGGTACAATAAACCCAACAACAACAATGTTATTGTACAATAAACCCAACAACAATGTTCTGATACAGTAAACCCAACAACAACAATGTTATGGTACAATAAACCCAACAACAACAATGTTATGGTACAATAACCCAACAACAATGTTCTGGTACAATAAACCCAACAACAATGTTCTGGTACAATAAACCCATCAACAATGTTCTGGTACAATAAACCCATCAACAGTGTTATGGTACAATAACCCAACAACAATGCTATGGTATAATAAACCCAACAACAACAATGCTCTGGCACAATAGACACAATAACAATGATGTTCTTCTACAATAAGCCAAACAACAACACTCTTATGGTACAATAAACCAAACAACAATGTTATGGTACAATATTCCCAACAACAACAATGCTCTGGCTCAATAGGCCAAACTACAATCATGTTATGGTACAATAACCCAACAACAATGTTATGATACAATAAACCCAACAACAATATTCTGGTACAATAAACCCATCAACAATGTTATGGTACAATAACCCAACAACAATGCTATGGTATAATAAACCCAACAACAACAATGCTCTGGCACAATAGGCAAAACTACAACAATGCTATGGTACAATAAACCAAACAACAATGCTATGATACAATCAACCCAACAACAATGTTGGCACAATAAACCCAATAACAACAAGGTTCTGGTACAATAAACCCATCAACAATGTTATGGTACAATAACCCAACAACAATGTTCTGGTACAATAAACCCAACAACAATGTTATGATACAATAAACCCAACAACAATGTTGACACAATAAACCCAACAACAACAATGTTCTGGTGCAATAAACCCAACAACAATGTCCTGGTACAGTAAACCCAACAACAACAATGTTATGGTACAATAAACCCAACAACAACAATGTTCTGGTACAATAAACCCAACAACAATGTTCTGGTACAGTAAACCAAACAACAACAATGTTATGGTACAATAAACCCAACAACAACAATGTTATGGTACTATAAACCCAACAACAATGTTCTGGTACAATAAAACCAACAACAATGTTATGATACAATAAACCCAACAACAATGTTGACACATCATTAAATCCAACAACAACAATGTTCTGGTACAATACACCCAACAACAATGTTATAGTACAATAAACCCATCAACAATGTTATGGTACAATAACCCAACAACAATGTTCTGGTACAATAAACCCAACAACAATGCTATGATACAATAAACCCAACAACAATGTTGACACAATAAACCCAACAACAACAATGTTCTGGTACAACAAACCCATCAACAATGTTATGGTACAATAACCCAACAACAATGTTCTGGTAAAATAAACCCAACAACAATGTTATGATACAATAAACCCAACAACAATGTTGACACAATAAACCCAACATCAACAATGTTCTGGTACAATAAACCCAACAACAACAATGTTATGGTACAATAAAACCAACAACAACAATGGTCTGGTACAATAAACCCAACAACAATGTTCTGGTACAGTACACCCAACAACAACAATGCTATGGTACAATAAACCCAACAACAACAATGTTCTAGCACAATAAACCCAACAACAATGTTATGGTACAATAAACCAAACAACAACAATGTTATGGTACAATAAACCCAACAACAATGTTCTGGTACAGTAAACCCAACAACAACAATGTTATGGTACAATAAACCCAACAACAACAATGTTATGGTACAATAAACCCAACAACAATGTTCTGGTACAGTAAACCCAACAACAACAATGTTATGGTACAATAAACCCAACAACAACAATGTTATGGTACAATAAACCCAACAACAATGTTGACACAATAAACCCAACATCAACAATGTTCTGGTACAATAAACCCAACAACAACAATGTTATGGTACAATAAAACCAACAACAACAATGGTCTGGTACAATAAACCCAACAACAATGTTCTGGTACAGTACTCCCAACAACAACAATGTTATGGTACAACAAACCCAACAACAACAATGTTCTGGCAAACAATGTTATGGTACAATAAACCAAACAACAGCAATGTTATGGTACAATAAACCCAACAACAATGTTCTGGTACAGTAAACCCAACAACAACAATGCTATGGTACAATAAACCCAACAACAACAATGTTATTGTACAATAAACCCAACAACAATGTTCTGGTACAGTAAACCCAACAACAACAATGTTATGGTACAATAAACCCAACAACAACAACGTTATGGTACAATAACCCAACAACAATGTTCTGGTACAATAAACCCAACAACAATGTTCTGGTACAATAAACCCATCAACAATGTTCTGGTACAATAAACCCATCAACAGTGTTATGGTACAATAACCCAACAACAATGCTATGGTATAATAAACCCAACAACAACAATGCTCTGGCACAATAGACACAATAACAATGATGTTCTTCTACAATAAGCCAAACAACAACACTGTTATGGTACAATAAACCAAACAACAATGTTATGGTACAATATTCCCAACAACAACAATGCTCTGGCTCAATAGGCCAAACTACAATCATGTTATGGTACAATAACCCAACAACAATGTTATGATACAATAAACCCAACAACAATATTCTGGTACAATAAACCCATCAACAATGTTATGGTACAATAACCCAACAACAATGCTATGGTATAATAAACCCAACAACAACAATGCTCTGGCACAATAGGCAAAACTACAACAATGCTATGGTACAATAAACCAAACAACAATGCTATGATACAATCAACCCAACAACAATGTTGGCACAATAAACCCAATAACAACAAGGTTCTGGTACAATAAACCCATCAACAATGTTATGGTACAATAACCCAACAACAATGTTCTGGTACAATAAACCCAACAACAATGTTATGATACAATAAACCCAACAACAATGTTGACACAATAAACCCAACAACAACAATGTTCTGGTGCAATAAACCCAACAACAATGTCCTGGTACAGTAAACCCAACAACAACAATGTTATGGTACAATAAACCCAACAACAACAATGTTCTGGTACAATAAACCCAACAACAATGTTCTGGTACAGTAAACCCAACAACAACAATGTTATGGTACAATAAACCCAACAACAACAATGTTATGGTACTATAAACCCAACAACAATGTTCTGGTACAATAAAACCAACAACAATGTTATGATACAATAAACCCAACAACAATGTTGACACATCATTAAATCCAACAACAACAATGTTCTGGTACAATAAACCCAACAACAATGTTCTGGTACAGTAAACCCAACAACAACAATGTTATGGTACAATAAACCCAACAACAACAATGTTATGGTACAATAACCCAACAACAATGTTCTGGTACAATAAACCCAACAACAATGTTCTGGTACAATAAACCCATCAACAATGTTCTGGTACAATAAACCCATCAACAGTGTTATGGTACAATAACCCAACAACAATGCTATGGTATAATAAACCCAACAACAACAATGCTCTGGCACAATAGACACAATAACAATGATGTTCTTCTACAATAAGCCAAACAACAACACTGTTATGGTACAATAAACCAAACAACAATGTTATGGTACAATATTCCCAACAACAACAATGCTCTGGCTCAATAGGCCAAACTACAATCATGTTATGGTACAATAACCCAACAACAATGTTCTGGTAAAATAAACCCAACAACAATGTTATGATACAATAAACCCAACAACAATGTTGACACAATAAACCCAACATCAACAATGTTCTGGTACAATAAACCCAACAACAACAATGTTATGGTACAATAAAACCAACAACAACAATGGTCTGGTACAATAAACCCAACAACAATGTTCTGGTACAGTACACCCAACAACAACAATGCTATGGTACAATAAACCCAACAACAACAATGTTCTGGCACAATAAACCCAACAACAATGTTATGGTACAATAAACCAAACAACAACAATGTTATGGTACAATAAACCCAACAACAATGTTCTGGTACAGTAAACCCAACAACAACAATGTTATGGTACAATAAACCCAACAACAACAATGTTATGGTACAATAATCCCAACAACAATGTTCTGGTACAGTAAACCCAACAACAACAATGTTATGGTACAATAAACCCAACAACAACAATGTTATGGTACAATAAACCCAACAACAATGTCCTGGTACAATAAACCCAACAACAATGTTATGATACAATAAACCCAACAAAAATGTTGACACAATAAGTCCAACAACAACAATGTTCTGGTACAATAACCCAACAACAATGTTCTGGTACAATAAACCCAACAACAATGTTCTGGTACAATAAACCCATCAATAATGTTATGGTACAATAACCCAACAACAATGCTATGGTATGATAAATCCAACAACAATGTTCTGGTACAATAAACCCAACAACAATGTTATGATACAATAAACCCAACAACAATGTTGACACAATAAATCCAACAACAACAATGTTCTGGTACAATAACCCAACAACAATGTTCTGGTACAATAAACCCAACAACAATGTTCTGGTACAATAAACCCATCAACAATGTTCTGGTACAATAAACCCATCAACAGTGTTATGGTACAATAACCCAACAACAATGCTATGGTATAATAAACCCAACAACAACAATGCTCTGGCAGAATAGACACAATAACAACGATGTTCTTCTACAATAAGCCAAACAACAACACTGCTATGGTACAATAAACCAAACAACAATGTTATGGTACAATATTTCCAACAACAACAATGCTCTGGCTCAATAGGCCAAACTACAATCATGTTATGGTACAATAACCCAACAACAATGTTATGATACAATAAACCCAACAACAATATTCTGGTACAATAAACCCATCAACAATGTTATGGTACAATAACCCAACAACAATGCTATGGTATAATAAACCCAACAACAACAATGCTCTGGCACAATATGACAAACTACAACAATGCTATGGTACAATAAACCAAACAACAATGCTATGATACAATAAACCCAACAACAATGTTGGCACAATAAACCCAATAACAACAATGTTCTGGTACAATAAACCCATCAACAATGTTATGGTACAATAACTCAACAACAATGTTCTGGTACAATAAACCCAACAACAATGTTATGATACAATAAACCCAACAACAATGTTGACACAATAAATCCAACAACAACAATGTTCTGGTGCAATAAACCCAACAACAATGTTCTGGTACAGTAAACCCAACAACAACAATGTTATGGTACAATAAACCCAACAACAACAATGTTCTGGTACAATAAACCCAACAACAATGTTCTGGTACAGTAAACCCAACAACAACAATGTTATGGTACAATAAACCCAACAACAATGTTCTGGTACAATAAACCCAACAACAATGTGCTGGTACAATAAACCCAACAACAATGTTATGGTACAATAAACCAAACAACAACAATGTTATGGTACAATAAACCCATCAACAATGTTGACACATCATTAGATCCAACAACAACAATGTTCTGGTACAATAACCCAACAACAATGTTCTGGTACAATAAACCCAACAACAATGTTATGGTACAATAAACCCTTCAACAATGTTATGGTACAATAACCCAACAACAATGTTCTGGTACAATAAACTCAACAACAATGTTATGATACAATAAATCCAACAACAATGTTGACACAATAAACCCAACAACAACAATGTTATGGTACAATAACCCAACAACAATGTTCTGGTAAAATAAACCCAACAACAATGTTATGATACAATAAACCCAACAACAATGTTGACACAATAAACCCAACATAAACAATGTTCTGGTACAATAAACCCAATAACAACAATGTTATGGTACAATAAAACCAACAACAACAATGTTCTGGTACAATAAACCCAACAACAATGTTCTGGTACAGTAAACCCAACAACAACAATGTTATGGTACAATAAACCCAACAACAACAATGTTATGGTACAATAACCCAACCACAATGTTATGATACAATAAACCCAACAACAATGTTGACACAATAAACCCAACAACAATGTTGACACATCATTAAATCCAACAACAACAATGTTCTGGTACAATAACCCAACAACAATGTTCTGGTACAATAAACCCAACAACAATGTTATGGTACAATAAACCCATCAACAATGTTATGGTACAATAACCCAACAACAATGTTCTGGTACAATAAACTCCACAACAATGGTATGATACAATAAACCCAACAACAATGTTGACACAATAAACCCAACAACAACAATGTTATGGTACAATAACCCAATAACGATGTTCTGGTACAATAAACCCAACAACAATGTTGACACAATAAACCCAACAACAACAATGTTTTGGTACAATAACCCAACAACAATGTTATGATACAATAAACCCAACAACAATGTTGACACAATAAACCCAACAACAACAATGTTCTGGTACAATAACCCAATAACAATGTTATGGTACAATAAACCCAACAACAATGTTCTGGTACAATAACCCAATAACAATGTTATGATACAATAACCCAACAACAATGTTCTGGTAAAATAAACCCAACAACAATGTTGACACAATAAACCCAACAACAACAATGTTCTGGTACAATAAACCCAACAACAATGTTATGATACAATAAACCCAACAACAATGTTGACACAATAAACCCAACAACAACAATGTTATGGTACAATAACCCAACAACAATGTTCTGGTACAATAAACTCCACAACAATGTTATGATACAATAAACCCAACAACAATGTTGACACAATAAACCCAACAACAACAATGTTATGGTACAATAACCCAATAACAATGTTATGATACAATAACCAAACAACAATGTTCTGGTAAAATAAACCCAACAACAATGTTATGATACAATAAACCCAACAACAATGTTGACACAATAAACCCAACAACAACAATGTTATGGTACAATAACCCAATAACGATGTTCTGGTACAATAAACCCAACAACAATGTTGACACAATAAACCCAACAACAACAATGTTATGGTACAATAACCCAACAACAATGTTATGATACAATAAACCCAACAACAATGTTAACACAATAAACCCAACAACAACAATGTTCTGGTACAATAACCCAATAACAATGTTATGGTACAATAAACCCAACAACAATGTTCTGGTACAATAACCCAAAAAAGATGTTCTGGTACAATAAACCCAACAACAATGTTCTGATACAATAAACCCAACAACAATGTTCTGGTACAATAACCCAATAACGATGTTCTGGTACAATAAACCTAACAACAATGTTCTGGTACAAAAACCCAATAACGATGTTCTGGTACAATAAACCCAACAACAATGTTGACACAATAAACCCAACAACAACAATGTTATGGTACAATAACCCAATAGCAATGTTATGATACAATAAACCCAACAACAATGTTGACACAATAAATCCAACAACAACAATGTTCTGGTGCAATAAACCCAACAACAATGTTCTGGTACAGTAAACCCAACAACAACAATGTTATGGTACAATAAACCCAACAACAACAATGTTCTGGTACAATAAACCCAACAACAATGTTCTGGTACAGTAAACCCAACCACAACAATGTTATGGTACAATAAACCCAACAACAACAACAATGTTCTGGTACAATAAACCCAACAACAATGTTCTGGCACAATAAACCCAACAACAATATTATGGTACAATAAACCAAACAACAACAATGTTCTGGTACAATAAACCCAATAACAACAATGTCCTGGTACAATAAACCCAACAACAATGTTATGATACAATAAACCCATCAACAATGTTGACACATCATTAGATCCAACAACAACAATGTTCTGGTACAATAACCCAACAACAATGTTATGGTACAATAAACCCATCAACAATGTTATGGTACAATAACCCAACAACAATGTTCTGGTACAATAAACTCAACAACAATGTTATGATACAATAAACCCAACAACAATGTTGACACAATAAACCCAACAACAACAATGTTATGGTACAATAACCCAACAACAATGTTCTGGTAAAATAAACCCAACAACAATGTTATGATACAATAAACCCAACAACAATGTTGACACAATAAACCCAACATCAACAATGTTCTGGTACAATAAACCCAATAACAACAATGTTATGGTACAATAAAACCAACAACAACAATGTTCTGGTACAATAAACCCAACAACAATGTTCTGGTACAGTAAACCCAACAACAACAATGTTATGGTACAATAAACCCAACAACAACAATGTTATGGTACAATAACCCAACCACAATGTTATGATACAATAAACCCAACAACAATGTTGACACAATAAACCCAACAACAATGTTGACACATCATTAAATCCAACAACAACAATGTTCTGGTACAATAACCCAACAACAATGTTCTGGTACAATAAACCCAACAACAATGTTATGGTACAATAAACCCATCAACAATGTTATGGTACAATAAACCCAACAACAATGTTCTGGTACAATAACCCAATAACAATGTTATGATACAATAAACCCAACAACAATGTTGACACAATAAAGCCAACAACAACAACAATGCTATGGTACAATAAACCCAACAACAATGTTATGGTACAATAAACCCAACAACAATGTTCTGGTACAATAACCCAATAACAATGTTATGATACAATAACCCAACAACAATATTCTGGTACAATAAACTCCACAACAATGGTATGATACAATAAACCCAACAACAATGTTGACACAATAAACCCAACAACAACAATGTTATGGTACAATAACCCAATAACGATGTTCTGGTACAATAAACCCAACAACAATGTTGACACAATAAACCCAACAACAACAATGTTATGGTACAATAACCCAACAACAATGTTATGATACAATAAACCCAACAACAATGTTGACACAATAAACCCAACAACAACAATGTTCTGGTACAATAACCCAATAACAATGTTATGGTACAATAAACCCAACAACAATGTTCTGGTACAATAACCCAATAAAGATGTTCTGGTACAATAAACCCAACAACAATGTTCTGGTACAATAAACCCAACAACAATGTTCTGGTACAATAACCCAATAACGATGTTCTGGTACAATAAACCTAACAACAATGTTCTGGTACAATAACCCAATAACGATGTTCTGATACAATAAACCCAACAACAATGTTGACACAATAAACCCAACAACAACAATGTTATGGTACAATAACCCAATAACAATGTTATGATACAATAAACCCAACAACAATGTTGACACAATAAACCCAACAACAATGTTCTGGTACAATAAACCCAACAACAATGTTCTGGTACATTAAACCCAACAACAATGTTCTGCTACAATAAAGCCAACAACAATGTTCTGGTACATTAACCCCAACAACAATCTTCTGGTACAATAAACCCAATAACAATGTTCTGGTACAATAAATCCAATAACAATGTTCTGGTACAATAAAGCCAACAACAATGTTCTGGTACAATAACCCAATAACAATGTTATGGTACAATAAACCCAACAACAATGTTCTGGTACAATAAACCCAACAACAATGTTCTGGTACAATAAACCCAACAACAATGTTATGATACAATAAACCCAACAACAATGTTATGATACAATAAACCCAACAACAATGTTCTGGTACAATAAATCCAACAACAATGTTATGATACAATAAACCCAACAACAATCTTGACACAATAAACCCAACAACAATGTTCTGGTACAATAAACCCAACAACAATGTTATGGTACATTAAACCCAACAACAATGTTCTGGTACAATAAACCCAACAACAATGTTCTGGTACAGTAAAACCAACAACAACAATGTTCTGGAACAATAAACCCAACAACAAGGTTATGATACAATAAACCCAACAACAATGTTGACACAATAAACCCAACAACAACAATGTTCTGGTACAATAACCCAATAACGATGTTCTGGTACAATAAACCCAATAACAATGTTGACACAATAAACCCAACAACAACAATGTTATGGTACAATAACCCAACCACAATGTTATGATACAATAAACCCAACAACAATGTTGACACAATAAACCCAACAACAACAATGTTCTGGTACAATAACCCAACCACAATGTTCTGGTACAATAAACCCAACAACAATGTTGACACAATAAACCCAACAACAACAATGTTCTGGTACAATAACCCAATAACAATGTTATGGTACAATAAACCCAACAACAATGTTCTGGTACAATAACCCAATAACGATGTTCTGGTACAATAAACCCAACAACAATGTTCTGGTACAGTAAACCCAACAACAACAATGTTATGGTACAATAAACCCAACAACAACAATGTTCTGGTACAATAAACCCAACAACAATGTTCTGGTACAATAAACCCAACAACAATGTTATGGTACAATAAACCAAACAACAACAATGTTATGGTACAATAAACCCAACAACAATGTCCTGGTATAATAAACCCAACAACAATGTTATGATACAATAAACCCAACAACAATGTTGACACATCATTAAATCCAACAACAACAATGTTCTGGTACAATAACCCAACAACAATGTTCTGGTACAATAAACCCAACAACAATGTTCTGGTACAATAAACTCCACAACAATGATATGATACAATAAACCCAACAACAATGTTGACACAATAAACCCAACAACAACAATGTTATGGTACAATAACCCAACAACAATGTTCTGGTACAATAACCCAATAACGATGTTCTGGTACAATAAACCCAACAACAATGTTGACACAATAAACCCAACAACAACAATGTTATGGTACAATAACCCAACAACAATGTTATGATACAATAAACCCAACAACAATGTTGACACAATAAACCCAACAACAACAATGTTCTGGTACAATAACCCAATAACAATGTTATGGTACAATAAACCCAACAACAATGTTATGGTACAATAACCCAATAACAATGTTATGATACAATAAACCCGTCAACAATGTTATGGTACAATAACTCAACAACAATGTTCTGGTACAATAAACCCAACAAAAATGTTATGATACAATAAACCCAACAACAATGTTGACACAATAAATCCAACAACAACAATGTTCTGGTGCAATAAACCCAACAACAATGTTCTGGTACAGTAAACCCAACAACAACAATGTTATGGTACAATAAACCCAACAACAACAATGTTCTGGTACAATAAACCCAACAACAATGTTCTGGTACAATAAACCCAACAACAATATTATGGTACAATAAACCAAACAACAACAATGTTCTGGTACAATAAACCCAATAACAACAATGTCCTGGTACAATAAACCCAACAACAATGTTATGATACAATAAACCCATCAACAATGTTGACACATCATTAGATCCAACAACAACAATGTTCTGGTACAATAACCCAACAACAATGTTCTGGTACAATAAACCCAACAACAATGTTATGGTACAATAAACCCATCAACAATGTTATGGTACAATAACCCAACAACAATGTTCTGGTACAATAAACTCAATAACAATGTTATGATACAATAAACCCAACAACAATGTTGACACAATAAACCCAACAACAACAATGTTATGGTACAATAACCCAACAACAATGTTCTGGTAAAATAAACCCAACAACAATGTTATGATACAATAAACCCAACAACAATGTTGACACAATAAACCCAACATCAACAATGTTCTGGTACAATAAACCCAATAACAACAATGTTATGGTACAATAAAACCAACAACAACAATGTTCTGGTACAATAAACCCAACAACAATGTTCTGGTACAGTAAACCCAACAACAACAATGTTATGGTACAATAAACCCAACAACAACAATGTTATGGTACAATAACCCAACCACAATGTTATGATACAATAAACCCAACAACAATGTTGACACTATAAACCCAACAACAATGTTGACACATCATTAAATCCAACAACAACAATGTTCTGGTACAATAACACAACAACAATGTTCTGGTACAATAAACCCAACAACAATGTTATGATACAATAAACCCATCAACAATGTTGACACATCATTAGATCCAACAACAACAATGTTCTGGTACAATAACCCAACAACAATGTTCTGGTACAATAAACCCAACAACAATGTTATGGTACAATAAACCCATCAACAATGTTATGGTACAATAACCCAACAACAATGTTCTGGTACAATAAACTCAATAACAATGTTATGATACAATAAACCCAACAAAAATGTTGACACAATAAACCCAACAACAACAATGTTATGGTACAATAACCCAACAACAATGTTCTGGTAAAATAAACCCAACAACAATGTTATGATACAATAAACCCAACAACAATGTTGACACAATAAACCCAACATCAACAATGTTCTGGTACAATAAACCCAATAACAACAATGTTATGGTACAATAAAACCAACAACAACAATGTTCTGGTACAATAAACCCAACAACAATGTTCTGGTACAGTAAACCCAACAACAACAATGTTATGGTACAATAAACCCAACAACAACAATGTTATGGTACAATAACCCAACCACAATGTTATGATACAATAAACCCAACAACAATGTTGACACAATAAACCCAACAACAATGTTGACACATCATTAAATCCAACAACAACAATGTTCTGGTACAATAACACAACAACAATGTTCTGGTACAATAAACCCAACAACAATGTTATGGTACAATAAACCCATCAACAATGTTATGGTACAATAACCCAACAACAATGTTCTGGTACAATAAACTCCACAACAATGGTATGATACAATAAACCCAACAACAATGTTGACACAATAAACCCAACAACAACAATGTTATGGTACAATAACCCAATAACGATGTTCAGGTACAATAAACCCAACAACAATGTTCTGGTACAGTAAACCCAACAACAACAATGTTATGGTACAATAAACCCAACAACAACAATGTTATGGTACAATAACCCAATAACAATGTTATGATACAATAAACCCGTCAACAATGTTATGGTACAATAACTCAACAACAATGTTCTGGTACAATAAACCCAACAAAAATGTTATGATACAATAAACCCAACAACAATGTTGACACAATAAATCCAACAACAACAATGTTCTGGTGCAATAAACCCAACAACAATGTTCTGGTACAGTAAACCCAACAACAACAATGTTATGGTACAATAAACCCAACAACAACAATGTTCTGGTACAATAAACCCAACAACAATGTTCTGGTACAATAAACCCAACAACAATATTATGGTACAATAAACCAAACAAAAAAATGTTCTGGTACAATAAACCCAATAACAACAATGTCCTGGTACAATAAACCCAACAACAATGTTATGATACAATAAACCCATCAACAATGTTGACACATCATTAGATCCAACAACAACAATGTTCTGGTACAATAACCCAACAACAATGTTCTCGTACAATAAACCCAACAACAATGTTATGGTACAATAAACCCATCAACAATGTTATGGTACAATAACCCAACAACAATGTTCTGGTACAATAAACTCAATAACAATGTTATGATACAATAAACCCAACAACAATGTTGACACAATAAACCCAACAACAACAATGTTATGGTACAATAACCCAACAACAATGTTCTGGTAAAATAAACCCAACAACAATGTTATGATACAATAAACCCAACAACAATGTTGACACAATAAACCCAACATCAACAATGTTCTGGTACAATAAACCCAATAACAACAATGTTATGGTACAATAAAACCAACAACAACAATGTTCTGGTACAATAAACCCAACAACAATGTTCTGGTACAATAAACCCAACAACAACAATGTTATGGTACAATAACCCAACCACAATGTTATGATACAATAAACCCAACAACAATGTTGACACAATAAACCCAACAACAATGTTGACACATCATTAAATCCAACAACAACAATGTTCTGGTACAATAACACAACAACAATGTTATGGTACAATAAACCCATCAACAATGTTATGGTACAATAACCCAACAACAATGTTCTGGTACAATAAACTCCACAACAATGGTATGATACAATAAACCCAACAACAATGTTGACACAATAAACCCAACAACAACAATGTTATGGTACAATAACCCAATAACGATGTTCAGGTACAATAAACCCAACAACAATGTTCTGGTACAGTAAACCCAACAACAACAATGTTATGGTACAATAAACCCAACAACAACAATGTTCTGGTACAATAATCCCAACAACAATGTTCTGGTACAGTAAACCCAACCACAACAATGTTATGGTACAATAAACCCAACAACAACAATGTTCTGGTACAATAAACCCAACAACAATGTTCTGGTACAATAAACCCAACAACAATATTATGGTACAATAAACCAAGCAACAACAATGTTCTGGTACAATAAACCCAATAACAACAATGTCCTGGTACAATAAACCCAACAACAATGTTATGATACAATAAACCCATCAACAATGTTGACACATCATTAGATCCAACAACAACAATGTTCTGGTACAATAACCCAACAACAATGTTCTGGTACAATAAACCCAACAACAATGTTCTGGTACAATAAACCCAACAACAATGTTATGGTACAATAAACCAAACAACAACAATGTTATGGTACAATAAACCCAACAACAATGTCCTGGTATAATAAACCCAACAACAATGTTATGATACAATAAACCCAACAACAATGTTGACACATCATTAAATCCAACAACAACAATGTTCTGGTACAATAACCCAACAACAATGTTCTGGTACAATAAACCCAACAACAATGTTCTGGTACAATAAACTCCACAACAATGATATGATACAATAAACCCAACAACAATGTTGACACAATAAACCCAACAACAACAATGTTATGGTACAATAACCCAACAACAATGTTCTGGTACAATAACCCAATAACGATGTTCTGGTACAATAAACCCAACAACAATGTTGACACAATAAACCCAACAACAACAATGTTATGGTACAATAACCCAACAACAATGTTATGATACAATAAACCCAACAACAATGTTGACACAATAAACCCAACAACAACAATGTTCTGGTACAATAACCCAATAACAATGTTATGGTACAATAAACCCAACAACAATGTTATGGTACAATAACCCAATAACAATGTTATGATACAATAAACCCGTCAACAATGTTATGGTACAATAACTCAACAACAATGTTCTGGTACAATAAACCCAACAAAAATGTTATGATACAATAAACCCAACAACAATGTTGACACAATAAATCCAACAACAACAATGTTCTGGTGCAATAAACCCAACAACAATGTTCTGGTACAGTAAACCCAACAACAACAATGTTATGGTACAATAAACCCAACAACAACAATGTTCTGGTACAATAAACCCAACAACAATGTTCTGGTACAATAAACCCAACAACAATATTATGGTACAATAAACCAAACAACAACAATGTTCTGGTACAATAAACCCAATAACAACAATGTCCTGGTACAATAAACCCAACAACAATGTTATGATACAATAAACCCATCAACAATGTTGACACATCATTAGATCCAACAACAACAATGTTCTGGTACAATAACCCAACAACAATGTTCTGGTACAATAAACCCAACAACAATGTTATGGTACAATAAACCCATCAACAATGTTATGGTACAATAACCCAACAACAATGTTCTGGTACAATAAACTCAATAACAATGTTATGATACAATAAACCCAACAAAAATGTTGACACAATAAACCCAACAACAACAATGTTATGGTACAATAACCCAACAACAATGTTCTGGTAAAATAAACCCAACAACAATGTTATGATACAATAAACCCAACAACAATGTTGACACAATAAACCCAACATCAACAATGTTCTGGTACAATAAACCCAATAACAACAATGTTATGGTACAATAAAACCAACAACAACAATGTTCTGGTACAATAAACCCAACAACAATGTTCTGGTACAGTAAACCCAACAACAACAATGTTATGGTACAATAAACCCAACAACAACAATGTTATGGTACAATAACCCAACCACAATGTTATGATACAATAAACCCAACAACAATGTTGACACAATAAACCCAACAACAATGTTGACACATCATTAAATCCAACAACAACAATGTTCTGGTACAATAACACAACAACAATGTTCTGGTACAATAAACCCAACAACAATGTTATGGTACAATAAACCCATCAACAATGTTATGGTACAATAACCCAACAACAATGTTCTGGTACAATAAACTCCACAACAATGGTATGATACAATAAACCCAACAACAATGTTGACACAATAAACCCAACAACAACAATGTTATGGTACAATAACCCAATAACGATGTTCAGGTACAATAAACCCAACAACAATGTTCTGGTACAGTAAACCCAACAACAACAATGTTATGGTACAATAAACCCAACAACAACAATGTTCTGGTACAATAATCCCAACAACAATGTTCTGGTACAGTAAACCCAACCACAACAATGTTATGGTACAATAAACCCAACAACAACAATGTTCTGGTACAATAAACCCAACAACAATGTTCTGGTACAATAAACCCAACAACAATATTATGGTACAATAAACCAAGCAACAACAATGTTCTGGTACAATAAACCCAATAACAACAATGTCCTGGTACAATAAACCCAACAACAATGTTATGATACAATAAACCCATCAACAATGTTGACACATCATTAGATCCAACAACAACAATGTTCTGGTACAATAACCCAACAACAATGTTCTGGTACAATAAACCCAACAACAATGTTATGGTACAATAAACCCATCAACAATGTTCTGGTACAATAAACCCAATAACAACAATATTATGGTACAATAAAACCAACAACAACAATGTTCTGGTACAATAAACCCAACAACAATGTTCTGGTACAGTAAACCCAACAACAACAATGTTATGGTACAATAAACCCAACAACAACAATGTTATGGTACAATAACCCAACCACAATGTTATGATACAATAAACCCAACAACAATGTTGACACAATAAACCCAACAACAATGTTGACACATCATTAAATCCAACAACAACAATGTTCTGGTACAATAACCCAACAACAATGTTCTGGTACAATAAACCCAACAACAATGTTATGGTACAATAAACCCATCAACAATGTTATGGTACAATAAACCAAGCAACAACAATGTTCTGGTACAATAAACCCAATAACAACAATGTCCTGGTACAATAAACCCAACAACAATGTTATGATACAATAAACCCATCAACAATGTTGACACATCATTAGATCCAACAACAACAATGTTCTGGTACAATAACCCAACAACAATGTTCTGGTACAATAAACCCAACAACAATGTTCTGGTACAATAAACCCAACAACAATGTTATGGTACAATAAACCAAACAACAACAATGTTATGGTACAATAAACCCAACAACAATGTCCTGGTATAATAAACCCAACAACAATGTTATGATACAATAAACCCAACAACAATGTTGACACATCATTAAATCCAACAACAACAATGTTCTGGTACAATAACCCAACAACAATGTTCTGGTACAATAAACCCAACAACAATGTTCTGGTACAATAAACTCCACAACAATGATATGATACAATAAACCCAACAACAATGTTGACACAATAAACCCAACAACAACAATGTTATGGTACAATAACCCAACAACAATGTTCTGGTACAATAACCCAATAACGATGTTCTGGTACAATAAACCCAACAACAATGTTGACACAATAAACCCAACAACAACAATGTTATGGTACAATAACCCAACAACAATGTTATGATACAATAAACCCAACAACAATGTTGACACAATAAACCCAACAACAACAATGTTCTGGTACAATAACCCAATAACAATGTTATGGTACAATAAACCCAACAACAATGTTATGGTACAATAACCCAATAACAATGTTATGATACAATAAACCCGTCAACAATGTTATGGTACAATAACTCAACAACAATGTTCTGGTACAATAAACCCAACAAAAATGTTATGATACAATAAACCCAACAACAATGTTGACACAATAAATCCAACAACAACAATGTTCTGGTGCAATAAACCCAACAACAATGTTCTGGTACAGTAAACCCAACAACAACAATATATGGTACAATAAACCCAACAACAACAATGTTCTGGTACAATAAACCCAACAACAATGTTCTGGTACAATAAACCCAACAACAATATTATGGTACAATAAACCAAACAACAACAATGTTCTGGTACAATAAACCCAATAACAACAATGTCCTGGTACAATAAACCCAACAACAATGTTATGATACAATAAACCCATCAACAATGTTGACACATCATTAGATCCAACAACAACAATGTTCTGGTACAATAACCCAACAACAATGTTCTGGTACAATAAACCCAACAACAATGTTATGGTACAATAAACCCATCAACAATGTTATGGTACAATAACCCAACAACAATGTTCTTGTACAATAAACTCAATAACAATGTTATGATACAATAAACCCAACAAAAATGTTGACACAATAAACCCAACAACAACAATGTTATGGTACAATAACCCAACAACAATGTTCTGGTAAAATAAACCCAACAACAATGTTATGATACAATAAACCCAACAACAATGTTGACACAATAAACCCAACATCAACAATGTTCTGGTACAATAAACCCAATAACAACAATGTTATGGTACAATAAAACCAACAACAACAATGTTCTGGTACAATAAACCCAACAACAATGTTCTGGTACAGTAAACCCAACAACAACAATGTTATGGTACAATAAACCCAACAACAACAATGTTATGGTACAATAACCCAACCACAATGTTATGATACAATAAACCCAACAACAATGTTGACACAATAAACCCAACAACAATGTTGACACATCATTAAATCCAACAACAACAATATTCTGGTACAATAACACAACAACAATGTTCTGGTACAATAAACCCAACAACAATGTTATGGTACAATAAACCCATCAACAATGTTATGGTACAATAACCCAACAACAATGTTCTGGTACAATATACTCCACAACAATGGTATGATACAATAAACCCAACAACAATGTTGACACAATAAACCCAACAACAACAATGTTATGGTACAATAACCCAATAACGATGTTCAGGTACAATAAACCCAACAACAATGTTCTGGTACAGTAAACCCAACAACAACAATGTTATGGTACAATAAACCCAACAACAACAATGTTCTGGTACAATAATCCCAACAACAATGTTCTGGTACAGTAAACCCAACCACAACAATGTTATGGTACAATAAACCCAACAACAACAATGTTCTGGTACAATAAACCCAACAACAATGTTCTGGTACAATAAACCCAACAACAATATTATGGTACAATAAACCAAGCAACAACAATGTTCTGGTACAATAAACCCAATAACAACAATGTCCTGGTACAATAAACCCAACAACAATGTTATGATACAATAAACCCATCAACAATGTTGACACATCATTAGATCCAACAACAACAATGTTCTGGTACAATAACCCAACAACAATGTTCTGGTACAATAAACCCAACAACAATGTTATGGTACAATAAACCCATCAACAATGTTCTGGTACAATAAACCCAATAACAACAATGTTATGGTACAATAAAACCAACAACAACAATGTTCTGGTACAATAAACCCAACAACAATGTTCTGGTACAGTAAACCCAACAACAACAATGTTATGGTACAATAAACCCAACAACAACAATGTTATGGTACAATAACCCAACCACAATGTTATGATACAATAAACCCAACAACAATGTTGACACAATAAACCCAACAACAATGTTGACACATCATTAAATCCAACAACAACAATGTTCTGGTACAATAACCCAACAACAATGTTCTGGTACAATAAACCCAACAACAATGTTATGGTACAATAAACCCATCAACAATGTTATGGTACAATAACCCAACAACAATGTTCGGGTACAATAACCCAACAACAATGTTCTGGTACAATAAACTCCACAACAATGGTATGATACAATAAACCCAACAACAATGTTGACACAATAAACCCAACAACAACAATGTTATGGTACAATAACCCAATAACGATGTTCTGGTACAATAAACCCAACAACAATGTTGACACAATAAACCCAACAACAACAATGTTATGGTACAATAACCCAACAACAATGTTATGATACAATAAACCCAACAACAATGTTGACACAATAAACCCAACAACAACAATGTTCTGGTACAATAACCCAATAACAATGTTATGGTACAATAAACCCAACAACAATGTTCTGGTACAATAACCCAATAACAATGTTATGATACAATAACCCAACAACAATGTTCTGGTACAATAAACTCCACAACAATGGTATGATACAATAAACCCAACAACAATGTTGACACAGTAAACCCAACAACAACAATGTTATGGTACAATAACCCAATAACGATGTTCTGGTACAATAAACCCAACAACAATGTTGACACAATAAACCCAACAACAACAATGTTATGGTACAATAACCCAATAACGATGTTCTGGTACAATAAACCCAACAACAATGTTGACACAATAAACCCAACAACAATGTTGACACATCATTAAATCCAACAACAACAATGTTCTGGTACAATAACCCAACAACAATGTTCTTGTACAATAAACCCAACAACAATGTTATGGTACAATAAACCCATCAACAATGTTATGGTACAATAACCCAACAACAATGTTCTGGTACAATAAACTCCACAACAATGTTGACACAATAAACCCAACAACAACAATGTTATGATACAATAAACCCAACAACAATGTTGACACAATAAACCCAACAACAACAATGTTATGGTACAATAACCCAATAACGATGTTATGGTACAATAAACCCAACAACAATGTTCTGGTACAATAACCCAATAACAATGTTATGATACAATAAACCCAACAACAATGTTGACACAATAAACCCAACAACAACAATGTTATGGTACAATAAACCCAACAACAATGTTATGGTACAATAAACCCAACAACAATGTTCTGGTAAAATAACCCAATAACAATGTTATGATACAATAACCCAACAACAATGTTCTGGTACAATAAACTCCACAACAATGGTATGATACAATAAACCCAACAACAATGTTGACACAATAAACCCAACAACAACAATGTTATGGTACAATAACCCAATAACGATGTTCTGGTACAATAAACCCAACAACAATGTTGACACAATAAACCCAACAACAACAATGTTATGGTACAATAACCCAACAACAATGTTATGATACAATAAACCCAACAACAATGTTGACACAATAAACCCAACAACAACAATGTTCTGGTACAATAACCCAATAACAATGTTATGGTACAATAAACCCAACAACAATGTTCTGGTACAATAACCCAATAAAGATGTTCTGGTACAATAAACCCAACAACAATGTTCTGGTACAATAAACCCAACAACAATGTTCTGGTACAATAACCCAATAACGATGTTCTGGTACAATAAACCTAACAACAATGTTCTGGTACAATAACCCAATAACGATGTTCTGATACAATAAACCCAACAACAATGTTGACACAATAAACCCAACAACAACAATGTTATGGTACAATAACCCAATAACAATGTTATGATACAATAAACCCAACAACAATGTTGACACAATAAACCCAACAACAATGTTCTGGTACAATAAACCCAACAACAATGTTCTGGTACATTAAACCCAACAACAATGTTCTGCTACAATAAAGCCAACAACAATGTTCTGGTACATTAACCCCAACAACAATCTTCTGGTACAATAAACCCAATAACAATGTTCTGGTACAATAAACCCAATAACAATTTTCTGGTACAATAAAGCCAACAACAATGTTCTGGTACAATAACCCAATAACAATGTTATGGTACAATAAACCCAACAACAATGTTCTGGTACAATAAACCCAACAACAATGTTCTGGTACAATAAACCCAACAACAATGTTATGATACAATAAACCCAACAACAATGTTATGATACAATAAACCCAACAACAATGTTCTGGTACAATAAATCCAACAACAATGTTATGATACAATAAACCCAACAACAATCTTGACACAATAAACCCAACAACAATGTTCTGGTACAATAAACCCAACAACAATGTTATGGTACATTAAACCCAACAACAATGTTCTGGTACAATAAACCCAACAACAATGTTCTGGTACAGTAAAACCAACAACAACAATGTTCTGGTACAATAAACCCAACAACAAGGTTATGATACAATAAACCCAACAACAATGTTGACACAATAAACCCAACAACAACAATGTTCTGGTACAATAACCCAATAACGATGTTCTGGTACAATAAACCCAATAACAATGTTGACACAATAAACCCAACAACAACAATGTTATGGTACAATAACCCAACCACAATGTTATGATACAATAAACCCAACAACAATGTTGACACAATAAACCCAACAACAACAATGTTCTGGTACAATAACCCAACCACAATGTTCTGGTACAATAAACCCAACAACAATGTTGACACAATAAACCCAACAACAACAATGTTCTGGTACAATAACCCAATAACAATGTTATGGTACAATAAACCCAACAACAATGTTCTGGTACAATAACCCAATAACGATGTTCTGGTACAATAAACCCAACAACAATGTTCTGGTACAGTAAACCCAACAACAACAATGTTATGGTACAATAAACCCAACAACAACAATGTTCTGGTACAATAAACCCAACAACAATGTTCTGGTACAATAAACCCAACAACAATGTTATGGTACAATAAACCAAACAACAACAATGTTATGGTACAATAAACCCAACAACAATGTCCTGGTATAATAAACCCAACAACAATGTTATGATACAATAAACCCAACAACAATGTTGACACATCATTAAATCCAACAACAACAATGTTCTGGTACAATAACCCAACAACAATGTTCTGGTACAATAAACCCAACAACAATGTTCTGGTACAATAAACTCCACAACAATGATATGATACAATAAACCCAACAACAATGTTGACACAATAAACCCAACAACAACAATGTTATGGTACAATAACCCAACAACAATGTTCTGGTACAATAACCCAATAACGATGTTCTGGTACAATAAACCCAACAACAATGTTGACACAATAAACCCAACAACAACAATGTTATGGTACAATAACCCAACAACAATGTTATGATACAATAAACCCAACAACAATGTTGACACAATAAACCCAACAACAACAATGTTCTGGTACAATAACCCAATAACAATGTTATGGTACAATAAACCCAACAACAATGTTATGGTACAATAACCCAATAACAATGTTATGATACAATAAACCCGTCAACAATGTTATGGTACAATAACTCAACAACAATGTTCTGGTACAATAAAACCAACAACAATGTTATGATACAATAAACCCAACAACAATGTTGACACAATAAATCCAACAACAACAATGTTCTGGTGCAATAAACCCAACAACAATGTTCTGGTACAGTAAACCCAACAACAACAATGTTATGTTACAATAAACCCAACAACAACAATGTTCTGGTACAATAAACCCAACAACAATGTTCTGGTACAATAAACCCAACAACAATATTATGGTACAATAAACCAAACAACAACAATGTTCTGGTACAATAAACCCAATAACAACAATGTCCTGGTACAATAAACCCAACAACAATGTTATGATACAATAAACCCATCAACAAGGTTGACACATCATTAGATCCAACAACAACAATGTTCTGGTACAATAACCCAACAACAATGTTCTGGTACAATAAACCCAACAACAATGTTATGGTACAATAAACCCATCAACAATGTTATGGTACAATAACCCAACAACAATGTTCTGGTACAATAAACTCAACAACAATGTTATGATACAATAAACCCAACAACAATGTTGACACAATAAACCCTACAACAACAATGTTATGGTACAATAACCCAACAACAATGTTCTGGTAAAATAAACCCAACAACAATGTTATGATACAATAAACCCAACAACAATGTTGACACAATAAACCCAACATCAACAATGTTCTGGTACAATAAACCCAATAACAACAATGTTATGGTACAATAAACCCAACAACAATGTTCTGGTATAGTAAACCCAACAACAACAATGTTATGGTACAATAAACCCAACAACAACAATGTTATGGTACAATAACCCAACCACAATGTTATGATACAATAAACCCAACAACAATGTTGACACAATAAACCCAACAACAATGTTGCCACATCATTAAATCCAACAACAACAATGTTCTGGTACAATAACACAACAACAATGTTCTGGTACAATAAACCCAACAACAATGTTATGGTACAATAAACCCATCAACAATGTTATGGTACAATAACCCAACAACAATGTTCTGGTACAATAAACTCCACAACAATGGTATGATACAATAAACCCAACAACAATGTTGACACAATAAACCCAACAACAACAATGTTATGGTACAATAACCCAATAACGATGTTCAGGTACAATAAACCCAACAACAATGTTCTGGTACAGTAAACCCAACAACAACAATGTTATGGTACAATAAACCCAACAACAACAATGTTCTGGTACAATAAACCCAACAACAATGTTCTGGTACAGTAAACCCAACCAGAACAATGTTATGGTACAATAAACCCAACAACAACAATGTTCTGGTACAATAAACCCAACAACAATGTTCTGGTACAATAAACCCAACAACAATATTATGGTACAATAAACCAAGCAACAACAATGTTCTGGTACAATAAACCCAATAACAACAATGTCCTGGTACAATAAACCCAACAACAATGTTATGATACAATAAACCCATCAACAATGTTGACACATCATTAGATCCAACAACAACAATGTTCTGGTACAATAACCCAACAACAATGTTCTGGTACAATAAACCCAACAACAATGTTATGGTACAATAAACCCATCAACAATGTTCTGGTACAATAAACCCAATAACAACAATGTTATGGTACAATAAAACCAACAACAACAATGTTCTGGTACAATAAACCCAACAACAATGTTCTGGTACAGTAAACCCAACAACAACAATGTTATGGTACAATAAACCCAACAACAACAATGTTATGGTACAATAACCCAACAACAATGTTATGATACAATAAACCCAACAACAATGTTGACACAATAAACCCAACAACAACAATGTTCTGGTACAATAACCCAACAACAATGTTCTGGTACAATAACCCAATAACAATGTTATGATACAATAACCCAACAACAATGTTCTGGTACAATAAACTCCACAACAATGGTATGATACAATAAACCCAACAACAATGTTGACACAATAAACCCAACAACAACAATGTTATGGTACAATAACCCAATAACGATGTTCTGGTACAATAAACCCAACAACAATGTTGACACAATAAACCTAACAACAACAATGTTATGGTACAATAACCCAACAACAATGTTATGATACAATAAATCCAACAACAATGTTGACACAATAAACCCAACAACAATGTTGACACATCATTAAATCCAACAACAACAATGTTCTGGTACAATAACCCAACAACAATGTTCTTGTACAATAAACCCAACAACAATGTTATGGTACAATAAACCCATCAACAATGTTATGGTACAATAACCCAACAACAATGTTCTGGTACAATAAACTCCACAACAATGTTGACACAATAAACCCAACAACAACAATGTTATGATACAATAAACCCAACAACAATGTTGACACAATAAACCCAACAACAACAATGTTATGGTACAATAACCCAATAACGATGTTATGGTACAATAAACCCAACAACAATGTTCTGGTACAATAACCCAATAACAATGTTATGATACAATAAACCCAACAACAATGTTGACACAATAAACCCAACAACAACAATGTTATGGTACAATAAACCCAACAACAATGTTATGGTACAATAAACCCAACAACAATGTTCTGGTAAAATAACCCAATAACAATGTTATGATACAATAACCCAACAACAATGTTCTGGTACAATAAACTCCACAACAATGGTATGATACAATAAACCCAACAACAATGTTGACACAATAAACCCAACAACAACAATGTTATGGTACAATAACCCAATAACGATGTTCTGGTACAATAAACCCAACAACAATGTTGACACAATAAACCCAACAACAACAATGTTATGGTACAATAACCCAACAACAATGTTATGATACAATAAACCCAACAACAATGTTGACACAATAAACCCAACAACAACAATGTTCTGGTACAATAACCCAATAACAATGTTATGGTACAATAAACCCAACAACAATGTTCTGGTACAATAACCCAATAAAGATGTTCTGGTACAATAAACCCAACAACAATGTTCTGGTACAATAAACCCAACAACAATGTTCTGGTACAATAACCCAATAACGATGTTCTGGTACAATAAACCTAACAACAATGTTCTGGTACAATAACCCAATAACGATGTTCTGATACAATAAACCCAACAACAATGTTGACACAATAAACCCAACAACAACAATGTTATGGTACAATAACCCAATAACAATGTTATGATACAAGAAACCCAACAACAATGTTGACACAATAAACCCAACAACAATGTTCTGGTACAATAAACCCAACAACAATGTTCTGGTACATTAAACCCAACAACAATGTTCTGCTACAATAAAGCCAACAACAATGTTCTGGTACATTAACCCCAACAACAATGTTATGGTACAATAACCCAATAACAATGTTATGATACAATAAACCCGTCAACAATGTTATGGTACAATAACTCAACAACAATGTTCTGGTACAATAAAACCAACAACAATGTTATGATACAATAAACCCAACAACAATGTTGACACAATAAATCCAACAACAACAATGTTCTGGTGCAATAAACCCAACAACAATGTTCTGGTACAGTAAACCCAACAACAACAATGTTATGTTACAATAAACCCAACAACAACAATGTTCTGGTACAATAAACCCAACAACAATGTTCTGGTACAATAAACCCAACAACAATATTATGGTACAATAAACCAAACAACAACAATGTTCTGGTACAATAAACCAAATAACAACAATGTCCTGGTACAATAAACCCAACAACAATGTTATGATACAATAAACCCATCAACAAGGTTGACACATCATTAGATCCAACAACAACAATGTTCTGGTACAATAACCCAACAACAATGTTCTGGTACAATAAACCCAACAACAATGTTATGGTACAATAAACCCATCAACAATGTTATGGTACAATAACCCAACAACAATGTTCTGGTACAATAAACTCAACAACAATGTTATGATACAATAAACCCAACAACAATGTTGACACAATAAACCCTACAACAACAATGTTATGGTACAATAACCCAACAACAATGTTCTGGTAAAATAAACCCAACAACAATGTTATGATACAATAAACCCAACAACAATGTTGACACAATAAACCCAACATCAACAATGTTCTGGTACAATAAACCCAATAACAACAATGTTATGGTACAATAAACCCAACAACAATGTTCTGGTATAGTAAACCCAACAACAACAATGTTATGGTACAATAAACCCAACAACAACAATGTTATGGTACAATAACCCAACCACAATGTTATGATACAATAAACCCAACAACAATGTTGACACAATAAACCCAACAACAATGTTGCCACATCATTAAATCCAACAACAACAATGTTCTGGTACAATAACACAACAACAATGTTCTGGTACAATAAACCCAACAACAATGTTATGGTACAATAAACCCATCAACAATGTTATGGTACAATAACCCAACAACAATGTTCTGGTACAATAAACTCCACAACAATGGTATGATACAATAAACCCAACAACAATGTTGACACAATAAACCCAACAACAACAATGTTATGGTACAATAACCCAATAACGATGTTCAGGTACAATAAACCCAACAACAATGTTCTGGTACAGTAAACCCAACAACAACAATGTTATGGTACAATAAACCCAACAACAACAATGTTCTGGTACAATAAACCCAACAACAATGTTCTGGTACAGTAAACCCAACCAGAACAATGTTATGGTACAATAAACCCAACAACAACAATGTTCTGGTACAATAAACCCAACAACAATGTTCTGGTACAATAAACCCAACAACAATATTATGGTACAATAAACCAAGCAACAACAATGTTCTGGTACAATAAACCCAATAACAACAATGTCCTGGTACAATAAACCCAACAACAATGTTATGATACAATAAACCCATCAACAATGTTGACACATCATTAGATCCAACAACAACAATGTTCTGGTACAATAACCCAACAACAATGTTCTGGTACAATAAACCCAACAACAATGTTATGGTACAATAAACCCATCAACAATGTTCTGGTACAATAAACCCAATAACAACAATGTTATGGTACAATAAAACCAACAACAACAATGTTCTGGTACAATAAACCCAACAACAATGTTCTGGTACAGTAAACCCAACAACAACAATGTTATGGTACAATAAACCCAACAACAACAATGTTATGGTACAATAACCCAACAACAATGTTATGATACAATAAACCCAACAACAATGTTGACACAATAAACCCAACAACAACAATGTTCTGGTACAATAACCCAATAACAATGTTATGGTACAATAAACCCAACAACAATGTTCTGGTACAATAACCCAATAACAATGTTATGATACAATAACCCAACAACAATGTTCTGGTACAATAAACTCCACAACAATGGTATGATACAATAAACCCAACAACAATGTTGACACAGTAAACCCAACAACAACAATGTTATGGTACAATAACCCAATAACGATGTTCTGGTACAATAAAGCCAACAACAATGTTGACACAATAAACCTAACAACAACAATGTTATGGTACAATAACCCAACAACAATGTTATGATACAATAAATCCAACAACAATGTTGACACAATAAACCCAACAACAATGTTGACACATCATTAAATCCAACAACAACAATGTTCTGGTACAATAACCCAACAACAATGTTCTTGTACAATAAACCCAACAACAATGTTATGGTACAATAAACCCATCAACAATGTTATGGTACAATAACCCAACAACAATGTTCTGGTACAATAAACTCCACAACAATGTTGACACAATAAACCCAACAACAACAATGTTATGATACAATAAACCCAACAACAATGTTGACACAATAAACCCAACAACAACAATGTTATGGTACAATAACCCAATAACGATGTTATGGTACAATAAACCCAACAACAATGTTCTGGTACAATAACCCAATAACAATGTTATGATACAATAAACCCAACAACAATGTTGACACAATAAACCCAACAACAACAATGTTATGGTACAATAAACCCAACAACAATGTTATGGTACAATAAACCCAACAACAATGTTCTGGTAAAATAACCCAATAACAATGTTATGATACAATAACCCAACAACAATGTTCTGGTACAATAAACTCCACAACAATGGTATGATACAATAAACCCAACAACAATGTTGACACAATAAACCCAACAACAACAATGTTATGGTACAATAACCCAATAACGATGTTCTGGTACAATAAACCCAACAACAATGTTGACACAATAAACCCAACAACAACAATGTTATGGTACAATAACCCAACAACAATGTTATGATACAATAAACCCAACAACAATGTTGACACAATAAACCCAACAACAACAATGTTCTGGTACAATAACCCAATAACAATGTTATGGTACAATAAACCCAACAACAATGTTCTGGTACAATAACCCAATAAAGATGTTCTGGTACAATAAACCCAACAACAATGTTCTGGTACAATAAACCCAACAACAATGTTCTGGTACAATAACCCAATAACGATGTTCTGGTACAATAAACCTAACAACAATGTTCTGGTACAATAACCCAATAACGATGTTCTGATACAATAAACCCAACAACAATGTTGACACAATAAACCCAACAACAACAATGTTATGGTACAATAACCCAATAACAATGTTATGATACAATAAACCCAACAACAATGTTGACACAATAAACCCAACAACAATGTTCTGGTACAATAAACCCAACAACAATGTTCTGGTACATTAAACCCAACAACAATGTTCTGCTACAATAAAGCCAACAACAATGTTCTGGTACATTAACCCCAACAACAATCTTCTGGTACAATAAACCCAATAACAATGTTCTGGTACAATAAACCCAATAACAATTTTCTGGTACAATAAAGCCAACAACAATGTTCTGGTACAATAACCCAATAACAATGTTATGGTACAATAAACCCAACAACAATGTTCTGGTACAATAAACCCAACAACAATGTTCTGGTACAATAAACCCAACAACAATGTTATGATACAATAAACCCAACAACAATGTTATGATACAATAAACCCAACAACAATGTTCTGGTACAATAAATCCAACAACAATGTTATGATACAATAAACCCAACAACAATCTTGACACAATAAACCCAACAACAATGTTCTGGTACAATAAACCCAACAACAATGTTATGGTACATTAAACCCAACAACAATGTTCTGGTACAATAAACCCAACAACAATGTTCTGGTACAGTAAAACCAACAACAACAATGTTCTGGTACAATAAACCCAACAACAAGGTTATGATACAATAAACCCAACAACAATGTTGACACAATAAACCCAACAACAACAATGTTCTGGTACAATAACCCAATAACGATGTTCTGGTACAATAAACCCAATAACAATGTTGACACAATAAACCCAACAACAACAATGTTATGGTACAATAACCCAACCACAATGTTATGATACAATAAACCCAACAACAATGTTGACACAATAAACCCAACAACAACAATGTTCTGGTACAATAACCCAACCACAATGTTCTGGTACAATAAACCCAACAACAATGTTGACACAATAAACCCAACAACAACAATGTTCTGGTACAATAACCCAATAACAATGTTATGGTACAATAAACCCAACAACAATGTTCTGGTACAATAACCCAATAACGATGTTCTGGTACAATAAACCCAACAACAATGTTCTGGTACAGTAAACCCAACAACAACAATGTTATGGTACAATAAACCCAACAACAACAATGTTCTGGTACAATAAACCCAACAACAATGTTCTGGTACAATAAACCCAACAACAATGTTATGGTACAATAAACCAAACAACAACAATGTTATGGTACAATAAACCCAACAACAATGTCCTGGTATAATAAACCCAACAACAATGTTATGATACAATAAACCCAACAACAATGTTGACACATCATTAAATCCAACAACAACAATGTTCTGGTACAATAACCCAACAACAATGTTCTGGTACAATAAACCCAACAACAATGTTCTGGTACAATAAACTCCACAACAATGATATGATACAATAAACCCAACAACAATGTTGACACAATAAACCCAACAACAACAATGTTATGGTACAGTAACCCAACAACAATGTTCTGGTACAATAACCCAATAACGATGTTCTGGTACAATAAACCCAACAACAATGTTGACACAATAAACCCAACAACAACAATGTTATGGTACAATAACCCAACAACAATGTTATGATACAATAAACCCAACAACAATGTTGACACAATAAACCCAACAACAACAATGTTCTGGTACAATAACCCAATAACAATGTTATGGTACAATAAACCCAACAACAATGTTATGGTACAATAACCCAATAACAATGTTATGATACAATAAACCCGTCAACAATGTTATGGTACAATAACTCAACAACAATGTTCTGGTACAATAAAACCAACAACAATGTTATGATACAATAAACCCAACAACAATGTTGACACAATAAATCCAACAACAACAATGTTCTGGTGCAATAAACCCAACAACAATGATCTGGTACAGTAAACCCAAAAACAACAATGTTATGTTACAATAAACCCAACAACAACAATGTTCCGGTACAATAAACCCAACAACAATGTTCTGGTACAATAAACCCAACAACAATATTATGGTACAATAAACCAAACAACAACAATGTTCTGGTACAATAAACCCAATAACAACAATGTCCTGGTACAATAAACCCAACAACAATGTTATGATACAATAAACCCATCAACAAGGTTGACACATCATTAGATCCAACAACAACAATGTTCTGGTACAATAACCCAACAACAATGTTCTGGTACAATAAACCCAACAACAATGTTATGGTACAATAAACCCATCAACAATGTTATGGTACAATAACCCAACAACAATGTTCTGGTACAATAAACTCAACAACAATGTTATGATACAATAAACCCAACAACAATGTTGACACAATAAACCCTACAACAACAATGTTATGGTACAATAACCCAACAACAATGTTCTGGTAAAATAAACCCAACAACAATGTTATGATACAATAAACCCAACAACAATGTTGACACAATAAACCCAACATCAACAATGTTCTGGTACAATAAACCCAATAACAACAATGTTATGGTACAATAAACCCAACAACAATGTTCTGGTATAGTAAACCCAACAACAACAATGTTATGGTACAATAAACCCAACAACAACAATGTTATGGTACAATAACCCAACCACAATGTTATGATACAATAAACCCAACAACAATGTTGACACAATAAACCCAACAACAATGTTGCCACATCATTAAATCCAACAACAACAATGTTCTGGTACAATAACACAACAACAATGTTCTGGTACAATAAACCCAACAACAATGTTATGGTACAATAAACCCATCAACAATGTTATGGTACAATAACCCAACAACAATGTTCTGGTACAATTAACTCCACAACAATGGTATGATACAATAAACCCAACAACAATGTTGACACAATAAACCCAACAACAACAATGTTATGGTACAATAACCCAATAACGATGTTCAGGTACAATAAACCCAACAACAATGTTCTGGTACAGTAAACCCAACAACAACAATGTTATGGTACAATAAACCCAACAACAACAATGTTCTGGTACAATAAACCCAACAACAATGTTCTGGTACAGTAAACCCAACCAGAACAATGTTATGGTACAATAAACCCAACAACAACAATGTTCTGGTACAATAAACCCAACAACAATGTTCTGGTACAATAAACCCAACAACAATATTATGGTACAATAAACCAAGCAACAACAATGTTCTGGTACAATAAACCCAATAACAACAATGTCCTGGTACAATAAACCCAACAACAATGTTATGATACAATAAACCCATCAACAATGTTGACACATCATTAGATCCAACAACAACAATGTTCTGGTACAATAACCCAACAACAATGTTCTGGTACAATAAACCCAACAACAATGTTATGGTACAATAAACCCATCAACAATGTTCTGGTACAATAAACCCAATAACAACAATGTTATGGTACAATAAAACCAACAACAACAATGTTCTGGTACAATAAACCCAACAACAATGTTCTGGTACAGTAAACCCAACAACAACAATGTTATGGTACAATAAACCCAACAACAACAATGTTATGGTACAATAACCCAACCACAATGTTATGATACAATAAACCCAACAACAATGTTGACACAATAAACCCAACAACAATGTTGACACATCATTAAATCCAACAACAACAATGTTCTGGTACAATAACCCAACAACAAAGTTCTGGTACAATAAACCCAACAACAATGTTATGGTACAATAAACCCATCAACAATGTTATGGTACAATAACCCAACAACAATGTTCTGGTACAATAACCCAACAACAATGTTCTGGTACAATAAACTCCACAACAATGGTATGATACAATAAAACCAACAACAATGTTGACACAATAAACCCAACAACAACAATGTTATGGTACAATAACCCAATAACGATGTTCTGGTACAATAAACCCAACAACAATGTTGACACAATAAACCCAACAACAACAATGTTATGGTACAATAACCCAACAACAATGTTATGATACAATAAACCCAACAACAATGTTGACACAATAAACACATCAACAACAATGTTCTGGTACAATAACCCAATAACAATGTTATGGTACAATAAACCCAACAACAATGTTCTGGTACAATAACCCAATAACAATGTTATGATACAATAACCCAACAACAATGTTCTGGTACAATAAACTCCACAACAATGGTATGATACAATAAACCCAACAACAATGTTGACACAGTAAACCCAACAACAACAATGTTATGGTACAATAACCCAATAACGATGTTCTGGTACAATAAACCCAACAACAATGTTGACACAATAAACCCAACAACAACAATGTTATGGTACAATAACCCAATAACGATGTTCTGATACAATAAACCCAACAACAATGTTGACACAATAAACCAAACAACAACAATGTTATGGTACAATAACCCAACAACAATGTTATGATACAATAAACCCAACAACAATGTTGACACAATAAACCCAACAACAATGTTGACACATCATTAAATCCAACAACAACAATGTTCTGGTACAATAACCCAACAACAATGTTCTGGTACAATAAACCCAACAACAATGTTATGGTACAATAAACCCATCAACAATGTTATGGTACAATAACCCAACAACAATGTTCTGGTACAATAAACTCCACAACAATGTTGACACAATAAACCCAACAACAACAATGTTATGATACAATTAACCCAACAACAATGTTGACACAATAAACCCAACAACAACAATGTTATGGTACAATAACCCAATAACGATGTTCTGGTACAATAAACCCAACAACAATGTTGACACAATAAACCTAACAACAACAATGTTATGGTACAATAACCCAACAACAATGTTATGATACAATAAACCCAACAACAATGTTGACACAATAAACCCAACAACAACAATGTTCTGGTACAATAACCCAATAACAATGTTATGGTACAATAAACCCAACAACAATGTTCTGGTACAATAACCCAATAAAGATGTTCTGGTACAATAAACCCAACAACAATGTTCTGGTACAATAAACCCAACAACAATGTTCTGGTACAATAACCCAATAACGATGTTCTGGTACAATAAACCTAACAACAATGTTCTGGTACAATAACCCAATAACGATGTTCTGATACAATAAACCCAACAACAATGTTGACACAATAAACCCAACAACAACAATGTTATGGTACAATAACCCAATAACAATGTTATGATACAATAAACCCAACAACAATGTTGACACAATAAACCCAACAACAATGTTCTGGTACATTAAACCCAACAACAATGTTCTGCTACAATAAAGCCAACAACAATGTTCTGGTACATTAACCCCAACAACAATCTTCTGGTACAATAAACCCAATAACAATGTTCTGGTACAATAAACCCAATAACAATGTTCTGGTACAATAAAGCCAACAACAATGTTCTGGTACAATAACCCAATAACAATGTTATGGTACAATAAACCCAACAACAATGTTCTGGTACAATAAACCCAACAACAATGTTCTGGTACAATAAACCCAACAACAATGTTATGATACAATAAACCCAACAACAATGTTATGATACAATAAACCCAACAACAATGTTCTGGTACAATAAATCCAACAACAATGTTATGATACAATAAACCCAACAACAATCTTGACACAATAAACCCAACAACAATGTTCTAGTACAATAAACCCAACAACAATGTTATGGTACATTAAACCCAACAACAATGTTCTGGTACAATAAACCCAACAACAATGTTCTGGTACAGTAAAACCAACAACAACAATGTTATGGTACAATAAACCCAACAACAACAATGTTCTGGTACAATAAACCCAACAACAATGTTATGATACAATAAACCCAACAACAACAATGTTCTGGTACAATAACCCAATAACGATGTTCTGGTACAATAAACCCAATAACAATGTTGACACAATAAACCCAACAACAACAATGTTATGGTACAATAACCCAACCACAATGTTATGATACAATAAACCCAACAACAATGTTGACACAATAAACCCAACAACAACAATGTTCTGGTACAATAACCCAACCACAATGTTCTGGTACAATAAACCCAACAACAATGTTGACACAATAAACCCAACAACAACAATGTTCTGGTACAATAACCCAATAACAATGTTATGGTACAATAAACCCAACAACAATGTTCTGGTACAATAACCCAATAACGATGTTCTGGTACAATAAACCCAACAACAATGTTCTGGTACAATAAACCCAACAACAATGTTCTGGTACAGTAAACCCAACAACAACAATGCTATGGTACAATAAACCCAACAACAACAATGTTCTGTTACAATAAACCCAACAACAATGTTCTGGTACAATAAACCCAACAACAATGTTATGGTACAATAAACCAAACAACAACAATGTTATGGTACAATAAACCCAACAACAATGTCCTGGTACAATAAACCCAACAACAATGTTATGATACAATAAACCCAACAACAATGTTGACACATCATTAAATCCAACAACAACAATGTTCTGGTACAATAACCCAACAACAATGTTCTGGTACAATAAACCCAACAACAATGTTATGGTACAATAAACCCATCAACAATGTTATGGTACAATAACCCAACAACAATGTTCTGGTACAATAAACTCCACAACAATGATATGATACAATTAACCCAACAACAATGTTGACACAATAAACCCAACAACAACAATGTTATGGTACAATAACCCAACAACAATGTTCTGGTACAATAACCCAATAACGATGTTCTGGTACAATAAACCCAACAACAATGTTGACACAATAAACCCAACAACAACAATGTTATAGTACAATAAACTCCACAACAATGGTATGATACAATAAACCCAACAACAATGTTGACACAATAAACCCAACAACAACAATGTAATGGTACAATAACCCAATAACGATGTTCAGGTACAATAAACCCAACAACAATGTTCTGGTACAGTAAACCCAACAACAACAATGTTATGGTACAATAAACCCAACAACAACAATGTTCTGGTTCAATAAACCCAACAACAATGTTCTGGTACAGTAAACCCAACCACAACAATGTTATGGTACAATAAACCCAACAACAACAATGTTCTGGTACAATAAACCCAACAACAATGTTCTGGTACAATAAACCCAACAACAATATTATAGTACAATAAACCAAGCAACAACAATGTTCTGGTACAATAAACCCAATAACAACAATGTCCTGGTACAATAAACCCAACAACAATGTTATGATACAATAAACCCATCAACAATGTTGACACATCATTAGATCCAACAACAACAATGTTCTGGTACAATAACCCAACAACAATGTTCTGGTACAATAAACCCAACAACAATGTTATGGTACAATAAACCCATCAACAATGTTCTGGTACAATAAACCCAATAACAACAATGTTATGGTACAATAAAACCAACAACAACAATGTTCTGGTACAATAAACCCAACAACAATGTTCTGGTACAGTAAACCCAACAACAACAATGTTATGGTACAATAAACCCAACAACAACAATGTTATGGTACAATAACCCAACCACAATGTTATGATACAATAAACCCAACAACAATGTTGACACAATAAACCCAACAACAATGTTGACACATCATTAAATCCAACAACAACAATGTTCTGGTACAATAACCCAACAACAAAGTTCTGGTACAATAAACCCAACAACAATGTTATGGTACAATAAACCCATCAACAATGTTATGGTACAATAACCCAACAACAATGTTCTGGTACAATAACCCAACAACAATGTTCTGGTACAATAAACTCCACAACAATGGTATGATACAATAAAACCAACAACAATGTTGACACAATAAACCCAACAACAACAATGTTATGGTACAATAATCCAATAACGATGTTCTGGTACAATAAACCCAACAACAATGTTGACACAATAAACCCAACAACAACAATGTTATGGTACAATAACCCAACAACAATGTTATGATACAATAAACCCAACAACAATGTTGACACAATAAACACAACAACAACAATGTTCTGGTACAATAACCCAATAACAATGTTATGGTACAATAAACCCAACAACAATGTTCTGGTACAATAACCCAATAACAATGTTATGATACAATAACCCAACAACAATGTTCTGGTACAATAAACTCCACAACAATGGTATGATACAATAAACCCAACAACAATGTTGACACAGTAAACCCAACAACAACAATGTTATGGTACAATAACCCAATAACGATGTTCTGGTACAATAAACCCAACAACAATGTTGACACAATAAACCCAACAACAACAATGTTATGGTACAATAACCCAATAACGATGTTCTGATACAATAAACCCAACAACAATGTTGACACAATAAACCTAACAACAACAATGTTATGGTACAATAACCCAACAACAATGTTATGATACAATAAACCCAACAACAATGTTGACACAATAAACCCAACAACAATGTTGACACATCATTAAATCCAACAACAACAATGTTCTGGTACAATAACCCAACAACAATGTTCTGGTACAATAAACCCAACAACAATGTTATGGTACAATAAACCCATCAACAATGTTATGGTACAATAACCCAACAACAATGTTCTGGTACAATAAACTCCACAACAATGTTGACACAATAAACCCAACAACAACAATGTTATGATACAATAAACCCAACAACAATGTTGACACAATAAACCCAACAACAACAATGTTATGGTACAATAACCCAATAACGATGTTCTGGTACAATAAACCCAACAACAATGTTGACACAATAAACCTAACAACAACAATGTTATGGTACAATAACCCAACAACAATGTTATGATACAATAAACCCAACAACAATGTTGACACAATAAACCCAACAACAACAATGTTCTGGTACAATAACCCAATAACAATGTTATGGTACAATAAACCCAACAACAATGTTCTGGTACAATAACCCAATAAAGATGTTCTGGTACAATAAACCCAACAACAATGTTCTGGTACAATAAACCCAACAACAATGTTCTGGTACAATAACCCAATAACGATGTTCTGGTACAATAAACCTAACAACAATGTTCTGGTACAATAACCCAATAACGATGTTCTGATACAATAAACCCAACAACAATGTTGACACAATAAACCCAACAACAACAATGTTATGGTACAATAACCCAATAACAATGTTATGATACAATAAACCCAACAACAATGTTGACACAATAAACCCAACAACAATGTTCTGGTACATTAAACCCAACAACAATGTTCTGCTACAATAAAGCCAACAACAATGTTCTGGTACATTAACCCCAACAACAATCTTCTGGTACAATAAACCCAATAACAATGTTCTGGTACAATAAACCCAATAACAATGTTCTGGTACAATAAAGCCAACAACAATGTTCTGGTACAATAACCCAATAACAATGTTATGGTACAATAAACCCAACAACAATGTTCTGGTACAATAAACCCAACAACAATGTTCTGGTACAATAAACCCAACAACAATGTTATGATACAATAAACCCAACAACAATGTTATGATACAATAAACCCAACAACAATGTTCTGGTACAATAAATCCAACAACAATGTTATGATACAATAAACCCAACAACAATCTTGACACAATAAACCCAACAACAATGTTCTAGTACAATAAACCCAACAACAATGTTATGGTACATTAAACCCAACAACAATGTTCTGGTACAATAAACCCAACAACAATGTTCTGGTACAGTAAAACCAACAACAACAATGTTATGGTACAATAAACCCAACAACAACAATGTTCTGGTACAATAAACCCAACAACAATGTTATGATACAATAAACCCAACAACAACAATGTTCTGGTACAATAACCCAATAACGATGTTCTGGTACAATAAACCCAATAACAATGTTGACACAATAAACCCAACAACAACAATGTTATGGTACAATAACCCAACCACAATGTTATGATACAATAAACCCAACAACAATGTTGACACAATAAACCCAACAACAACAATGTTCTGGTACAATAACCCAACCACAATGTTCTGGTACAATAAACCCAACAACAATGTTCTGGTACAATAACCCAATAACGATGTTCTGGTACAATAAACCCAACAACAATGTTCTGGTACAATAAACCCAACAACAATGTTCTGGTACAGTAAACCCAACAACAACAATGTTATGGTACAATAAACCCAACAACAACAATGTTCTGTTACAATAAACCCAACAACAATGTTCTGGTACAATAAACCCAACAACAATGTTATGGTACAATAAACCAAACAACAACAATGTTATGGTACAATAAACCCAACAACAATGTCCTGGTACAATAAACCCAACAACAATGTTATGATACAATAAACCCAACAACAATGTTGACACATCATTAAATCCAACAACAACAATGTTCTGGTACAATAACCCAACAACAATGTTCTGGTACAATAAACCCAACAACAATGTTATGGTACAATAAACCCATCAACAATGTTATGGTACAATAACCCAACAACAATGTTCTGGTACAATAAACTCCACAACAATGATATGATACAATTAACCCAACAACAATGTTGACACAATAAACCCAACAACAACAATGTTATGGTACAATAACCCAACAACAATGTTCTGGTACAATAACCCAATAACGATGTTCTGGTACAATAAACCCAACAACAATGTTGACACAATAAACCCAACAACAACAATGTTATAGTACAATAAACTCCACAACAATGGTATGATACAATAAACCCAACAACAATGTTGACACAATAAACCCAACAACAACAATGTTCTGGTACAATAACCCAATAACGATGTTCAGGTACAATAAACCCAACAACAATGTTCTGGTACAGTAAACCCAACAACAACAATGTTATGGTACAATAAACCCAACAACAACAATGTTCTGGTTCAATAAACCCAACAACAATGTTCTGGTACAGTAAACCCAACCACAACAATGTTATGGTACAATAAACCCAACAACAACAATGTTCTGGTACAATAAACCCAACAACAATGTTCTGGTACAATAAACCCAACAACAATATTATAGTACAATAAACCAAGCAACAACAATGTTCTGGTACAATAAACCCAATAACAACAATGTCCTGGTACAATAAACCCAACAACAATGTTATGATACAATAAACCCATCAACAATGTTGACACATCATTAGATCCAACAACAACAATGTTCTGGTACAATAACCCAACAACAATGTTCTGGTACAATAAACCCAACAACAATGTTATGGTACAATAAACCCATCAACAATGTTCTGGTACAATAAACCCAATAACAACAATGTTATGGTACAATAAAACCAACAACAACAATGTTCTGGTACAATAAACCCAACAACAATGTTCTGGTACAGTAAACCCAACAACAACAATGTTATGGTACAATAAACCCAACAACAACAATGTTATGGTACAATAACCCAACCACAATGTTATGATACAATAAACCCAACAACAATGTTGACACAATAAACCCAACAACAATGTTGACACAACATTAAATCCAGCAACAACAATGTTCTGGTACAATAACCCAACAACAATGTTCTGGTACAATAAACCCAACAACAATGTTATGGTACAATAAACCCATCAACAATGTTATGGTACAATAACCCAACAACAATGTTCTGGTACAATAAACTCCACAACAATGTTGACACAATAAACCCAACAACAACAATGTTATGATACAATAAACCCAACAACAATGTTGACACAATAAACCCAACAACAACAATGTTATGGTACAATAACCCAATAACGATGTTCTGGTACAATAAACCCAACAACAATGTTGACACAATAAACCTAACAACAACAATGTTATGGTACAATAACCCAACAACAATGTTATGATACAATAAACCCAACAACAATGTTGACACAATAAACCCAACAACAACAATGTTCTGGTACAATAACCCAATAACAATGTTATGGTACAATAAACCCAACAACAATGTTCTGGTACAATAACCCAATAAAGATGTTCTGGTACAATAAACCCAACAACAATGTTCTGGTACAATAAACCCAACAACAATGTTCTGGTACAATAAACCCAACAACAATGTTCTGGTACAATAACCCAATAACGATGTTCTGGTACAATAAACCTAACAACAATGTTCTGGTACAATAACCCAATAACGATGTTCTGATACAATAAACCCAACAACAATGTTGACACAATAAACCCAACAACAACAATGTTATGGTACAATAACCCAATAACAATGTTATGATACAATAAACCCAACAACAATGTTGACACAATAAACCCAACAACAATGTTCTGGTACATTAAACCCAACAACAATGTTCTGCTACAATAAAGCCAACAACAATGTTCTGGTACATTAACCCCAACAACAATCTTCTGGTACAATAAACCCAATAACAATGTTCTGGTACAATAAACCCAATAACAATGTTCTGGTACAATAAAGCCAACAACAATGTTCTGGTACAATAACCCAATAACAATGTTATGGTACAATAAACCCAACAACAATGTTATGGTACAATAAACCCATCAACAATGTTATGGTACAATAACCCAACAACAATGTTCTGGTACAATAAACTCCACAACAATGTTGACACAATAAACCCAACAACAACAATGTTATGATACAATAAACCCAACAACAATGTTGACACAATAAACCCAACAACAACAATGTTATGGTACAATAACCCAATAACGATGTTCTGGTACAATAAACCCAACAACAATGTTGACACAATAAACCTAACAACAACAATGTTATGGTACAATAACCCAACAACAATGTTATGATACAATAAACCCAACAACAATGTTGACACAATAAACCCAACAACAACAATGTTCTGGTACAATAACCCAATAACAATGTTATGGTACAATAAACCCAACAACAATGTTCTGGTACAATAACCCAATAAAGATGTTCTGGTACAATAAACCCAACAACAATGTTCTGGTACAATAAACCCAACAACAATGTTCTGGTACAATAACCCAATAACGATGTTCTGGTACAATAAACCTAACAACAATGTTCTGGTACAATAACCCAATAACGATGTTCTGATACAATAAACCCAACAACAATGTTGACACAATAAACCCAACAACAACAATGTTATGGTACAATAACCCAATAACAATGTTATGATACAATAAACCCAACAACAATGTTGACACAATAAACCCAACAACAATGTTCTGGTACATTAAACCCAACAACAATGTTCTGCTACAATAAAGCCAACAACAATGTTCTGGTACATTAACCCCAACAACAATCTTCTGGTACAATAAACCCAATAACAATGTTCTGGTACAATAAACCCAATAACAATGTTCTGGTACAATAAAGCCAACAACAATGTTCTGGTACAATAACCCAATAACAATGTTATGGTACAATAAACCCAACAACAATGTTCTGGTACAATAAACCCAACAACAATGTTCTGGTACAATAAACCCAACAACAATGTTATGATACAATAAACCCAACAACAATGTTATGATACAATAAACCCAACAACAATGTTCTGGTACAATAAATCCAACAACAATGTTATGATACAATAAACCCAACAACAATCTTGACACAATAAACCCAACAACAATGTTCTAGTACAATAAACCCAACAACAATGTTATGGTACATTAAACCCAACAACAATGTTCTGGTACAATAAACCCAACAACAATGTTCTGGTACAGTAAAACCAACAACAACAATGTTATGGTACAATAAACCCAACAACAACAATGTTCTGGTACAATAAACCCAACAACAATGTTATGATACAATAAACCCAACAACAACAATGTTCTGGTACAATAACCCAATAACGATGTTCTGGTACAATAAACCCAATAACAATGTTGACACAATAAACCCAACAACAACAATGTTATGGTACAATAACCCAACCACAATGTTATGATACAATAAACCCAACAACAATGTTGACACAATAAACCCAACAACAACAATGTTCTGGTACAATAACCCAACCACAATGTTCTGGTACAATAAACCCAACAACAATGTTGACACAATAAACCCAACAACAACAATGTTCTGGTACAATAACCCAATAACAATGTTATGGTACAATAAACCCAACAACAATGTTCTGGTACAATAACCCAATAACGATGTTCTGGTACAATAAACCCAACAACAATGTTCTGGTACAATAAACCCAACAACAATGTTCTGGTACAGTAAACCCAACAACAACAATGTTATGGTACAATAAACCCAACAACAACAATGTTCTGTTACAATAAACCCAACAACAATGTTCTGGTACAATAAACCCAACAACAATGTTATGGTACAATAAACCAAACAACAACAATGTTATGGTACAATAAACCCAACAACAATGTCCTGGTACAATAAACCCAACAACAATGTTATGATACAATAAACCCAACAACAATGTTGACACATCATTAAATCCAACAACAACAATGTTCTGGTACAATAACCCAACAACAATGTTCTGGTACAATAAACCCAACAACAATGTTATGGTACAATAAACCCATCAACAATGTTATGGTACAATAACCCAACAACAATGTTCTGGTACAATAAACTCCACAACAATGATATGATACAATTAACCCAACAACAATGTTGACACAATAAACCCAACAACAACAATGTTATGGTACAATAACCCAACAACAATGTTCTGGTACAATAACCCAATAACGATGTTCTGGTACAATAAACCCAACAACAATGTTGACACAATAAACCCAACAACAACAATGTTATAGTACAATAAACTCCACAACAATGGTATGATACAATAAACCCAACAACAATGTTGACACAATAAACCCAACAACAACAATGTTCTGGTACAATAACCCAATAACGATGTTCAGGTACAATAAACCCAACAACAATGTTCTGGTACAGTAAACCCAACAACAACAATGTTATGGTACAATAAACCCAACAACAACAATGTTCTGGTTCAATAAACCCAACAACAATGTTCTGGTACAGTAAACCCAACCACAACAATGTTATGGTACAATAAACCCAACAACAACAATGTTCTGGTACAATAAACCCAACAACAATGTTCTGGTACAATAAACCCAACAACAATATTATAGTACAATAAACCAAGCAACAACAATGTTCTGGTACAATAAACCCAATAACAACAATGTCCTGGTACAATAAACCCAACAACAATGTTATGATACAATAAACCCATCAACAATGTTGACACATCATTAGATCCAACAACAACAATGTTCTGGTACAATAACCCAACAACAATGTTCTGGTACAATAAACCCAACAACAATGTTATGGTACAATAAACCCATTAACAATGTTCTGGTACAATAAACCCAATAACAACAATGTTATGGTACAATAAAACCAACAACAACAATGTTCTGGTACAATAAACCCAACAACAATGTTCTGGTACAGTAAACCCAACAACAACAATGTTATGGTACAATAAACCCAACAACAACAATGTTATGGTACAATAACCCAACCACAATGTTATGATACAATAAACCCAACAACAATGTTGACACAATAAACCCAACAACAATGTTGACACAACATTAAATCCAGCAACAACAATGTTCTGGTACAATAACCCAACAACAATGTTCTGGTACAATAAACCCAACAACAATGTTATGGTACAATAAACCCATCAACAATGTTATGGTACAATAACCCAACAACAATGTTCTGGTACAATAAACTCCACAACAATGTTGACACAATAAACCCAACAACAACAATGTTATGATACAATAAACCCAACAACAATGTTGACACAATAAACCCAACAACAACAATGTTATGGTACAATAACCCAATAACGATGTTCTGGTACAATAAACCCAACAACAATGTTGACACAATAAACCTAACAACAACAATGTTATGGTACAATAACCCAACAACAATGTTATGATACAATAAACCCAACAACAATGTTGACACAATAAACCCAACAACAACAATGTTCTGGTACAATAACCCAATAACAATGTTATGGTACAATAAACCCAACAACAATGTTCTGGTACAATAACCCAATAAAGATGTTCTGGTACAATAAACCCAACAACAATGTTCTGGTACAATAAACCCAACAACAATGTTCTGGTACAATAAACCCAACAACAATGTTCTGGTACAATAACCCAATAACGATGTTCTGGTACAATAAACCTAACAACAATGTTCTGGTACAATAACCCAATAACGATGTTCTGATACAATAAACCCAACAACAATGTTGACACAATAAACCCAACAACAACAATGTTATGGTACAATAACCCAATAACAATGTTATGATACAATAAACCCAACAACAATGTTGACACAATAAACCCAACAACAATGTTCTGGTACATTAAACCCAACAACAATGTTCTGCTACAATAAAGCCAACAACAATGTTCTGGTACATTAACCCCAACAACAATCTTCTGGTACAATAAACCCAATAACAATGTTCTGGTACAATAAACCCAATAACAATGTTCTGGTACAATAAAGCCAACAACAATGTTCTGGTACAATAACCCAATAACAATGTTATGGTACAATAAACCCAACAACAATGTTCTGGTACAATAAACCCAACAACAATGTTCTGGTACAATAAACCCAACAACAATGTTATGATACAATAAACCCAACAACAATGTTATGATACAATAAACCCAACAACAATGTTCTGGTACAATAAATCCAACAACAATGTTATAATACAATAAACCCAACAACAATCTTGACACAATAAACCCAACAACAATGTTCTGGTACAATAAACCCAACAACAATGTTATGGTACATTAAACCCAACAACAATGTTCTGGTACAATAAACCCAACAACAATGTTCTGGTACAGTAAAACCAACAACAACAATGTTATGGTACAATAAACCCAACAACAACAATGTTCTGGTACAATAAACCCAACAACAATGTTATGATACAATAAACCCAACAACAACAATGTTCTGGTACAATAACCCAATAACGATGTTCAGGTACAATAAACCCAACAACAATGTTCTGGTACAGTAAACCCAACAACAACAATGTTATGGTACAATAAACCCAACAACAACAATGTTCTGGTTCAATAAACCCAACAACAATGTTCTGGTACAGTAAACCCAACCACAACAATGTTATGGTACAATAAACCCAACAACAACAATGTTCTGGTACAATAAACCCAACAACAATGTTCTGGTACAATAAACCCAACAACAATATTATAGTACAATAAACCAAGCAACAACAATGTTCTGGTACAATAAACCCAATAACAACAATGTCCTGGTACAATAAACCCAACAACAATGTTATGATACAATAAACCCATCAACAATGTTGACACATCATTAGATCCAACAACAACAATGTTCTGGTACAATAACCCAACAACAATGTTCTGGTACAATAAACCCAACAACAATGTTATGGTACAATAAACCCATCAACAATGTTCTGGTACAATAAACCCAATAACAACAATGTTATGGTACAATAAAACCAACAACAACAATGTTCTGGTACAATAAACCCAACAACAATGTTCTGGTACAGTAAACCCAACAACAACAATGTTATGGTACAATAAACCCAACAACAACAATGTTCTGGTTCAATAAACCCAACAACAATGTTCTGGTACAGTAAACCCAACCACAACAATGTTATGGTACAATAAACCCAACAACAACAATGTTCTGGTACAATAAACCCAACAACAATGTTCTGGTACAATAAACCCAACAACAATATTATAGTACAATAAACCAAGCAACAACAATGTTCTGGTACAATAAACCCAATAACAACAATGTCCTGGTACAATAAACCCAACAACAATGTTATGATACAATAAACCCATCAACAATGTTGACACATCATTAGATCCAACAACAACAATGTTCTGGTACAATAACCCAACAACAATGTTCTGGTACAATAAACCCAACAACAATGTTATGGTACAATAAACCCATCAACAATGTTCTGGTACAATAAACCCAATAACAACAATGTTATGGTACAATAAAACCAACAACAACAATGTTCTGGTACAATAAACCCAACAACAATGTTCTGGTACAGTAAACCCAACAACAACAATGTTATGGTACAATAAACCCAACAACAACAATGTTATGGTACAATAACCCAACCACAATGTTATGATACAATAAACCCAACAACAATGTTGACACAATAAACCCAACAACAATGTTGACACATCATTAAATCCAACAACAACAATGTTCTGGTACAATAACCCAACAACAAAGTTCTGGTACAATAAACCCAACAACAATGTTATGGTACAATAAACCCATCAACAATGTTATGGTACAATAACCCAACAACAATGTTCTGGTACAATAACCCAACAACAATGTTCTGGTACAATAAACTCCACAACAATGGTATGATACAATAAAACCAACAACAATGTTGACACAATAAACCCAACAACAACAATGTTATGGTACAATAACCCAATAACGATGTTCTGGTACAATAAACCCAACAACAATGTTGACACAATAAACCCAACAACAACAATGTTATGGTACAATAACCCAACAACAATGTTATGATACAATAAACCCAACAACAATGTTGACACAATAAACACAACAACAACAATGTTCTGGTACAATAACCCAATAACAATGTTATGGTACAATAAACCCAACAACAATGTACTGGTACAATAACCCAATAACAATGTTATGATACAATAACCCAACAACAATGTTCTGGTACAATAAACTCCACAACAATGGTATGATACAATAAACCCAACAACAATGTTGACACAGTAAACCCAACAACAACAATGTTATGGTACAATAACCCAATAACGATGTTCTGGTACAATAAACCCAACAACAATGTTGACACAATAAACCCAACAACAACAATGTTATGGTACAATAACCCAATAACGATGTTCTGATACAATAAACCCAACAACAATGTTGACACAATAAACCTAACAACAACAATGTTATGGTACAATAACCCAACAACAATGTTATGATACAATAAACCCAACAACAATGTTGACACAATAAACCCAACAACAATGTTGACACATCATTAAATCCAACAACAACAATGTTCTGGTACAATAACCCAACAACAATGTTCTGGTACAATAAACCCAACAACAATGTTATGGTACAATAAACCCATCAACAATGTTATGGTACAATAACCCAACAACAATGTTCTGGTACAATAAACTCCACAACAATGTTGACACAATAAACCCAACAACAACAATGTTATGATACAATAAACCCAACAACAATGTTGACACAATAAACCCAACAACAACAATGTTATGGTACAATAACCCAATAACGATGTTCTGGTACAATAAACCCAACAACAATGTTGACACAATAAACCTAACAACAACAATGTTATGGTACAATAACCCAACAACAATGTTATGATACAATAAACCCAACAACAATGTTGACACAATAAACCCAACAACAACAATGTTCTGGTACAATAACCCAATAACAATGTTATGGTACAATAAACCCAACAACAATGTTCTGGTACAATAACCCAATAAAGATGTTCTGGTACAATAAACCCAACAACAATGTTCTGGTACAATAAACCCAACAACAATGTTCTGGTACAATAACCCAATAACGATGTTCTGGTACAATAAACCTAACAACAATGTTCTGGTACAATAACCCAATAACGATGTTCTGATACAATAAACCCAACAACAATGTTGACACAATAAACCCAACAACAACAATGTTATGGTACAATAACCCAATAACAATGTTATGATACAATAAACCCAACAACAATGTTGACACAATAAACCCAACAACAATGTTCTGGTACATTAAACCCAACAACAATGTTCTGCTACAATAAAGCCAACAACAATGTTCTGGTACATTAACCCCAACAACAATCTTCTGGTACAATAAACCCAATAACAATGTTCTGGTACAATAAACCCAATAACAATGTTCTGGTACAATAAAGCCAACAACAATGTTCTGGTACAATAACCCAATAACAATGTTATGGTACAATAAACCCAACAACAATGTTCTGGTACAATAAACCCAACAACAATGTTCTGGTACAATAAACCCAACAACAATGTTATGATACAATAAACCCAACAACAATGTTATGATACAATAAACCCAACAACAATGTTCTGGTACAATAAATCCAACAACAATGTTATGATACAATAAACCCAACAACAATCTTGACACAATAAACCCAACAACAATGTTCTAGTACAATAAACCCAACAACAATGTTATGGTACATTAAACCCAACAACAATGTTCTGGTACAATAAACCCAACAACAATGTTCTGGTACAGTAAAACCAACAACAACAATGTTATGGTACAATAAACCCAACAACAACAATGTTCTGGTACAATAAACCCAACAACAATGTTATGATACAATAAACCCAACAACAACAATGTTCTGGTACAATAACCCAATAACGATGTTCTGGTACAATAAACCCAATAACAATGTTGACACAATAAACCCAACAACAACAATGTTATGGTACAATAACCCAACCACAATGTTATGATACAATAAACCCAACAACAATGTTGACACAATAAACCCAACAACAACAATGTTCTGGTACAATAACCCAACCACAATGTTCTGGTACAATAAACCCAACAACAATGTTGACACAATAAACCCAACAACAACAATGTTCTGGTACAATAACCCAATAACAATGTTATGGTACAATAAACCCAACAACAATGTTCTGGTACAATAACCCAATAACGATGTTCTGGTACAATAAACCCAACAACAATGTTCTGGTACAATAAACCCAACAACAATGTTCTGGTACAGTAAACCCAACAACAACAATGTTATGGTACAATAAACCCAACAACAACAATGTTCTGTTACAATAAACCCAACAACAATGTTCTGGTACAATAAACCCAACAACAATGTTATGGTACAATAAACCAAACAACAACAATGTTATGGTACAATAAACCCAACAACAATGTCCTGGTACAATAAACCCAACAACAATGTTATGATACAATAAACCCAACAACAATGTTGACACATCATTAAATCCAACAACAACAATGTTCTGGTACAATAACCCAACAACAATGTTCTGGTACAATAAACCCAACAACAATGTTATGGTACAATAAACCCATCAACAATGTTATGGTACAATAACCCGACAACAATGTTCTGGTACAATAAACTCCACAACAATGATATGATACAATTAACCCAACAACAATGTTGACACAATAAACCCAACAACAACAATGTTATGGTACAATAACCCAACAACAATGTTCTGGTACAATAACCCAATAACGATGTTCTGGTACAATAAACCCAACAACAATGTTGACACAATAAACCCAACAACAACAATGTTATAGTACAATAAACTCCACAACAATGGTATGATACAATAAACCCAACAACAATGTTGACACAATAAACCCAACAACAACAATGTTCTGGTACAATAACCCAATAACGATGTTCAGGTACAATAAACCCAACAACAATGTTCTGGTACAGTAAACCCAACAACAACAATGTTATGGTACAATAAACCCAACAACAACAATGTTCTGGTTCAATAAACCCAACAACAATGTTCTGGTACAGTAAACCCAACCACAACAATGTTATGGTACAATAAACCCAACAACAACAATGTTCTGGTACAATAAACCCAACAACAATGTTCTGGTACAATAAACCCAACAACAATATTATAGTACAATAAACCAAGCAACAACAATGTTCTGGTACAATAAACCCAATAACAACAATGTCCTGGTACAATAAACCCAACAACAATGTTATGATACAATAAACCCATCAACAATGTTGACACATCATTAGATCCAACAACAACAATGTTCTGGTACAATAACCCAACAACAATGTTCTGGTACAATAAACCCAACAACAATGTTATGGTACAATAAACCCATCAACAATGTTCTGGTACAATAAACCCAATAACAACAATGTTATGGTACAATAAAACCAACAACAACAATGTTCTGGTACAATAAACCCAACAACAATGTTCTGGTACAGTAAACCCAACAACAACAATGTTATGGTACAATAAACCCAACAACAACAATGTTATGGTACAATAACCCAACCACAATGTTATGATACAATAAACCCAACAACAATGTTGACACAATAAACCCAACAACAATGTTGACACAACATTAAATCCAGCAACAACAATGTTCTGGTACAATAACCCAACAACAATGTTCTGGTACAATAAACCCAACAACAATGTTATGGTACAATAAACCCATCAACAATGTTATGGTACAATAACCCAACAACAATGTTCTGGTACAATAAACTCCACAACAATGTTGACACAATAAACCCAACAACAACAATGTTATGATACAATAAACCCAACAACAATGTTGACACAATAAACCCAACAACAACAATGTTATGGTACAATAACCCAATAACGATGTTCTGGTACAATAAACCCAACAACAATGTTGACACAATAAACCTAACAACAACAATGTTATGGTACAATAACCCAACAACAATGTTATGATACAATAAACCCAACAACAATGTTGACACAATAAACCCAACAACAACAATGTTCTGGTACAATAACCCAATAACAATGTTATGGTACAATAAACCCAACAACAATGTTCTGGTACAATAACCCAATAAAGATGTTCTGGTACAATAAACCCAACAACAATGTTCTGGTACAATAAACCCAACAACAATGTTCTGGTACAATAAACCCAACAACAATGTTCTGGTACAATAACCCAATAACGATGTTCTGGTACAATAAACCTAACAACAATGTTCTGGTACAATAACCCAATAACGATGTTCTGATACAATAAACCCAACAACAATGTTGACACAATAAACCCAACAACAACAATGTTATGGTACAATAACCCAATAACAATGTTATGATACAATAAACCCAACAACAATGTTGACACAATAAACCCAACAACAATGTTCTGGTACATTAAACCCAACAACAATGTTCTGCTACAATAAAGCCAACAACAATGTTCTGGTACATTAACCCCAACAACAATCTTCTGGTACAATAAACCCAATAACAATGTTCTGGTACAATAAACCCAATAACAATGTTCTGGTACAATAAAGCCAACAACAATGTTCTGGTACAATAACCCAATAACAATGTTATGGTACAATAAACCCAACAACAATGTTATGGTACAATAAACCCATCAACAATGTTATGGTACAATAACCCAACAACAATGTTCTGGTACAATAAACTCCACAACAATGTTGACACAATAAACCCAACAACAACAATGTTATGATACAATAAACCCAACAACAATGTTGACACAATAAACCCAACAACAACAATGTTATGGTACAATAACCCAATAACGATGTTCTGGTACAATAAACCCAACAACAATGTTGACACAATAAACCTAACAACAACAATGTTATGGTACAATAACCCAACAACAATGTTATGATACAATAAACCCAACAACAATGTTGACACAATAAACCCAACAACAACAATGTTCTGGTACAATAACCCAATAACAATGTTATGGTACAATAAACCCAACAACAATGTTCTGGTACAATAACCCAATAAAGATGTTCTGGTACAATAAACCCAACAACAATGTTCTGGTACAATAAACCCAACAACAATGTTCTGGTACAATAACCCAATAACGATGTTCTGGTACAATAAACCTAACAACAATGTTCTGGTACAATAACCCAATAACGATGTTCTGATACAATAAACCCAACAACAATGTTGACACAATAAACCCAACAACAACAATGTTATGGTACAATAACCCAATAACAATGTTATGATACAATAAACCCAACAACAATGTTGACACAATAAACCCAACAACAATGTTCTGGTACATTAAACCCAACAACAATGTTCTGCTACAATAAAGCCAACAACAATGTTCTGGTACATTAACCCCAACAACAATCTTCTGGTACAATAAACCCAATAACAATGTTCTGGTACAATAAACCCAATAACAATGTTCTGGTACAATAAAGCCAACAACAATGTTCTGGTACAATAACCCAATAACAATGTTATGGTACAATAAACCCAACAACAATGTTCTGGTACAATAAACCCAACAACAATGTTCTGGTACAATAAACCCAACAACAATGTTATGATACAATAAACCCAACAACAATGTTATGATACAATAAACCCAACAACAATGTTCTGGTACAATAAATCCAACAACAATGTTATGATACAATAAACCCAACAACAATCTTGACACAATAAACCCAACAACAATGTTCTAGTACAATAAACCCAACAACAATGTTATGGTACATTAAACCCAACAACAATGTTCTGGTACAATAAACCCAACAACAATGTTCTGGTACAGTAAAACCAACAACAACAATGTTATGGTACAATAAACCCAACAACAACAATGTTCTGGTACAATAAACCCAACAACAATGTTATGATACAATAAACCCAACAACAACAATGTTCTGGTACAATAACCCAATAACGATGTTCTGGTACAATAAACCCAATAACAATGTTGACACAATAAACCCAACAACAACAATGTTATGGTACAATAACCCAACCACAATGTTATGATACAATAAACCCAACAACAATGTTGACACAATAAACCCAACAACAACAATGTTCTGGTACAATAACCCAACCACAATGTTCTGGTACAATAAACCCAACAACAATGTTGACACAATAAACCCAACAACAACAATGTTCTGGTACAATAACCCAATAACAATGTTATGGTACAATAAACCCAACAACAATGTTCTGGTACAATAACCCAATAACGATGTTCTGGTACAATAAACCCAACAACAATGTTCTGGTACAATAAACCCAACAACAATGTTCTGGTACAGTAAACCCAACAACAACAATGTTATGGTACAATAAACCCAACAACAACAATGTTCTGTTACAATAAACCCAACAACAATGTTCTGGTACAATAAACCCAACAACAATGTTATGGTACAATAAACCAAACAACAACAATGTTATGGTACAATAAACCCAACAACAATGTCCTGGTACAATAAACCCAACAACAATGTTATGATACAATAAACCCAACAACAATGTTGACACATCATTAAATCCAACAACAACAATGTTCTGGTACAATAACCCAACAACAATGTTCTGGTACAATAAACCCAACAACAATGTTATGGTACAATAAACCCATCAACAATGTTATGGTACAATAACCCAACAACAATGTTCTGGTACAATAAACTCCACAACAATGATATGATACAATTAACCCAACAACAATGTTGACACAATAAACCCAACAACAACAATGTTATGGTACAATAACCCAACAACAATGTTCTGGTACAATAACCCAATAACGATGTTCTGGTACAATAAACCCAACAACAATGTTGACACAATAAACCCAACAACAACAATGTTATAGTACAATAAACTCCACAACAATGGTATGATACAATAAACCCAACAACAATGTTGACACAATAAACCCAACAACAACAATGTTCTGGTACAATAACCCAATAACGATGTTCAGGTACAATAAACCCAACAACAATGTTCTGGTACAGTAAACCCAACAACAACAATGTTATGGTACAATAAACCCAACAACAACAATGTTCTGGTTCAATAAACCCAACAACAATGTTCTGGTACAGTAAACCCAACCACAACAATGTTATGGTACAATAAACCCAACAACAACAATGTTCTGGTACAATAAACCCAACAACAATGTTCTGGTACAATAAACCCAACAACAATATTATAGTACAATAAACCAAGCAACAACAATGTTCTGGTACAATAAACCCAATAACAACAATGTCCTGGTACAATAAACCCAACAACAATGTTATGATACAATAAACCCATCAACAATGTTGACACATCATTAGATCCAACAACAACAATGTTCTGGTACAATAACCCAACAACAATGTTCTGGTACAATAAACCCAACAACAATGTTATGGTACAATAAACCCATCAACAATGTTCTGGTACAATAAACCCAATAACAACAATGTTATGGTACAATAAAACCAACAACAACAATGTTCTGGTACAATAAACCCAACAACAATGTGCTGGTACAGTAAACCCAACAACAACAATGTTATGGTACAATAAACCCAACAACAACAATGTTATGGTACAATAACCCAACCACAATGTTATGATACAATAAACCCAACAACAATGTTGACACAATAAACCCAACAACAATGTTGACACAACATTAAATCCAGCAACAACAATGTTCTGGTACAATAACCCAACAACAATGTTCTGGTACAATAAACCCAACAACAATGTTATGGTACAATAAACCCATCAACAATGTTATGGTACAATAACCCAACAACAATGTTCTGGTACAATAAACTCCACAACAATGTTGACACAATAAACCCAACAACAACAATGTTATGATACAATAAACCCAACAACAATGTTGACACAATAAACCCAACAACAACAATGTTATGGTACAATAACCCAATAACGATGTTCTGGTACAATAAACCCAACAACAATGTTGACACAATAAACCTAACAACAACAATGTTATGGTACAATAACCCAACAACAATGTTATGATACAATAAACCCAACAACAATGTTGACACAATAAACCCAACAACAACAATGTTCTGGTACAATAACCCAATAACAATGTTATGGTACAATAAACCCAACAACAATGTTCTGGTACAATAACCCAATAAAGATGTTCTGGTACAATAAACCCAACAACAATGTTCTGGTACAATAAACCCAACAACAATGTTCTGGTACAATAAACCCAACAACAATGTTCTGGTACAATAACCCAATAACGATGTTCTGGTACAATAAACCTAACAACAATGTTCTGGTACAATAACCCAATAACGATGTTCTGATACAATAAACCCAACAACAATGTTGACACAATAAACCCAACAACAACAATGTTATGGTACAATAACCCAATAACAATGTTATGATACAATAAACCCAACAACAATGTTGACACAATAAACCCAACAACAATGTTCTGGTACATTAAACCCAACAACAATGTTCTGCTACAATAAAGCCAACAACAATGTTCTGGTACATTAACCCCAACAACAATCTTCTGGTACAATAAACCCAATAACAATGTTCTGGTACAATAAACCCAATAACAATGTTCTGGTACAATAAAGCCAACAACAATGTTCTGGTACAATAACCCAATAACAATGTTATGGTACAATAAACCCAACAACAATGTTCTGGTACAATAAACCCAACAACAATGTTCTGGTACAATAAACCCAACAACAATGTTATGATACAATAAACCCAACAACAATGTTATGATACAATAAACCCAACAACAATGTTCTGGTACAATAAATCCAACAACAATGTTATAATACAATAAACCCAACAACAATCTTGACACAATAAACCCAACAACAATGTTCTGGTACAATAAACCCAACAACAATGTTATGGTACATTAAACCCAACAACAATGTTCTGGTACAATAAACCCAACAACAATGTTCTGGTACAGTAAAACCAACAACAACAATGTTATGGTACAATAAACCCAACAACAACAATGTTCTGGTACAATAAACCCAACAACAATGTTATGATACAATAAACCCAACAACAACAATGTTCTGGTACAATAACCCAATAACGATGTTCTGGTACAATAAACCCAATAACAATGTTGACACAATAAACCCAACAACAACAATGTTATGGTACAATAACCCAACCACAATGTTATGATACAATAAACCCAACAACAATGTTGACACAATAAACCCAACAACAACAATGTTCTGGTACAATAACCCAACCACAATGTTCTGGTACAATAAACCCAACAACAATGTTGACACAATAAACCCAACAACAACAATGTTCTGGTACAATAACCCAATAACAATGTTATGGTACAATAAACCCAACAACAATGTTCTGGTACAATAACCCAATAACGATGTTCTGGTACAATAAACCCAACAACAATGTTCTGGTACAATAAACCCAACAACAATGTTCTGGTACAGTAAACCCAACAACAACAATGTTATGGTACAATAAACCCAACAACAACAATGTTCTGTTACAATAAACCCAACAACAATGTTCTGGTACAATAAACCCAACAACAATGTTATGGTACAATAAACCAAACAACAACAATGTTATGGTACAATAAACCCAACAACAATGTCCTGGTACAATAAACCCAACAACAAAGTTATGATACAATAAACCCAACAACAATGTTGACACATCATTAAATCCAACAACAACAATGTTCTGGTACAATAACCCAACAACAATGTTCTGGTACAATAAACCCAACAACAATGTTATGGTACAATAAACCCATCAACAATGTTATGGTACAATAACCCAACAACAATGTTCTGGTACAATAAACTCCACAACAATGATATGATACAATTAACCCAACAACAATGTTGACACAATAAACCCAACAACAACAATGTTATGGTACAATAACCCAATAACGATGTTCTGGTACAATAAACCCAACAACAATGTTGACACAATAAACCTAACAACAACAATGTTATGGTACAATAACCCAACAACAATGTTATGATACAATAAACCCAACAACAATGTTGACACAATAAACCCAACAACAATGTTCTGGTACAATAACCCAATAACGATGTTCTGGTACAATAAACCCAACAACAATGTTGACACAATAAACCCAACAACAACAATGTTATAGTACAATAAACTCCACAACAATGGTATGATACAATAAACCCAACAACAATGTTGACACAATAAACCCAACAACAACAATGTAATGGTACAATAACCCAATAACGATGTTCAGGTACAATAAACCCAACAACAATGTTCTGGTACAGTAAACCCAACAACAACAATGTTATGGTACAATAAACCCAACAACAACAATGTTCTGGTTCAATAAACCCAACAACAATGTTCTGGTACAGTAAACCCAACCACAACAATGTTATGGTACAATAAACCCAACAACAACAATGTTCTGGTACAATAAACCCAACAACAATGTTCTGGTACAATAAACCCAACAACAATATTATAGTACAATAAACCAAGCAACAACAATGTTCTGGTACAATAAACCCAATAACAACAATGTCCTGGTACAATAAACCCAACAACAATGTTATGATACAATAAACCCATCAACAATGTTGACACATCATTAGATCCAACAACAACAATGTTCTGGTACAATAACCCAACAACAATGTTCTGGTACAATAAACCCAACAACAATGTTATGGTACAATAAACCCATCAACAATGTTCTGGTACAATAAACCCAATAACAACAATGTTATGGTACAATAAAACCAACAACAACAATGTTCTGGTACAATAAACCCAACAACAATGTTCTGGTACAGTAAACCCAACAACAACAATGTTATGGTACAATAAACCCAACAACAACAATGTTATGGTACAATAACCCAACCACAATGTTATGATACAATAAACCCAACAACAATGTTGACACAATAAACCCAACAACAATGTTGACACAACATTAAATCCAACAACAACAATGTTCTGGTACAATAACCCAACAACAATGTTCTGGTACAATAAACCCAACAACAATGTTATGGTACAATAAACCCATCAACAATGTTATGGTACAATAACCCAACAACAATGTTCTGGTACAATAACCCAACAACAATGTTCTGGTACAATAAACTCCACAACAATGGTATGATACAATAAACCCAACAACAATGTTGACACAATAAACCCAACAACAACAATGTTATGGTACAATAACCCAATAACGATGTTCTGGTACAATAAACCCAACAACAATGTTGACACAATAAACCCAACAACAACAATGTTATGGTACAATAACCCAACAACAATGTTATGATACAATAAACCCAACAACAATGTTGGCACAATAAACCCAACAACAACAATGTTCTGGTACAATAACCCAATAACAATGTTATGGTACAATAAACCCAACAACAATGTTCTGGTACAATAACCCAATAACAATGTTATGATACAATAACCCAACAACAATGTTCTGGTACAATAAACTCCACAACAATGGTATGATACAATAAACCCAACAACAATGTTGACACAGTAAACCCAACAACAACAATGTTATGGTACAATAACCCAATAACGATGTTCTGGTACAATAAACCCAACAACAATGTTGACACAATAAACCTAACAACAACAATGTTATGGTACAATAACCCAACAACAATGTTATGATACAATAAACCCAACAACAATGTTGACACAATAAACCCAACAACAATGTTGACACATCATTAAACCCAACAACAACAATGTTCTGGTACAATAAACCCAACAACAATGTTATGGTACAATAAACCCATCAACAATGTTATGGTACAATAACCCAACAACAATGTTCTGGTACAATAAACTCCACAACAATGTTGACACAATAAACCCAACAACAACAATGTTATGATACAATAAACCCAACAACAATGTTGACACAATAAACCCAACAACAACAATGTTATGGTACAATAACCCAATAACGATGTTCTGGTACAATAAACCCAACAACAATGTTGACACAATAAACCTAACAACAACAATGTTATGGTACAATAACCCAACAACAATGTTATGATACAATAAACCCAACAACAATGTTGACACAATAAACCCAACAACAACAATGTTCTGGTACAATAACCCAATAACAATGTTATGGTACAATAAACCCAACAACAATGTTCTGGTACAATAACCCAATAAAGATGTTCTGGTACAATAAACCCAACAACAATGTTCTGGTACAATAAACCCAACAACAATGTTCTGGTACAATAACCCAATAACGATGTTCTGGTACAATAAACCTAACAACAATGTTCTGGTACAATAACCCAATAACGATGTTCTGATACAATAAACCCAACAACAATGTTGACACAATAAACCCAACAACAACAATGTTATGGTACAATAACCCAATAACAATGTTATGATACAATAAACCCAACAACAATGTTGACACAATAAACCCAACAACAATGTTCTGGTACATTAAACCCAACAACAATGTTCTGCTACAATAAAGCCAACAACAATGTTCTGGTACATTAACCCCAACAACAATCTTCTGGTACAATAAACCCAATAACAATGTTCTGGTACAATAAACCCAATAACAATGTTCTGGTACAATAAAGCCAACAACAATGTTCTGGTACAATAACCCAATAACAATGTTATGGTACAATAAACCCAACAACAATGTGCTGGTACAATAAACCCAACAACAATGTTCTGGTACAATAAACCCAACAACAATGTTATGATACAATAAACCCAACAACAATGTTATGATACAATAAACCCAACAACAATGTTCTGGTACAATAAATCCAACAACAATGTTATGATACAATAAACCCAACAACAATCTTGACACAATAAACCCAACAACAATGTTTTGGTACAATAAACCCAACAACAATGTTATGGTACATTAAACCCAACAACAATGTTCTGGTACAATAAACCCAACAACAATGTTCTGGTACAGTAAAACCAACAACAACAATGTTATGGTACAATAAACCCAACAACAACAATGTTCTGGTACAATAAACCCAACAACAATGTTATGATACAATAAACCCAACAACAACAATGTTCTGGTACAATAACCCAATAACGATGTTCTGGTACAATAAACTCAATAACAATGTTGACACAATAAACCCAACAACAACAATGTTATGGTACAATAACCCAACCACAATGTTATGATACAATAAACCCAACAACAATGTTGACACAATAAACCCAACAACAAAAATGTTATGGTACAATAAACCCAACAAAAATGTCCTGGTACAATAAACCCAACAACAATGTTGACACATCATTAAATCCAACAACAACAATGTTCTGGTACAATAACCCAACAACAATGTTCTGGTACAATAAACCCAACAACAATGTTATGGTACAATAAACCCATCAACAATGTTATGGTACAATAACCCAACAACAATGTTCTGGTACAATAAACTCCACAACAATGATATGATACAATAAACCCAACAACAATGTTGACACAATAAACCCAACAACAACAATGTTATGGTACAATAACCCAACAACAATGTTCTGGTACAATAACCCAATAACGATGTTCTGGTACAATAAACCCAACAACAATGTTGACACAATAAACCCAACAACAACAATGTTATAGTACAATAAACTCCACAACAATGGTATGATACAATAAACCCAACAACAATGTTGACACAATAAACCCAACAACAACAATGTTATGGTACAATAACCCAATAACGATGTTCAGGTACAATAAACCCAACAACAATGTTCTGGTACAGTAAACCCAACAACAACAATGTTATGGTACAATAAACCCAACAACAACAATGTTCTGGTACAATAAACCCAACAACAATGTTCTGGTACAGTAAACCCAACCACAACAATGTTATGGTACAATAAACCCAACAACAACAATGTTCTGGTACAATAAACCCAACAACAATATTATGGTACAATAAACCAAGCAACAACAATGTTCTGATACAATAAACCCAATAACAACAATGTCCTGGTACAATAAACCCAACAACAATGTTATGATACAATAAACCCATCAACAATGTTGACACATCATTAGATCCAACAACAACAATGTTCTGGTACAATAACCCAACAACAATGTTCTGGTACAATAAACCCAACAACAATGTTATGGTACAATAAACCCATCAACAATGTTCTGGTGCAATAAACCCAATAACAACAACGTTATGGTACAATAAAACCAACAACAACAATGTTCTGGTACAATAAACCCAACAACAATGTTCTGGTACAGTAAACCCAACAACAACAATGTTATGGTACAATAAACCCAACAACAACAATGTTATGGTACAATAACCCAACCACAATGTTATGATACAATAAACCCAACAACAATGTTGACACAATAAACCCAACAACAATGTTGACACATCATTAAATCCAACAACAACAATGTTCTGGTACAATAACCCAACAACAATGTTCTGGTACAATAAACCCAACAACAATGTTATGGTACAATAAACCCATCAACAATGTTATGGTACAATAACCCAACAACAATGTTCTGGTACAATAACCCAACAACAATGTTCTGGTACAATAAACTCCACAACAATGGTATGATACAATAAACCCAACAACAATGTTGACACAATAAACCCAACAACAACAATGTTATGGTACAATAACCCAACAACAATGTTATGATACAATAAACCCAACAACAATGTTGACACAATAAACCCAACAACAACAATGTTCTGGTACAATAACCCAATAACAATGTTATGGTACAATAAACCCAACAACAATGTTCTGGTACAATAACCCAATAAAGATGTTCTGGTACAATAAACCCAACAACAATGTTCTGGTACAATAAACCCAACAACAATGTTCTGGTACAATAACCCAATAACGATGTTCTGGTACAATAAACCTAACAACAATGTTCTGGTACAATAACCCAATAACGATGTTCTGATACAATAAACCCAACAACAATGTTGACACAATAAACCCAACAACAACAATGTTATGGTACAATAACCCAATAACAATGTTATGATACAATAAACCCAACAACAATGTTGACACAATAAATCCAACAACAATGTTCTGGTACATTAAACCCAACAACAATGTTCTGCTACAATAAAGCCAACAACAATGTTCTGGTACATTAACCCCAACAACAATCTTCTGGTACAATAAACCCAATAACAATGTTCTGGTACAATAAACCCAATAACAATATTCTGGTACAATAAAGCCAACAACAATGTTCTGGTACAATAACCCAATAACAATGTTATGGTACAATAAACCCAACAACAATGTTCTGGTACAATAAACCCAACAACAATGTTCTGGTACAATAAACCCAACAACAATGTTATGATACAATAAACCCAACAACAATGTTATGATACAATAAACCCAACAACAATGTTCTGGTACAATAAATCCAACAACAATGTTATGATACAATAAACCCAACAACAATCTTGACACAATAAACCCAACAACAATGTTCTGGTACAATAAACCCAACAACAATGTTATGGTACATTAAACCCAACAACAATGTTCTGGTACAATAAACCCAACAACAATGTTCTGGTACAGTAAAACCAACAACAACAATGTTATGGTACAATAAACCCAACAACAACAATGTTCTGGTACAATAAACCCAACAACAATGTTATGATACAATAAACCCAACAACAACAATGTTCTGGTACAATAACCCAATAACGATGTTCTGGTACAATAAACCCAATAACAATGTTGACACAATAAACCCAACAACAACAATGTTATGGTACAATAACCCAACCACAATGTTATGATACAATAAACCCAACAACAATGTTGACACAATAAACCCAACAACAACAATGTTCTGGTACAATAACCCAACCACAATGTTCTGGTACAATAAACCCAACAACAATGTTGACACAATAAACCCAACAACAACAATGTTCTGGTACAATAACCCAATAACAATGTTATGGTACAATAAACCCAACAACAATGTTCTGGTACAATAACCCAATAACGATGTTCTGGTACAATAAACCCAACAACAATGTTCTGGTACAATAAACCCAACAACAATGTTCTGGTACAGTAAACCCAACAACAACAATGTTATGGTACAATAAACCCAACAACAACAATGTTCTGTTACAATAAACCCAACAACAATGTTCTGGTACAATAAACCCAACAACAATGTTATGGTACAATAAACCAAACAACAACAATGTTATGGTACAATAAACCCAACAACAATGTCCTGGTACAATAAACCCAACAACAATGTTATGATACAATAAACCCAACAACAATGTTGACACATCATTAAATCCAACAACAACAATGTTCTGGTACAATAACCCAACAACAATGTTCTGGTACAATAAACCCAACAACAATGTTATGGTACAATAAACCCATCAACAATGTTATGGTACAATAACCCAACAACAATGTTCTGGTACAATAAACTCCACAACAATGATATGATACAATTAACCCAACAACAATGTTGACACAATAAACCCAACAACAACAATGTTATGGTACAATAACCCAACAACAATGTTCTGGTACAATAAACCCAACAACAATGTTCTGGTACAGTAAAACCAACAACAACAATGTTATGGTACAATAAACCCAACAACAACAATGTTCTGGTACAATAAACCCAACAACAATGTTATGATACAATAAACCCAACAACAACAATGTTCTGGTACAATAACCCAATAACGATGTTCTGGTACAATAAACTCAATAACAATGTTGACACAATAAACCCAACAACAACAATGTTATGGTACAATAACCCAACCACAATGTTATGATACAATAAACCCAACAACAATGTTGACACAATAAACCCAACAACAAAAATGTTATGGTACAATAAACCCAACAAAAATGTCCTGGTACAATAAACCCAACAACAATGTTGACACATCATTAAATCCAACAACAACAATGTTCTGGTACAATAACCCAACAACAATGTTCTGGTACAATAAACCCAACAACAATGTTATGGTACAATAAACCCATCAACAATGTTATGGTACAATAACCCAACAACAATGTTCTGGTACAATAAACTCCACAACAATGATATGATACAATAAACCCAACAACAATGTTGACACAATAAACCCAACAACAACAATGTTATGGTACAATAACCCAACAACAATGTTCTGGTACAATAACCCAATAACGATGTTCTGGTACAATAAACCCAACAACAATGTTGACACAATAAACCCAACAACAACAATGTTATAGTACAATAAACTCCACAACAATGGTATGATACAATAAACCCAACAACAATGTTGACACAATAAACCCAACAACAACAATGTTATGGTACAATAACCCAATAACGATGTTCAGGTACAATAAACCCAACAACAATGTTCTGGTACAGTAAACCCAACAACAACAATGTTATGGTACAATAAACCCAACAACAACAATGTTCTGGTACAATAAACCCAACAACAATGTTCTGGTACAGTAAACCCAACCACAACAATGTTATGGTACAATAAACCCAACAACAACAATGTTCTGGTACAATAAACCCAACAACAATATTATGGTACAATAAACCAAGCAACAACAATGTTCTGATACAATAAACCCAATAACAACAATGTCCTGGTACAATAAACCCAACAACAATGTTATGATACAATAAACCCATCAACAATGTTGACACATCATTAGATCCAACAACAACAATGTTCTGGTACAATAACCCAACAACAATGTTCTGGTACAATAAACCCAACAACAATGTTATGGTACAATAAACCCATCAACAATGTTCTGGTGCAATAAACCCAATAACAACAACGTTATGGTACAATAAAACCAACAACAACAATGTTCTGGTACAATAAACCCAACAACAATGTTCTGGTACAGTAAAACCAACAACAACAATGTTATGGTACAATAAACCCAACAACAACAATGTTATGGTACAATAACCCAACCACAATGTTATGATACAATAAACCCAACAACAATGTTGACACAATAAACCCAACAACAATGTTGACACATCATTAAATCCAACAACAACAATGTTCTGGTACAATAACCCAACAACAATGTTCTGGTACAATAAACCCAACAACAATGTTATGGTACAATAAACCCATCAACAATGTTATGGTACAATAACCCAACAACAATGTTCTGGTACAATAACCCAACAACAATGTTCTGGTACAATAAACTCCACAACAATGGTATGATACAATAAACCCAACAACAATGTTGACACAATAAACCCAACAACAACAATGTTATGGTACAATAACCCAACAACAATGTTATGATACAATAAACCCAACAACAATGTTGACACAATAAACCCAACAACAACAATGTTCTGGTACAATAACCCAATAACAATGTTATGGTACAATAAACCCAACAACAATGTTCTGGTACAATAACCCAATAAAGATGTTCTGGTACAATAAACCCAACAACAATGTTCTGGTACAATAAACCCAACAACAATGTTCTGGTACAATAACCCAATAACGATGTTCTGGTACAATAAACCTAACAACAATGTTCTGGTACAATAACCCAATAACGATGTTCTGATACAATAAACCCAACAACAATGTTGACACAATAAACCCAACAACAACAATGTTATGGTACAATAACCCAATAACAATGTTATGATACAATAAACACAACAACAATGTTGACACAATAAATCCAACAACAATGTTCTGGTACATTAAACCCAACAACAATGTTCTGCTACAATAAAGCCAACAACAATGTTCTGGTACATTAACCCCAACAACAATCTTCTGGTACAATAAACCCAATAACAATGTTCTGGTACAATAAACCCAATAACAATATTCTGGTACAATAAAGCCAACAACAATGTTCTGGTACAATAACCCAATAACAATGTTATGGTACAATAAACCCAACAACAATGTTCTGGTACAATAAACCCAACAACAATGTTCTGGTACAATAAACCCAACAACAATGTTATGATACAATAAACCCAACAACAATGTTATGATACAATAAACCCAACAACAATGTTCTGGTACAATAAATCCAACAACAATGTTATGATACAATAAACCCAACAACAATCTTGACACAATAAACCCAACAACAATGTTCTGGTACAATAAACCCAACAACAATGTTATGGTACATTAAACCCAACAACAATGTTCTGGTACAATAAACCCAACAACAATGTTCTGGTACAGTAAAACCAACAACAACAATGTTATGGTACAATAAACCCAACAACAACAATGTTCTGGTACAATAAACCCAACAACAATGTTATGATACAATAAACCCAACAACAACAATGTTCTGGTACAATAACCCAATAACGATGTTCTGGTACAATAAACCCAATAACAATGTTGACACAATAAACCCAACAACAACAATGTTATGGTACAATAACCCAACCACAATGTTATGATACAATAAACCCAACAACAATGTTGACACAATAAACCCAACAACAACAATGTTCTGGTACAATAACCCAACCACAATGTTCTGGTACAATAAACCCAACAACAATGTTGACACAATAAACCCAACAACAACAATGTTCTGGTACAATAACCCAATAACAATGTTATGGTACAATAAACCCAACAACAATGTTCTGGTACAATAACCCAATAACGATGTTCTGGTACAATAAACCCAACAACAATGTTCTGGTACAATAAACCCAACAACAATGTTCTGGTACAGTAAACCCAACAACAACAATGTTATGGTACAATAAACCCAACAACAACAATGTTCTGTTACAATAAACCCAACAACAATGTTCTGGTACAATAAACCCAACAACAATGTTATGGTACAATAAACCAAACAACAACAATGTTATGGTACAATAAACCCAACAACAATGTCCTGGTACAATAAACCCAACAACAATGTTATGATACAATAAACCCAACAACAATGTTGACACATCATTAAATCCAACAACAACAATGTTCTGGTACAATAACCCAACAACAATGTTCTGGTACAATAAACCCAACAACAATGTTATGGTACAATAAACCCATCAACAATGTTATGGTACAATAACCCAACAACAATGTTCTGGTACAATAAACTCCACAACAATGATATGATACAATTAACCCAACAACAATGTTGACACAATAAACCCAACAACAACAATGTTATGGTACAATAACCCAACAACAATGTTCTGGTACAATAAACCCAACAACAATGTTCTGGTACAGTAAAACCAACAACAACAATGTTATGGTACAATAAACCCAACAACAACAATGTTCTGGTACAATAAACCCAACAACAATGTTATGATACAATAAACCCAACAACAACAATGTTCTGGTACAATAACCCAATAACGATGTTCTGGTACAATAAACTCAATAACAATGTTGACACAATAAACCCAACAACAACAATGTTATGGTACAATAACCCAACCACAATGTTATGATACAATAAACCCAACAACAATGTTGACACAATAAACCCAACAACAAAAATGTTATGGTACAATAAACCCAACAAAAATGTCCTGGTACAATAAACCCAACAACAATGTTGACACATCATTAAATCCAACAACAACAATGTTCTGGTACAATAACCCAACAACAATGTTCTGGTACAATAAACCCAACAACAATGTTATGGTACAATAAACCCATCAACAATGTTATGGTACAATAACCCAACAACAATGTTCTGGTACAATAAACTCCACAACAATGATATGATACAATAAACCCAACAACAATGTTGACACAATAAACCCAACAACAACAATGTTATGGTACAATAACCCAACAACAATGTTCTGGTACAATAACCCAATAACGATGTTCTGGTACAATAAACCCAACAACAATGTTGACACAATAAACCCAACAACAACAATGTTATAGTACAATAAACTCCACAACAATGGTATGATACAATAAACCCAACAACAATGTTGACACAATAAACCCAACAACAACAATGTTATGGTACAATAACCCAATAACGATGTTCAGGTACAATAAACCCAACAACAATGTTCTGGTACAGTAAACCCAACAACAACAATGTTATGGTACAATAAACCCAACAACAACAATGTTCTGGTACAATAAACCCAACAACAATGTTCTGGTACAGTAAACCCAACCACAACAATGTTATGGTACAATAAACCCAACAACAACAATGTTCTGGTACAATAAACCCAACAACAATGTTCTGGTACAATAAACCCAACAACAATATTATGGTACAATAAACCAAGCAACAACAATGTTCTGATACAATAAACCCAATAACAACAATGTCCTGGTACAATAAACCCAACAACAATGTTATGATACAATAAACCCATCAACAATGTTGACACATCATTAGATCCAACAACAACAATGTTCTGGTACAATAACCCAACAACAATGTTCTGGTACAATAAACCCAACAACAATGTTATGGTACAATAAACCCATCAACAATGTTCTGGTGCAATAAACCCAATAACAACAACGTTATGGTACAATAAAACCAACAACAACAATGTTCTGGTACAATAAACCCAACAACAATGTTCTGGTACAGTAAACCCAACAACAACAATGTTATGGTACAATAAACCCAACAACAACAATGTTATGGTACAATAACCCAACCACAATGTTATGATACAATAAACCCAACAACAATGTTGACACAATAAACCCAACAACAATGTTGACACATCATTAAATCCAACAACAACAATGTTCTGGTACAATAACCCAACAACAATGTTCTGGTACAATAAACCCAACAACAATGTTATGGTACAATAAACCCATCAACAATGTTATGGTACAATAACCCAACAACAATGTTCTGGTACAATAACCCAACAACAATGTTCTGGTACAATAAACTCCACAACAATGGTATAATACAATAAACCCAACAACAATGTTGACACAATAAACCCAACAACAACAATGTTATGGTACAATAACCCAACAACAATGTTATGATACAATAAACCCAACAACAATGTTGACACAATAAACCCAACAACAACAATGTTCTGGTACAATAACCCAATAACAATGTTATGGTACAATAAACCCAACAACAATGTTCTGGTACAATAACCCAATAAAGATGTTCTGGTACAATAAACCCAACAACAATGTTCTGGTACAATAAACCCAACAACAATGTTCTGGTACAATAACCCAATAACGATGTTCTGGTACAATAAACCTAACAACAATGTTCTGGTACAATAACCCAATAACGATGTTCTGATACAATAAACCCAACAACAATGTTGACACAATAAACCCAACAACAACAATGTTATGGTACAATAACCCAATAACAATGTTATGATACAATAAACCCAACAACAATGTTGACACAATAAATCCAACAACAATGTTCTGGTACATTAAACCCAACAACAATGTTCTGCTACAATAAAGCCAACAACAATGTTCTGGTACATTAACCCCAACAACAATCTTCTGGTACAATAAACCCAATAACAATGTTCTGGTACAATAAACCCAATAACAATGTTCTGGTACAATAAAGCCAACAACAATGTTCTGGTACAATAACCCAATAACAATGTTATGGTACAATAAACCCAACAACAATGTTCTGGTACAATAAACCCAACAACAATGTTCTGGTACAATAAACCCAACAACAATGTTATGATACAATAAACCCAACAACAATGTTATGATACAATAAACCCAACAACAATGTTCTGGTACAATAAATCCAACAACAATGTTATGATACAATAAACCCAACAACAATCTTGACACAATAAACCCAACAACAATGTTCTGGTACAATAAACCCAACAACAATGTTATGGTACATTAAACCCAACAACAATGTTCTGGTACAATAAACCCAACAACAATGTTCTGGTACAGTAAAACCAACAACAACAATGTTATGGTACAATAAACCCAACAACAACAATGTTCTGGTACAATAAACCCAACAACAATGTTATGATACAATAAACCCAACAACAACAATGTTCTGGTACAATAACCCAATAACGATGTTCTGGTACAATAAACCCAATAACAATGTTGACACAATAAACCCAACAACAACAATGTTATGGTACAATAACCCAACCACAATGTTATGATACAATAAACCCAACAACAATGTTGACACAATAAACCCAACAACAACAATGTTCTGGTACAATAACCCAACCACAATGTTCTGGTACAATAAACCCAACAACAATGTTGACACAATAAACCCAACAACAACAATGTTCTGGTACAATAACCCAATAACAATGTTATGGTACAATAAACCCAACAACAATGTTCTGGTACAATAACCCAATAACGATGTTCTGGTACAATAAACCCAACAACAATGTTCTGGTACAATAAACCCAACAACAATGTTCTGGTACAGTAAACCCAACAACAACAATGTTATGGTACAATAAACCCAACAACAACAATGTTCTGTTACAATAAACCCAACAACAATGTTCTGGTACAATAAACCCAACAACAATGTTATGGTACAATAAACCAAACAACAACAATGTTATGGTACAATAAACCCAACAACAATGTCCTGGTACAATAAACCCAACAACAATGTTATGATACAATAAACCCAACAACAATGTTGACACATCATTAAATCCAACAACAACAATGTTCTGGTACAATAACCCAACAACAATGTTCTGGTACAATAAACCCAACAACAATGTTATGGTACAATAAACCCATCAACAATGTTATGGTACAATAACCCAACAACAATGTTCTGGTACAATAAACTCCACAACAATGATATGATACAATTAACCCAACAACAATGTTGACACAATAAACCCAACAACAACAATGTTATGGTACAATAACCCACCAACAATGTTATGGTACAATAACCCAATAACGATGTTCTGGTACAATAAACCCAACAACAATGTTGACACAATAAACCCAACAACAACAATGTTATAGTACAATAAACTCCACAACAATGGTATGATACAATAAACCCAACAACAATGTTGACACAATAAACCCAACAACAACAATGTAATGGTACAATAACCCAATAACGATGTTCAGGTACAATAAACCCAACAACAATGTTCTGGTACAGTAAACCCAACAACAACAATGTTATGGTACAATAAACCCAACAACAACAATGTTCTGGTTCAATAAACCCAACAACAATGTTCTGGTACAGTAAACCCAACCACAACAATGTTATGGTACAATAAACCCAACAACAACAATGTTCTGGTACAATAAACCCAACAACAATGTTCTGGTACAATAAACCCAACAACAATATTATAGTACAATAAACCAAGCAACAACAATGTTCTGGTACAATAAACCCAATAACAACAATGTCCTGGTACAATAAACCCAACAACAATGTTATGATACAATAAACCCATCAACAATGTTGACACATCATTAGATCCAACAACAACAATGTTCTGGTACAATAACCCAACAACAATGTTCTGGTACAATAAACCCAACAACAATGTTATGGTACAATAAACCCATCAACAATGTTCTGGTACAATAAACCCAATAACAACAATGTTATGGTACAATAAAACCAACAACAACAATGTTCTGGTACAATAAACCCAACAACAATGTTCTGGTACAGTAAACCCAACAACAACAATGTTATGGTACAATAAACCCAACAACAACAATGTTATGGTACAATAACCCAACCACAATGTTATGATACAATAAACCCAACAACAATGTTGACACAATAAACCCAACAACAATGTTGACACAACATTAAATCCAACAACAACAATGTTCTGGTACAATAACCCAACAACAATGTTCTGGTACAATAAACCCAACAACAATGTTATGGTACAATAAACCCATCAACAATGTTATGGTACAATAACCCAACAACAATGTTCTGGTACAATAACCCAACAACAATGTTCTGGTACAATAAACTCCACAACAATGGTATGATACAATAAACCCAACAACAATGTTGCCACAATAAACCCAACAACAACAATGTTATGGTACAATAACCCAATAACGATGTTCTGGTACAATAAACCCAACAACAATGTTGACACAATAAACCCAACAACAACAATGTTATGGTACAATAACCCAACAACAATGTTATGATACAATAAACCCAACAACAATGTTGGCACAATAAACCCAACAACAACAATGTTCTGGTACAATAACCCAATAACAATGTTATGGTACAATAAACCCAACAACAATGTTCTGGTACAATAACCCAATAACAATGTTATGATACAATAACCCAACAACAATGTTCTGGTACAATAAACTCCACAACAATGGTATGATACAATAAACCCAACAACAATGTTGACACAGTAAACCCAACAACAACAATGTTATGGTACAATAACCCAATAACGATGTTCTGGTACAATAAACCCAACAACAATGTTGACACAATAAACCTAACAACAACAATGTTATGGTACAATAACCCAACAACAATGTTATGATACAATAAACCCAACAACAATGTTGACACAATAAACCCAACAACAATGTTGACACATCATTAAATCCAACAACAACAATGTTCTGGTACAATAACCCAACAACAATGTTCTGGTACAATAAACCCAACAACAATGTTATGGTACAATAAACCCATCAACAATGTTATGGTACAATAACCCAACAACAATGTTCTGGTACAATAAACTCCACAACAATGTTGACACAATAAACCCAACAACAACAATGTTATGATACAATAAACCCAACAACAATGTTGACACAATAAACCCAACAACAACAATGTTATGGTACAATAACCCAATAACGATGTTCTGGTACAATAAACCCAACAACAATGTTGACACAATAAACCTAACAACAACAATGTTATGGTACAATAACCCAACAACAATGTTATGATACAATAAACCCAACAACAATGTTGACACAATAAACCCAACAACAACAATGTTCTGGTACAATAACCCAATAACAATGTTATGGTACATTAAAACCCAACAACAATGTTCTGGTACAATAACCCAATAAAGATGTTCTGGTACAATAAACCCAACAACAATGTTCTGGTACAATAAACCCAACAACAATGTTCTGGTACAATAACCCAATAACGATGTTCTGGTACAATAAACCTAACAACAATGTTCTGGTACAATAACCCAATAACGATGTTCTGATACAATAAACCCAACAACAATGTTGACACAATAAACCCAACAACAACAATGTTATGGTACAATAACCCAATAACAATGTTATGATACAATAAACCCAACAACAATGTTGACACAATAAACCCAACAACAATGTTCTGGTACATTAAACCCAACAACAATGTTCTGCTACAATAAAGCCAACAACAATGTTCTGGTACATTAACCCCAACAACAATCTTCTGGTACAATAAACCCAATAACAATGTTCTGGTACAATAAACCCAATAACAATGTTCTGGTACAATAAAGCCAACAACAATGTTCTGGTACAATAACCCAATAACAATGTTATGGTACAATAAACCCAACAACAATGTTCTGGTACAATAAACCCAACAACAATGTTCTGGTACAATAAACCCAACAACAATGTTATGATACAATAAACCCAACAACAATGTTATGATACAATAAACCCAACAACAATGTTCTGGTACAATAAATCCAACAACAATGTTATGATACAATAAACCCAACAACAATCTTGACACAATAAACCCAACAACAATGTTTTGGTACAATAAACCCAACAACAATGTTATGGTACATTAAACCCAACAACAATGTTCTGGTACAATAAACCCAACAACAATGTTCTGGTACAGTAAAACCAACAACAACAATGTTATGGTACAATAAACCCAACAACAACAATGTTCTGGTACAATAAACCCAACAACAATGTTATGATACAATAAACCCAACAACAACAATGTTCTGGTACAATAACCCAATAACGATGTTCTGGTACAATAAACTCAATAACAATGTTGACACAATAAACCCAACAACAACAATGTTATGGTACAATAACCCAACCACAATGTTATGATACAATAAACCCAACAACAATGTTGACACAATAAACCCAACAACAAAAATGTTATGGTACAATAAACCCAACAAAAATGTCCTGGTACAATAAACCCAACAACAATGTTGACACATCATTAAATCCAACAACAACAATGTTCTGGTACAATAACCCAACAACAATGTTCTGGTACAATAAACCCAACAACAATGTTATGGTACAATAAACCCATCAACAATGTTATGGTACAATAACCCAACAACAATGTTCTGGTACAATAAACTCCACAACAATGATATGATACAATAAACCCAACAACAATGTTGACACAATAAACCCAACAACAACAATGTTATGGTACAATAACCCAACAACAATGTTCTGGTACAATAACCCAATAACGATGTTCTGGTACAATAAACCCAACAACAATGTTGACACAATAAACCCAACAACAACAATGTTATAGTACAATAAACTCCACAACAATGGTATGATACAATAAACCCAACAACAATGTTGACACAATAAACCCAACAACAACAATGTTATGGTACAATAACCCAATAACGATGTTCAGGTACAATAAACCCAACAACAATGTTCTGGTACAGTAAACCCAACAACAACAATGTTATGGTACAATAAACCCAACAACAACAATGTTCTGGTACAATAAACCCAACAACAATGTTCTGGTACAGTAAACCCAACCACAACAATGTTATGGTACAATAAACCCAACAACAACAATGTTCTGGTACAATAAACCCAACAACAATGTTCTGGTACAATAAACCCAACAACAATATTATGGTACAATAAACCAAGCAACAACAATGTTCTGATACAATAAACCCAATAACAACAATGTCCTGGTACAATAAACCCAACAACAATGTTATGATACAATAAACCCATCAACAATGTTGACACATCATTACATCCAACAACAACAATGTTCTGGTACAATAACCCAACAACAATGTTCTGGTACAATAAACCCAACAACAATGTTATGGTACAATAAACCCATCAACAATGTTCTGGTGCAATAAACCCAATAACAACAATGTTATGGTACAATAAAACCAACAACAACAATGTTCTGGTACAATAAACCCAACAACAATGTTCTGGTACAGTAAACCCAACAACAACAATGTTATGGTACAATAAACCCAACAACAACAATGTTATGGTACAATAACCCAACCACAATGTTATGATACAATAAACCCAACAACAATGTTGACACAATAAACCCAACAACAATGTTGACACATCATTAAATCCAACAACAACAATGTTCTGGTACAATAACCCAACAACAATGTTCTGGTACAATAAACCCAACAACAATGTTATGGTACAATAAACCCATCAACAATGTTATGGTACAATAACCCAACAACAATGTTCTGGTACAATAACCCAACAACAATGTTCTGGTACAATAAACTCCACAACAATGGTATGATACAATAAACCCAACAACAATGTTGACACAATAAACCCAACAACAACAATGTTATGGTACAATAACCCAACAACAATGTTATGATACAATAAACCCAACAACAATGTTGACACAATAAACCCAACAACAACAATGTTCTGGTACAATAACCCAATAACAATGTTATGGTACAATAAACCCAACAACAATGTTCTGGTACAATAACCCAATAAAGATGTTCTGGTACAATAAACCCAACAACAATGTTCTGGTACAATAAACCCAACAACAATGTTCTGGTACAATAACCCAATAACGATGTTCTGGTACAATAAACCTAACAACAATGTTCTGGTACAATAACCCAATAACGATGTTCTGATACAATAAACCCAACAACAATGTTGACACAATAAACCCAACAACAACAATGTTATGGTACAATAACCCAATAACAATGTTATGATACAATAAACACAACAACAATGTTGACACAATAAACCCAACAACAATGTTCTGGTACATTAAACCCAACAACAATGTTCTGCTACAATAAAGCCAACAACAATGTTCTGGTACATTAACCCCAACAACAATCTTCTGGTACAATAAACCCAATAACAATGTTCTGGTACAATAAACCCAATAACAATGTTCTGGTACAATAAAGCCAACAACAATGTTCTGGTACAATAACCCAATAACAATGTTATGGTACAATAAACCCAACAACAATGTTCTGGTACAATAAACCCAACAACAATGTTCTGGTACAATAAACCCAACAACAATGTTATGATACAATAAACCCAACAACAATGTTATGATACAATAAACCCAACAACAATGTTCTGGTACAATAAATCCAACAACAATGTTATGATACAATAAACCCAACAACAATCTTGACACAATAAACCCAACAACAATGTTCTGGTACAATAAACCCAACAACAATGTTATGGTACATTAAACCCAACAACAATGTTCTGGTACAATAAACCCAACAACAATGTTCTGGTACAGTAAAACCAACAACAACAATGTTATGGTACAATAAACCCAACAACAACAATGTTCTGGTACAATAAACCCAACAACAATGTTATGATACAATAAACCCAACAACAACAATGTTCTGGTACAATAACCCAATAACGATGTTCTGGTACAATAAACCCAATAACAATGTTGACACAATAAACCCAACAACAACAATGTTATGGTACAATAACCCAACCACAATGTTATGATACAATAAACCCAACAACAATGTTGACACAATAAACCCAACAACAACAATGTTCTGGTACAATAACCCAACCACAATGTTCTGGTACAATAAACCCAACAACAATGTTGACACAATAAACCCAACAACAACAATGTTCTGGTACAATAACCCAATAACAATGTTATGGTACAATAAACCCAACAACAATGTTCTGGTACAATAACCCAATAACGATGTTCTGGTACAATAAACCCAACAACAATGTTCTGGTACAATAAACCCAACAACAATGTTCTGGTACAGTAAACCCAACAACAACAATGTTATGGTACAATAAACCCAACAACAACAATGTTCTGGTACAATAAACCCAACAACAATGTTCTGGTACAATAAACCCAACAACAATGTTATGGTACAATAAACCAAACAACAACAATGTTATGGTACAATAAACCCAACAACAATGTCCTGGTACAATAAACCCAACAACAATGTTATGATACAATAAACCCAACAACAATGTTGACACATCATTAAATCCAACAACAACAATGTTCTGGTACAATAAACCCAACAACAATGTTATGGTACAATAAACCCATCAACAATGTTATGGTACAATAACCCAACAACAATGTTCTGGTACAATAAACTCCACAACAATGATATGATACAATAAACCCAACAACAATGTTGACACAATAAACCCAACAACAACAATGTTATGGTACAATAACCCAACAACAATGTTCTGGTACAATAACCCAATAACGATGTTCTGGTACAATAAACCCAACAACAATGTTGACACAATAAACCCAACAACAACAATGTTATAGTACAATAAACTCCACAACAATGGTATGATACAATAAACCCAACAACAATGTTGACACAATAAACCCAACAACAACAATGTTATGGTACAATAACCCAATAACGATGTTCAGGTACAATAAACCCAACAACAATGTTCTGGTACAGTAAACCCAACAACAACAATGTTATGGTACAATAAACCCAACAACAACAATGTTCTGGTACAATAAACCCAACAACAATGTTCTGGTACAGTAAACCCAACCACAACAATGTTATGGTACAATAAACCCAACAACAACAATGTTCTGGTACAATAAACCCAACAACAATGTTCTGGTACAATAAACCCAACAACAATATTATGGTACAATAAACCAAGCAACAACAATGTTCTGGTACAATAAACCCAATAACAACAATGTCCTGGTACAATAAACCCAACAACAATGTTATGATACAATAAACCCATCAACAATGTTGACACATCATTAGATCCAACAACAACAATGTTCTGGTACAATAACCCAACAACAATGTTCTGGTACAATAAACCCAACAACAATGTTATGGTACAATAAACCCATCAACAATGTTCTGGTGCAATAAACCCAATAACAACAATGCTATGTTACAATAAAACCAACAACAACAATGTTCTGGTACAATAAACCCAACAACAACAATGTTATGGTACAATAAACCCAACAACAACAATGTTATGGTACAATAACCCAACCACAATGTTATGATACAATAAACCCAACAACAATGTTGACACAATAAACCCAACAACAATGTTGACACATCATTAAATCCAACAACAACAATGTTCTGGTACAATAACCCAACAACAATGTTCTGGTACAATAAACCCAACAACAATGTTATGGTACAATAAACCCATCAACAATGTTATGGTACAATAACCCAACAACAATGTTCTGGTACAATAAACTCCACAACAATGGTATGATACAATAAACCCAACAACAATGTTGACACAATAAACCCAACAACAACAATGTTATGGTACAATAACCCAATAACGATGTTCTGGTACAATAAACCCAACAACAATGTTGACACAATAAACCCAACAACAACAATGTTATGGTACAATAACCCAACAACAATGTTATGATACAATAAACCCAACAACAATGTTGGCACAATAAACCCAACAACAACAATGTTCTGGTACAATAACCCAATAACAATGTTATGGTACAATAAACCCAACAACAATGTTCTGGTACAATAACCCAATAACAATGTTATGATACAATAACCCAACAACAATGTTCTGGTACAATAAACTCCACAACAATGGTATGATACAATAAACCCAACACCAATGTTGACACAGTAAACCCAACAACAACAATGTTATGGTACAATAACCCAATAACGATGTTCTGGTACAATAAACCCAACAACAATGTTGACACAATAAACCCAACAACAACAATGTTATGGTACAATAACCCAATAACGATGTTCTGGTACAATAAACCCAACAACAATGTTGACACAATAAACCTAACAACAACAATGTTATGGTACAATAACCCAACAACAATGTTATGATACAATAAACCCAACAACAATGTTGACACAATAAACCCAACAACAATGTTGACACATCATTAAATCCAACAACAACAATGTTCTGGTACAATAACCCAACAACAATGTTCTGGTACAATAAACCCAACAACAATGTTATGGTACAATAAACCCATCAACAATGTTATGGTACAATAACCCAACAACAATGTTCTGGTACAATAAACTCCACAACAATGTTGACACAATAAACCCAACAACAACAATGTTATGATACAATAAACCCAACAACAATGTTGACACAATAAACCCAACAACAACAATGTTATGGTACAATAACCCAATAACGATGTTCTGGTACAATAAACCCAACAACAATGTTGACACAATAAACCTAACAACAACAATGTTATGGTACAATAACCCAACAACAATGTTATGATACAATAAACCCAACAACAATGTTGACACAATAAACCCAACAACAACAATGTTCTGGTACAATAACCCAATAACAATGTTATGGTACAATAAACCCAACAACAATGTTCTGGTACAATAACCCAATAAAGATGTTCTGGTACAATAAACCCAACAACAATGTTCTGGTACAATAAACCCAACAACAATGTTCTGGTACAATAACCCAATAACGATGTTCTGGTACAATAAACCTAACAACAATGTTCTGGTACAATAACCCAATAACGATGGTCTGATACAATAAACCCAACAACAATGTTGACACAATAAACCCACCAACAACAATGTTATGGTACAATAACCCAATAACAATGTTATGATACAATAAACCCAACAACAATGTTGACACAATAAACCCAACAACAATGTTCTGGTACATTAAACCCAACAACAATGTTCTGCTACAATAAAGCCAACAACAATGTTCTGGTACATTAACCCCAACAACAATCTTCTGGTACAATAAACCCAATAACAATGTTCTGGTACAATAAACCCAATAACAATGTTCTGGTACAATAAAGCCAACAACAATGTTCTGGTACAATAACCCAATAACAATGTTATGGTACAATAAACCCAACAACAATGTTCTGGTACAATAAACCCAACAACAATGTTCTGGTACAATAAACCCAACAACAATGTTATGATACAATAAACCCAACAACAATGTTATGATACAATAAACCCAACAACAATGTTCTGGTACAATAAATCCAACAACAATGTTATGATACAATAAACCCAACAACAATCTTGACACAATAAACCCAACAACAATGTTCTGGTACAATAAACCCAACAACAATGTTATGGTACATTAAACCCAACAACAATGTTCTGGTACAATAAACCCAACAACAATGTTCTGGTACAGTAAAACCAACAACAACAATGTTATGGTACAATAAACCCAACAACAACAATGTTCTGGTACAATAAACCCAACAACAATGTTATGATACAATAAACCCAACAACAACAATGTTCTGGTACAATAACCCAATAACGATGTTCTGGTACAATAAACCCAATAACAATGTTGACACAATAAACCCAACAACAACAATGTTATGGTACAATAACCCAACCACAATGTTATGATACAATAAACCCAACAACAATGTTGACACAATAAACCCAACAACAACAATGTTCTGGTACAATAACCCAACCACAATGTTCTGGTACAATAAACCCAACAACAATGCTGACACAATAAACCCAACAACAACAATGTTCTGGTACAATAACCCAATAACAATGTTATGGTACAATAAACCCAACAACAATGTTCTGGTACAATAACCCAATAACGATGTTCTGGTACAATAAACCCAACAACAATGTTCTGGTACAATAAACCCAACAACAATGTTCTGGTACAGTAAACCCAACAACAACAATGTTATGGTACAATAAACCCAACAACAACAATGTTCTGTTACAATAAACCCAACAACAATGTTCTGGTACAATAAACCCAACAACAATGTTATGGTACAATAAACCAAACAACAACAATGTTATGGTACAATAAACCCAACAACAATGTCCTGGTACAATAAACCCAACAACAATGTTATGATACAATAAACCCAACAACAATGTTGACACATCATTAAATCCAACAACAACAATGTTCTGGTACAATAACCCAACAACAATGTTCTGGTACAATAAACCCAACAACAATGTTATGGTACAATAAACCCATCAACAATGTTATGGTACAATAACCCAACAACAATGTTCTGGTACAATAAACTCCACAACAATGATATGATACAATAAACCCAACAACAATGTTGACACAATAAACCCAACAACAACAATGTTATGGTACAATAACCCAACAACAATGTTCTGGTACAATAACCCAATAACGATGTTCTGGTACAATAAACCCAACAACAATGTTGACACAATAAACCCAACAACAACAATGTTATAGTACAATAACCCAACAACAATGTTATGATACAATAAACCCAACAACAATGTTGACACAATAAACCCAACAACAATGTTCTGGTACAATAACCCAATAACGATGTTCTGGTACAATAAACCCAACAACAATGTTCTGGTACAATAAACCCAACAACAATGTTCTGGTACAATAACCTAATAACGATGTTCTGGTACAATAAACCCAACAACAATGTTCTGGTACAATAACCCAATAACGATGTTCTGGTACAATAAACCCAACAACAATGTTGACACAATAAACCCAACAACAACAATGTTATGGTACAATAACCCAATAACAATGTTATGATACAATAAACCCAACAACAATGTTGACACAATAAACCCAACAACAATGTTCTGGTACAATAAACCCAACAACAATGTTCTGGTACATTAAACCCAACAACAATGTTCTGCTACAATAAAGCCAACAACAATGTTCTGGTACAATAACCCCAACAACAATGTTCTGGTACAATAAACCCAATAACAATGTTCTGGTACAATAAACCCAATAACAATGTTCTGGTACAATAAACCCAATAACAATGTTCTGGTACAATAAACCCAATAACAATGTTCTGGTACAATAACCCCAACAACAATGTTCTGGTACAATAAACCCAATAACAATGTTCTGGTACAATAAACCCAATAACAATGTTCTGGTACAATAAACCCAATAACAATGTTCTGGTACAATAACCCCAACAACAATGTTCTGGTACAATAAACCCAATAACAATGTTCTGGTACAATAAACCCAATAACAATGTTCTGGTACAATAAACCCAATAACAATGTTCTGGTACAATAAACCCAATAACAATGTTCTGGTACAATAAACCCAATAACAATGTTCTGCTACAATAAACCCAATAACAATGTTCTGGTACAATAAACCCAATAACAATGTTCTGGTACAATAAACCCAATAACAATGTTCTGGTACAATAAACCCAATAATAATGTTCTGGTACAATAAACCCAATAACAATGTTCTGGTACAATAAACCCAATAACAATGTTCTGCTACAATAAACCCAATAACAATGTTATGATACAATAAACACAACAACAATGTTATGATACAATAAACCCAACAACAATGTTCTGGTACAATAAATCCGACAACAAGGTTATGATACAATAAACCCAACAACAATGTTGACACAATAAACCCAACAACAATGTTCTGGTACAATAAACCCAACAACAATGTTATGGTTCATTAAACCCAACAACAATGTTCTGGTACAATAAAGCCAACAACAATGTTCTGGTACAATAAACCCAACAACAATGTTCTGGTACAATAAACCCAATAACAATGTTATGGTACAATAAACCCAATAACAATGTTCTGGTACAATAAAGCCAACAACAATGTTCTGGTACAATAAACCCAACAACAATGTTCTGGTACAATAAACCCAACAACAATGTTGACACAATAAACCCAATATCAATGCTATGGTACAATAAACCCAACAACAATGTTATGGTACAATAAACCCAACAACAATGTTCTGGTAGAATAAACCCAACAACAATGTTCTGGTACAATAAACCCAACAACAATGTCATGATACAATAAACCCAACAACAATGTTATGATACAATAAACCCAACAACAATGTTCTGGTACAATAAACCCAACAACAATGTTATGATACAATAAACCCAACAACAATGTTGACACAATAAACCCAACAACAATGTTCTGGTACAATAAGCCAACAAAAATGTTATGGTACAATAAACCTAAAAACAACAATGTTCTGGTACAATAAACCAAACAACAACAATGTTCTGGTACAATAAACTCAACAATAATATTGTCCTGGCTACATGATATCGTGCATTGTTTTTGTGCTGTATCAACAGTAGTTTATTTGAAATATTTTCTAGATGACGACTTCATGACAGCCGTCATATTTGACTCAACTGTGTTCTACACAATCACGGTAAAATGTAATGCATTAGTTCGCTTGAACTGCGAACAGTTTATATACTATTTTTGCTTGTTTGTTTTGCTTTTTGTTTGATCTAGTTTACTTGTATTTTATTTTAGGATTACTGTATATTATTATTGTCTTTTGTATATATATATATATATATGATATATGTTAACACAACAGTGATTTATATGACTAATAATTATTAAAATATTGTCTTCTTGTTTTTCCAGGACAGCTTACAGACAAACATCTTACTCATGTAAATGTTCTGGTAAGTTACTAACAGAAACTATCGACGGTTTTTTATGATATGTCTATATCGGCTACTTACCCATGGGCAATTGGATCACGCTCGACCCTTTACGTTATTGAAGTAAATATCATCAGGATGAATTTTGATCTTGTGCATGTCCTAGATCTTATTGTTATTTATAGGGACAGAGAAATAATCGTTAACGAGTACATCAATTATATATAAAGGAGAACTTGTCGGTATATTTCTGTCGCTTTTGCATGACTGATAAAATAATAAAACTTCTGTTGACCCAGTGTGATCCGATCGACCAAATAGGTTGACCCGACCCCGCGATCTTATCAACATATATAATTTAGTTAGCATATACATCGCACCTTAAACATTGCACAGGTTGTTTTGAAACGCCAACAAAATATTAGAATTTCATGTATTAGATTTGTAGTAACTGTCTAACATTAGCTATATACATGTTAATGTATCGACAAATATATCAAACTAATCTTAATTTGATTGTTAAATATAATCTATGCAGTACTTCCTTACTATTTTCGATGGATTAAGTCGGCTTTGAAACACTATGATTCTTTAAAATGAAGTATGGAAAACTTACAATATAAAAATATAGAATAATTTTCGTACGTTAATTATTATAAAGACCTTTTCATTTGTGCTTAAAGTGAATGGAGGTTGGAGTGGATGGTCTACTGCCATTACGTGGCGGGGCAGCTGTTCAACAACTTGTGGAGCAGGAACCGAAAGCGGATTCAAGACAAGAACGTGTACAAATCCATCTCCTCAAAACGGGGGAAATGCTTGTTCAGGATCAAGTACACAAGAACAATATCGTTCATGTAAAGTGAAAGAATGTCCAGGTAAGCTACTACAAACGATTAGCCTTGCTTAACATTTCTTATGTACATTATTGGTGTTCAGCAGCATTTCGATTACTAGTAAATCATGGTGGTAAGTTTTTCTTAGTGAAAGAAACTGAAGAGCCCGGAAAAAAACCCACATTCCTGCCGCAAGTCAGCTGGGCCGGTAACAATCATCGCACGAAATGACCCAAATCCCTATACTATTATACCAAGAAGTGCAACAACGAAATTTTACCCAGCTCACTTTAAAGTTTTATATCTACTAATACTGAGCAGAATTGTGCCAAAATGCACACAATTACTCATAAAAACTATTATAGTTTAAGAAAATAAAGTTTCCTTACCTACAATTGACTCTAGAAGCATTTGAAATAGAATATCCGGCTGATGTTGTCCAAAAAAACGCATTTTTTTCTCTTTGAGAGATGATTTGTCCATTACACAGTCAATCAGATTAAAACGTCATTGCTTATCTATCAACTATCCTTGAAACATCTGTAAGAGTACAAATTTAGATGTACGGCATTAGTTATTAATGTCAGACAGATTTTTCTCATCTGAAAATAAATACTTTTTACCCGCCGACATTTGAATGTAGAAATCCCGAATTGTTACGAATTGAACTACATTCAAACTTGACTGGCTACTTAAAACCACAACCATAACCCTTTTAGTTTATAAGCCATTACGATTTTAGTTGTTCGGTCGGTTTCTAGACAAGATACAGATTCTCAAAGTTAAAAGAAAAAGCTTTATAATTTCTTGAAGTAAAATCATTTTAAATAACAGATGCTTATTTTTTTAAGAATAATCTTTGGCGATACACTAGTCGTATCAAATTGAATAAAGAGAGATACGGCAAAATCGAATTTTGATTAAATTGACACACAATACAAGTAAATTTTACTAAGCCATTAAATTGACACACAATACAAGTAAATTTTACTAAGCCATTAAATTGACACACAATACAAGTAAATTTTACTAAGCCATTTTCTCCGACAGTTAACGGTGGTTGGACTTCATTCTCTGATGTCACTTGGAATAATGATTGTTCGGCACCTTGTGGTACAGGCACAGCAACGGGGTATAAAACAAGAGCATGCACGAATCCTTCTCCAGCACATGGCGGAAGATATTGTTCCGGTTCAGCATCTCAGACAATAAGCCGTAGCTGTTTGATAAAGGAATGTCCAAGTAAGTTTGTTTTGTCGAGAAGCTCAATGAAAATTTGACAAATATATCGTGGAACGTGATGCTGTTAAAAACTATTTATCGACTCAGCACATTCTCATTCCAGTTTGTTTTCTGAATAATAAATTAAATTCTGATGGTCAGGAAGAGAGCGGACAGACTGTGTGTTAATAAAATCCAGATCCGGTACATATTAAAGGACACGGGCCTAGTTAATAATATCAGGACATGGAAACAGACCCGGACCACCAGTACATAAAATCTTACTACGGAATAATGAATCCGCACTCGGGACCCAGTCTGAAGTAACCGACAAAAAATAAAACATTTTCAATATGACTAGTATGGATTTATAGCTTACTTTTGTATGCCTGCAGTAAAACATCCTATTGTATAGCTTACTTTTGAATGCCTGCAGTAAAACATCCTATTGTATAGCTTACTTTTGTATGCCTGCAGTAAAACATCCTATTGTATAGCTTACTTTTGTATGCCTGCAGTAAAACATCCTATTGTATAGCTTACTTTTGAATGCCTGCAGTAAAACATCCTATTGTATAGCTTACTTTTGTATGCCTGCAGTAAAACATCCTATTGTATAACTTACTTTTGTATGCCTGCAGTAAAACATCCTATTGTATAGCTTACTTTTGTATGCCTGCAGTAAAACATCCTATTGTATAGCTTACTTTTGTATGCCTGTAGTAAAACATCCTATTGTATAGCTTACTTTTGTATGCCTGCAGTAAAACATCCCATTGTATAGCTTACTTTTGAATGCCTGCAGTAAAACATCCTATTGTATAGCTTACTTTTGCATGCCTGCAGTAAAACATCCTATTGTATAACTTACTTGTGTATGCCTGCAGTAAAACATCCTATTGTATAGCTTACTTTTGTATGCCTGCAGTAAAACATCCTATTGTATAGCTTACTGTTGTATACCTGCAGTAAAACATCCTATTGCATAGCTTACTTGTGTATGCCTGCAGTAAAACATCCTATTGTATAGCATACTTTTGTATGCCTGCAGTAAAACATCCTATTGTATAACTTACTTTTGTATGCCTGTAGTAAAACATCCTATTGCATAGCTTACTTTTGTATGCCTGCAGTAAAACATCCTATTGCATAGCTTACTTTTGTATGCCTGCAGTAAAACATCCTATTGTATAGCTTACTTTTGTATGTCTGCAGTAAAACATCCTATTGCATAGCTTACTTTTGTATGCCTGCAGTAAAACATCCTTTGTATAACTTACTTTTGTATGCCTGCAGTAAAACATCCTATTGTATAGCTTACTTTTGTATGCCTGCAGTAACATATCCTATTGTATAGCTTACTTTTGTATGCCTGCAGTAAAACATCCTATTGTATAGCTTACTTTTGTATGCCTGCAGTAAAACATCCTATTGTATAACTTACTTTTGTATGCCTGCAGTAAAACATCCTATTGTATAACTTACTTTTGTATGCCTGTAGTAAAACATCCTATTGTATAGCTTACTTTTGTATGCCTGCAGTAAAACATCCTATTGCATAGCTTACTTTTGTATGCCTGCAGTAAAACATCCTATTGTATAGCTTACTTTTGTATGCCTGCAGTAAAACATCCTATTGTATAGCTTACTTTTGTATGCCTGCAGTAAAACATCCTATTGAATAACTTACTTTTGTATGCCTGCAGTAAAACATCCTATTGTATAGCTTACTTTTGTATGCCTGCAGTAAAACATCCTATTGTATAGCTTACTTTTGTATGCCTGCAGTAAAACATCCTATTGTATAGCTTACTTTTGTATGCCTGCATTAAAACATCCCATTGAATAGCTTACTTTTGAATGCCTGCAGTAAAACATCCTATTGTATAGCTTACTTTTGCATGCCTGCAGTAAAACATCCTATTGTATAACTTACTTTTGTATGCCTGCAGTAAAACATCCTATTGCATAGCTTACTTTTGTATGCCTGCAGTAAAACATCCTATTGTATAGCTTACTTTTGTATGCCTGCAGTAAAACATCCTATTGTATAGCTTACTTTTGTATGCCTGCAGTAAAACATCCTATTGTATAGCTTACTTTTGTATGCTTGCAGTAAAACATCCTATTGTATAACTTACTTTTGTATGCCTGTAGTAAAACATCCTATTGTATAGCTTACTTTTGTATGCCTGCAGTAAAACATCCTATTGCATAGCTTACTTTTGTATGCCTGCAGTAAAACATCATATTGCATAGCTTACTTTTGTATGCCTGCAGTAAAACATCCTATTGTATAGCTTACTTTTGTATGCCTGCAGTAAAACATCCTATTGTATAGCTTACTTTTGAATGCCTGCAGTAAAACATCCTATTGTATAGCTTACTTTTGTATGCCTGCAGTAAAACATCCTATTGTATAACTTACTTTTGTATGCCTGCAGTAAAACATCCTATTGTATAGCTTACTTTTGTATGCCTGCAGTAAAACATCCTATTGTATAGCTTACTTTTGTATGCCTGTAGTAAAACATCCTATTGTATAGCTTACTTTTGTATGCCTGCAGTAAAACATCCCATTGTATAAGCTTACTTTTGAATGCCTGCAGTAAAACATCCTATTGTATAGCTTACTTTTGTATGCCTGCAGTAAAACATCCCATTGTATAGCTTACTTTTGAATGCCTGCAGTAAAACATCCTATTGTATAGCTTACTTTTGCATGCCTGCAGTAAAACATCCTATTGTATAACTTACTTGTGTATGCCTGCAGTAAAACATCCTATTGTATAGCTTACTGTTGTATACCTGCAGTAAAACATCCTATTGCATAGCTTACTTTTGTATGCCTGCAGTAAAACATCCTATTGTATAGCATACTTTTGTATGCCTGCAGTAAAACATCCTATTGTATAACTTACTTTTGTATGCCTGTAGTAAAACATCCTATTGTATAGCTTACTTTTGTATGCCTGCAGTAAAACATCCTATTGTATAACTTACTTTTGTATGCCTGCAGTAAAACATCCTATTGTATAGCTTACTTTTGTATGCCTGCAGTAAAACATCCTATTGTATAGCTTACTTTTGTATGCCTGTAGTAAAACATCCTATTGTATAGCTTACTTTTGTATGCCTGCAGTAAAACATCCCATTGTATAGCTTACTTTTGAATGCCTGCAGTAAAACATCCTATTGTATAGCTTACTTTTGCATGCCTGCAGTAAAACATCCTATTGTATAACTTACTTGTGTATGCCTGCAGTAAAACATCCTATTGTATAGCTTACTTTTGTATGCCTGCAGTAAAACATCCTATTGTATAGCTTACTTTTGTATGCCTGTAGTAAAACATCCTATTGTATAGCTTACTTTTGTATGCCTGCAGTAAAACATCCCATTGTATAGCTTACTTTTGAATGCCTGCAGTAAAACATCCTATTGTATAGCTTACTTTTGCATGCCTGCAGTAAAACATCCTATTGTATAACTTACTTTTGTATGCCTGCAGTAAAACATCCTATTGTATAGCTTACTTTTGTATGCCTGCAGTAAAACATCCTATTGTATAGCTTACTGTTGTATACCTGCAGTAAAACATCCTATTGCATAGCTTACTTTTGTATGCCAGCAGTAAAACATCCTATTGTATAGCATACTTTTGTATTCCTGCAGTAAAACATCCTATTGTATAACTTACTTTTGTATGCCTGTAGTAAAACATCCTATTGTATAGCTTACTTTTGTATGCCTGCAGTAAAACATCCTATTGTATAGCTTACTTTTGTATGCCTGCAGTAAAACATCCTATTGCATAGCTTACTTTTGTATGCCTGCAGTAAAACATCCTATTGCATAGCTTACTTTTGTATGCCTGCAGTAAAACATCCTATTGTATAGCTTACTTTTGTATGTCTGCAGTAAAACATCCTATTGCATAGCTTACTTTTGTATGCCTGCAGTAAAACATCCTTTGTATAACTTACTTTTGTATGCCTGCAGTAAAACATCCTATTGTATAGCTTACTTTTCTATGCCTGCAGTAAAATATCCTATTGTATAGCTTACTTTTGTATGCCTGCAGTAAAACATCCTATTGTATAGCTTACTTTTGTATGCCTGCAGTAAAATATCCTATTGTATAACTTACTTTTGTATGCCTGCAGTAAAACATCCTATTGTATAACTTACTTTTGTATGCCTGTAGTAAAACATCCTATTGTATAGCTTACTTTTGTATGCCTGCAGTAAAACATCCTATTGCATAGCTTACTTTTGTATGCCTGCAGTAAAACATCCTATTGTATAGCTTACTTTTGTATGCCTGCAGTAAAACATCCTATTGTATAGCTTACTTTTGTATGCCTGCATTAAAACATCCCATTGAATAGCTTACTTTTGAATGCCTGCAGTAAAACATCCTATTGCATAGCTTACTTTTGTATGCCTGCAGTAAAACATCCTATTGTATAGCTTACTGTTGTATACCTGCAGTAAAACATCCTATTGCATAGCTTACTTTTGTATGCCTGCAGTAAAACATCCTATTGTATAGCTTACTTTTGTATGCCTGCAGTAAAACATCCTATTGTATAACTTACTTTTGTATGCCTGTAGTAAAACATCCTATTGTATAGCTTACTTTTGTATGCCTGCAGTAAAACATCCTATTGCATAGCTTACTTTTGTATGCCTGCAGTAAAACATCCTATTGCATAGCTTACTTTTGTATGCCTGCAGTAAAACATCCTATTGTATAGCTTACTTTTGTATGCCTGCAGTAAAACATCCTATTGTATAGCTTACTTTTGAATGCCTGCAGTAAAACATCCTATTGTATAGCTTACTTTTGTATGCCTGCAGTAAAACATCCTATTGTATAACTTACTTGTGTATGCCTGCAGTAAAACATCCTATTGTATAGCTTACTTTTGTATGCCTGCAGTAAAACATCCTATTGTATAGCTTACTGTTGTATACCTGCAGTAAAACATCCTATTGCATAGCTTACTTTTGTATGCCTGCAGTAAAACATCCTATTGTATAGCATACTTTTGTATGCCTGCAGTAAAACATCCTATTGTATAACTTACTTTTGTATGCCTGTAGTAAAACATCCTATTGTATAACTTACTTTTGTATGCCTGCAGTAAAACATCCTATTGTATAGCTTACTTTTGTATGCCTGCAGTAAAACATCCTATTGCATAGATTACTTTTGTATGCCTGCAGTAAAACATCCTATTGCATAGCTTACTTTTGTATGCCTGCAGTAAAACATCCTATTGTATAGCTTACTTTTGTATGTCTGCAGTAAAACATCCTATTGCATAGCTTACTTTTGTATGCCTGCAGTAAAACATCCTTTGTATAACTTACTTTTGTATGCCTGCAGTAAAACATCCTATTGTATAGCTTACTTTTGTATGCCTGCAGTAAAATATCCTATTGTATAGCTTACTTTTGTATGCCTGCAGTAAAACATCCTATTGTATAGCTTACTTTTGTATGCCTGCAGTAAAACATCCTATTGTATAACTTACTTTTGTATGCCTGCAGTAAAACATCCTATTGTATAACTTACTTATGTATGCCTGTAGTAAAACATCCTATTGTATAGCTTACTTGTGTATGCCTGCAGTAAAACATCCTATTGCATAGCTTACTTTTGTATGCCTGCAGTAAAACATCCTATTGTATAGCTTACTTTTGTATGCCTGCAGTAAAACATCCTATTTTATAGCTTACTTTTGTATGCCTGCAGTAAAACATCCTATTGTATAACTTACTTTAGTATGCCTGCAGTAAAACATCCTATTGTATAGCTTACTTTTGTATGCCTGCAGTAAAACATCCTATTGTATAGCTTACTTTTGTATGCCTGCATTAAAACATCCCATTGAATAGCTTACTTTTGAATGCCTGCAGTAAAACATCCTATTGTATAGCTTACTTTTGCATGCCTGCAGTAAAACATCCTATTGTATAACTTACTTTTGTATGCCTGCAGTAAAACATCCTATTGTATAGCTTACTTTTGTATGCCTGCAGTAAAACATCCTATTGTATAGCTTACTTTTGTATGCCTGCAGTAAAACATCCTATTGTATAGCTTACTTTTGTATGCCTGCAGTAAAACATCCTATTGTATAGCTTACTGTTATATACCTGCAGTAAAACATCCTATTGCATAGCTTACTTTTGTATGCCTGCAGTAAAACATCCTATTGTATAGCTTACTTTTGTATGCCTGCAGTAAACCATCCTATTGTATAACTTACTTTTGTATGCCTGTAGTAAAACATCCTATTGTATAGCTTACTTTTGTATGCCTGCAGTAAAACATCCTATTGCATAGCTTACTTTTGTATGCCTGCAGTAAAACATCCTATTGCATAGCTTACTTTTGTATGCCTGCAGTAAAACATCCTTTGTATAACTTACTCTTGTATGCCTGCAGTAAAACATCCTATTGTATAGCTTACTTTTGTATGCCTGCAGTAAAATATCCTATTGTATAGCTTACTTTTGTATGCCTGCAGTAAAACATCCTATTGTATAGTTTACTTTTGTATGCCTGCAGTAAAACATCCTATTGTATAGCTTACTTTTGTATGCCTGCAGTAAAACATCCTATTGTATAACTTACTTTTGTATGCCTGTAGTAAAACATCCTATTGTATAGCTTACTTTTGTATGCCTGCAGTAAAACATCCTATTGCATAGCTTACTTTTGTATGCCTGCAGTAAAACATCCTATTGTATAGCTTACTTTTGTATGCCTGCAGTAAAACATCCTATTGTATAACTTACTTTTGTATGCCTGCAGTAAAACATCCTATTGTATAGCTTACTTTTGTATGCCTGCAGTAAAACATCCTATTGTATAGCTTACTTTTGTATGCCTGTAGTAAAACATCCTATTGTATAGCTTACTTTTGTATGCCTGCAGTAAAACATCCCATTGTATAGCTTACTTTTGAATGCCTGCAGTAAAACATCCTATTGTATAGCTTACTTTTGCATGCCTGCAGTAAAACATCCTATTGTATAACTTACTTGTGTATGCCTGCAGTAAAACATCCTATTGTATAGCTTACTTTTGTATGCCTGCAGTAAAACATCCTATTGTATAGCTTACTGTTGTATACCTGCAGTAAAACATCCTATTGCGTAGCTTACTTTTGTATGCCTGCAGTAAAACATCCTATTGTATAGCATACTTTTGTATGCCTGCAGTAAAACATCCTATTGTATAACTTACTTTTGTATGCCTGTAGTAAAACATCCTATTGTATAGCTTACTTTTGTATGCCTGCAGTAAAACATCCTATTGTATAGCTTACTTTTGTATGCCTGCAGTAAAACATCCTATTGCATAGCTTACTTTTGTATGCCTGCAGTAAAACATCCTATTGCATAGCTTACTTTTGTATGCCTGCAGTAAAACATCCTATTGTATAGCTTACTTTTGTATGTCTGCAGTAAAACATCCTATTGCATAGCTTACTTTTGTATGCCTGCAGTAAAACATCCTTTGTATAACTTACTTTTGTATGCCTGCAGTAAAACATCCTATTGTATAGCTTACTTTTGTATGCCTGCAGTAAAATATCCTATTGTATAGCTTACTTTTGTATGCCTGCAGTAAAACATCCTATTGCATAGCTTACTTTTGTATGCCTGCAGTAAAACATCCTATTGTATAACTTACTTTTGTATGCCTGCAGTAAAACATCCTATTGTATAACTTACTTTTGTATGCCTGTAGTAAAACATCCTATTGTATAGCTTACTTTTGTATGCCTGCAGTAAAACATCCTATTGTATAGCTTACTTTTGTATGCCTGCAGTAAAACATCCTATTGTATAGCTTACTTTTGTATGCCTGCAGTAAAACATCCTATTGTATAGCTTACTTTTGTATGCCTGCAGTAAAACATCCTATTGTATAGCTTACTTTTGTATGCCTGCAGTAAAACATCCTATTGTATAGCTTACTTTTGTATGCCTGCAGTAAAACATCCTATTGTATAGCTTACTGTTGTATACCTGCAGTAAAACATCCTATTGCATAGCTTACTTTTGTATGCCTGCAGTAAAACATCCTATTGTATAGCTTACTGTTGTATACCTGCAGTAAAACATCCTATTGCATAGCTTACTTTTGTATGCCTGCAGTAAAACATCCTATTGTATAGCATACTTTTGTATGCCTGCAGTAAAACATCCTATTGTATAACTTACTTTTGTATGCCTGTAGTAAAACATCCTATTGTATAACTTACTTTTGTATGCCTGCAGTAAAACATCCTATTGTATAGCTTACTTTTGTATGCCTGCAGTAAAACATCCTATTGCATAGCTTACTTTTGTATGCCTGCAGTAAAACATCCTATTGCATAGCTTACTTTTGTATGCCTGCAGTAAAACATCCTATTGTATAGCTTACTTTTGTATGTCTGCAGTAAAACATCCTATTGCATAGCTTACTTTTGTATGCCTGCAGTAAAACATCCTTTGTATAACTTACTTTTGTATGCCTGCAATAAAACATCCTATTGTATAGCTTACTTTTGTATGCCTGCAGTAAAATATCCTATTTTATAGCTTACTTTTGTATGCCTGCAGTAAAACATCCTATTGTATAGCTTACTTTTGTATGCCTGCAGTAAAACATCCTATTGTATAACTTACTTTTGTATGCCTGCAGTAAAACATCCTATTGTATAACTTACTTATGTATGCCTGTAGTAAAACATCCTATTGTATAGCTTACTTGTGTATGCCTGCAGTAAAACATCCTATTGCATAGCTTACTTTTGTATGCCTGCAGTAAAACATCCTATTGTATAGCTTACTTTTGTATGCCTGCAGTAAAACATCCTATTTTATAGCTTACTTTTGTATGCCTGCAGTAAAACATCCTATTGTATAACTTACTTTTGTATGCCTGCAGTAAAACATCCTATTGTATAGCTTACTTTTGTATGCCTGCAGTAAAACATCCTATTGTATAGCTTACTTTTGTATGCCTGCATTAAAACATCCCATTGAATAGCTTACTTTTGAATGCCTGCAGTAAAACATCCTATTGTATAGCTTACTTTTGCATGCCTGCAGTAAAACATCCTATTGTATAACTTACTTTTGTATGCCTGCAGTAAAACATCCTATTGTATAGCTTACTTTTGTATGCCTGCAGTAAAACATCCTATTGTATAGCTTACTTTTGTATGCCTGCAGTAAAACATCCTATTGTATAACTTACTTTTGTATGCCTGCAGTAAAACATCCTATTGTATAGCTTACTGTTGTATACCTGCAGTAAAACATCCTATTGCATAGCTTACTTTTGTATGCCTGGAGTAAAACATCCTATTGTATAGCTTACTTTTGTATGCCTGCAGTAAACCATCCTATTGTATAACTTACTTTTGTATGCCTGTAGTAAAACATCCTATTGTATAGCTTACTTTTGTATGCCTGCAGTAAAACATCCTATTGCATAGCTTACTTTTGTATGCCTGCAGTAAAACATCCTATTGCATAGCTTACTTTTGTATGCCTGCAGTAAAACATCCTTTGTATAACTTACTTTTGTATGCCTGCAGTAAAACATCCTATTGTATAGCTTACTTTTGTATGCCTGCAGTAAAATATCCTATTGTATAGCTTACTTTTGTATGCCTGCAGTAAAACATCCTATTGTATAGTTTACTTTTGTATGCCTGCAGTAAAACATCCTATTGTATAGCTTACTTTTGTATGCCTGCAGTAAAACATCCTATTGTATAACTTACTTTTGTATGCCTGTAGTAAAACATCCTATTGTATAGCTTACTTTTGTATGCCTGCAGTAAAACATCCTATTGCATAGCTTACTTTTGTATGCCTGCAGTAAAACATCCTATTGTATAGCTTACTTTTGTATGCCTGCAGTAAAACATCCTATTGTATAACTTACTTTTGTATGCCTGCAGTAAAACATCCTATTGTATAGCTTACTTTTGTATGTCTGCAGTAAAACATCCTATTGCATAGCTTACTTTTGTATGCCTGCAGTAAAACATCCTTTGTATAACTTACTTTTGTATGGCTGTAGTAAAACATCCTATTGTATAGCTTACTTTTGTATGCCTGCAGTAAAATATCCTATTGTATAGCTTACTTTTGTATGCCTGCAGTAAAACATCCTATTGTATAGCTTACTTCTGTATGCCTGCAGTAAAACATCCTATTGTATAGCTTACTTTTGTATGCCTGCAGTAAAACATCCTATTGTATAACTTACTTTTGTATGCCTGTAGTAAAACATCCTATTGTATTGCTTACTTTTGTATGCCTGCAGTAAAACATCCTATTGCATAGCTTACTTTTGTATGCCTGCAGTAAAACATCCTAGTGTATAGCTTACTTTTGTATGCCTGCAGTAAAACATCCTATTGTATAGCTTACTTTTGTATGCCTGCAGTAAAACATCCTATTGTATAGCTTACTTTTGTATGCCTGCAGTAAAACATCCTATTGTATAGCTTACTTTTGTATGCCTGCAGTAAAACATCCTATTGTATAGCTTACTTGTGTATGCCTGCAGTAAAACATCCTATTGCATAGCATACTTGTGTATGCCTGCAGTAAAACATCCTATTGTATAGCATACTTTTGTATGCCTGCAGTAAAACATCCTATTTTATAGCTTACTTTTGTATGCCTGCAGTAAAACATCCTATTGTATAGCTTGCTTTTGTATGCCTGCAGTAAAACATTCTATTGCATAGCTTACTTTTGTATGCCTGCAGTAAAACATCCTATTGTATAGCTTACTTTTGTATGCCTGCAATAAAATATCCTATTGTATAGCTTACTTTTGTATGCCTGCAGTAAAACATCCTATTGTATAGCTTACTTTTGTATGCCTGCAGTAAAACATCCTATTGTATAGCTTACTTTTGTATGCCTGCAGTAAAACATCCTATTGTATAGCTTACTTTTGTATGCCTGCAGTAAAATATCCTATTGTATAGCTTACTTTTGTATGCCTGCAGTAAAACATCCTATTGTATAGCTTACTTCTGTATGCCTGCAGTAAAACATCCTATTGTATAGCTTACTTTTGTATGCCTGCAGTAAAACATCCTATTGTATAACTTACTTTTGTATGCCTGTAGTAAAACATCCTATTGTATTGCTTACTTTTGTATGCCTGCAGTAAAACATCCTATTGCATAGCTTACTTTTGTATGCCTGCAGTAAAACATCCTAGTGTATAGCTTACTTTTGTATGCCTGCAGTAAAACATCCTATTGCATAGCTTACTTTTGTATGCCTGCAGTAAAACATCCTATTGTATAACTTACTTTTGTATGCCTGCAGTAAAACATCCTATTGTATAGCTTACTTTTGTATGCCTGCAGTAAAACATCCTATTGTATAGCTTACTTGTGTATGCCTGCAGTAAAACATCCTATTGTATAGCATACTTGTGTATGCCTGCAGTAAAACATCCTATTGTATAGCATACTTTTGTATGCCTGCAGTAAAACATCCTATTTTATAGCTCACTTTTGTATGCCTGCAGTAAAACATCCTATTGTATAGCTTACTTTTGTATGCCTGCAGTAAAACATTCTATTGCATAGCTTACTTTTGTATGCCTGCAGTAAAACATCCTATTGTATAGCTTACTTTTCTATGCCTGCAGTAAAACATCCTATTGTATAACTTACTTTTGTATGCCTGTAGTAAAACATCCTATTGTATAGCTTACTTTTGTATGCCTGCAGTAAAACATCCTATTGCATAGCTTACTTTTGTATGCCTGCAGTAAAACATCCTATTGTATAGCTTACTTTTGTATGCCTGCAGTAAAACATCCTATTGTATAGCTTACTTTTGTATGCCTGCAGTAAAACATTCTATTGCATAGCTTACTTTTGTATGCCTGCAGTAAAACATCCTATTGTATAGCTTACTTTTGTATGCCTGCAGTAAAACATCCTATTGTATAACTTACTTTTGTATGCCTGTAGTAAAACATCCTATTGTATAGCTTACTTTTGTATGCCTGCAGTAAAACATCCTATTGCATAGCTTACTTTTGTATGCCTGCAGTAAAACATCCTATTGTATAGCTTACTTTTGTATGCCTGCAGTAAAACATCCTATTGTATAGCTTACTTTTGTATGCCTGCAGTAAAACATCCTATTGCATAGCTTACTTGTGTATGCCTGCAGTAAAACATCCTATTGTATAGCTTACTTTTGTATGCCTGCAGTAAAACATCCTATTGTATAGCTTACTTGTGTATGCCTGCAGTTAAACATCCTAGTGTATAGCTTACTTTTGTATGCCTGCAGTAAAACATCCTATTGTATAACTTACTTTTGTATGCCTGCAGTAAAACATCCTATTGTATAGCTTACTTTTGTATGCCTGCAGTAAAACATCCTATTGTATAGCTTACTTTTGTATGCCTGCAGTAAAACATCCTATTGTATAGCTTACTTGTGTATGCCTGCAGTAAAACATCCTATTGTATAGCATACTTGTGTATGCCTGCAGTAAAACATCCTATTGTATAGCATACTTTTGTATGCCTGCAGTAAAACATCCTATTTTATAGCTTACTTTTGTATGCCTGCAGTAAAACATCCTATTGTATAGCTTACTTTTGTATGCCTGCAGTAAAACATTCTATTGCATAGCTTACTTTTGTATGCCTGCAGTAAAACATCCTATTGTATAGCTTACTTTTGTATGCCTGCAATAAAATATCCTATTGTATAGCTTACTTTTGTATGCCTGCAGTAAAACATCCTATTGTATAGCTTACTTTTGTATGCCTGCAGTAAAACATCCTATTGCATAGCTTACTTTTGTATGCCTGCAGTAAAACATCCTATTGCATAGCTTACTTTTGTATGCCTGCAGTAAAACATCCTATTGCATAGCTTACTTTTGTATGTCTGCAGTAAAACATCCTATTGCATAGCTTACTTTTGTATGCCTGCAGTAAAACATCCTTTGTATAACTTACTTTTGTATGCCTGCAATAAAACATCCTATTGTATAGCTTACTTTTGTATGCCTGCAGTAAAACATCCTATTGTATAGCTTACTTTTGTATGCCTGCAGTAAAACATCCTATTGTATAGCTTACTTTTGTATGCCTGCATTAAAACATCCCATTGAATAGCTTACTTTTGAATGCCTGCAGTAAAACATCCTATTGTATAGCTTACTTTTGCATGCCTGCAGTAAAACATCCTATTGTATAACTTACTTTTGTATGCCTGCAGTAAAACATCCTATTGTATAGCTTCCTTTTGTATGCCTGCAGTAAAACATCCTATTGTATAGCTTACTTTTGTATGCCTGCAGTAAAACATCCTATTGTATAACTTACTTTTGTATGCCTGCAGTAAAACATCCTATTGTATAGCTTACTGTTGTATACCTGCAGTAAAACATCCTATTGCATAGCTTACTTTTGTATGCCTGCAGTAAAACATCCTATTGTATAGCTTACTTTTGTATGCCTGCAGTAAACCATCCTATTGTATAACTTACTTTTGTATGCCTGTAGTAAAACATCCTATTGTATAGCTTACTTTTGTATGCCTGCAGTAAAACATCCTATTGCATAGCTTACTTTTGTATGCCTGCAGTAAAACATCCTATTGCATAGCTTACTTTTGTATGCCTGCAGTAAAACATCCTTTGTATAACTTACTTTTGTATGCCTGCAGTAAAACATCCTATTGTATAGCTTACTTTTGTATGCCTGCAGTAAAATATCCTATTGTATAGCTTACTTTTGTATGCCTGCAGTAAAACATCCTATTGTATAGTTTACTTTTGTATGCCTGCAGTAAAACATCCTATTGTATAGCTTACTTTTGTATGCCTGCAGTAAAACATCCTATTGTATAACTTACTTTTGTATGCCTGTAGTAAAACATCCTATTGTATAGCTTACTTTTGTATGCCTGCAGTAAAACATCCTATTGCATAGCTTACTTTTGTATGCCTGCAGTAAAACATCCTATTGTATAGCTTACTTTTGTATGCCTGCAGTAAAACATCCTATTGTATAACTTACTTTTGTATGCCTGCAGTAAAACATCCTATTGTATAGCTTACTTTTGTATGTCTGCAGTAAAACATCCTATTGCATAGCTTACTTTTGTATGCCTGCAGTAAAACATCCTTTGTATAACTTACTTTTGTATGGCTGTAGTAAAACATCCTATTGTATAGCTTACTTTTGTATGCCTGCAGTAAAACATCCCATTGTATAGCTTACTTTTGAATGCCTGCAGTAAAACATCCTATTGTATAGCTTACTTTTGCATGCCTGCAGTAAAACATCCTATTGTATAACTTACTTGTGTATGCCTGCAGTAAAACATCCTATTGTATAGCTTACTTTTGTATGCCTGCAGTAAAACATCCTATTGTATAGCTTACTGTTGTATACCTGCAGTAAAACATCCTATTGCATAGCTTACTTTTGTATGCCTGCAGTAAAACATCCTATTGTATAGCATACTTTTGTATGCCTGCAGTAAAACATCCTATTGTATAACTTACTTTTGTATGCCTGTAGTAAAACATCCTATTGTATAACTTACTTTTGTATGCCTGCAGTAAAACATCCTATTGTATAGCTTACTTTTGTATGCCTGCAGTAAAACATCCTATTGCATAGCTTACTTTTGTATGCCTGCAGTAAAACATCCTATTGCATAGCTTACTTTTGTATGCCTGCAGTAAAACATCCTATTGTATAGCTTACTTTTGTATGTCTGCAGTAAAACATCCTATTGCATAGCTTACTTTTGTATGCCTGCAGTAAAACATCCTTTGTATAACTTACTTTTGTATGCCTGCAATAAAACATCCTATTGTATAGCTTACTTTTGTATGCCTGCAGTAAAATATCCTATTGTATAGCTTACTTTTGTATGCCTGCAGTAAAACATCCTATTGTATAGCTTACTTTTGTATGCCTGCAGTAAAACATCCTATTGTATAACTTACTTTTGTATGCCTGCAGTAAAACATCCTATTGTATAACTTACTTATGTATGCCTGTAGTAAAACATCCTATTGTATAGCTTACTTGTGTATGCCTGCAGTAAAACATCCTATTGCATAGCTTACTTTTGTATGCCTGCAGTAAAACATCCTATTGTATAGCTTACTTTTGTATGCCTGCAGTAAAACATCCTATTTTATAGCTTACTTTTGTATGCCTGCAGTAAAACATCCTATTGTATAACTTACTTTTGTATGCCTGCAGTAAAACATCCTATTGTATAGCTTACTTTTGTATGCCTGCAGTAAAACATCCTATTGTATAGCTTACTTTTGTATGCCTGCATTAAAACATCCCATTGAATAGCTTACTTTTGAATGCCTGCAGTAAAACATCCTATTGTATAGCTTACTTTTGCATGCCTGCAGTAAAACATCCTATTGTATAACTTACTTTTGTATGCCTGCAGTAAAACATCCTATTGTATAGCTTACTTTTGTATGCCTGCAGTAAAACATCCTATTGTATAGCTTACTTTTGTATGCCTGCAGTAAAACATCCTATTGTATAGCTTACTTTTGTATGCCTGCAGTAAAACATCCTATTGTATAGCTTACTTTTGTATGCCTGCAGTAAAACATCCTATTGCATAGCTTACTTGTGTATGCCTGCAGTAAAACATCCTATTGTATAGCTTACTTTTGTATGCCTGCAGTAAAACATCCTATTGTATAGCTTACTTGTGTATGCCTGCAGTTAAACATCCTAGTGTATAGCTTACTTTTGTATGCCTGCAGTAAAACATCCTATTGTATAGCTTACTTTTGTATGCCTGCAGTAAAACATCCTATTGTATAGCTTACTTTTGTATGCCTGCAGTAAAACATCCTATTGTATAGCTTACTTTTGTATGCCTGCAGTAAAACATCCTATTGTATAGCTTACTTGTGTATGCCTGCAGTAAAACATCCTATTGTATAGCATACTTGTGTATGCCTGCAGTAAAACATCCTATTGTATAGCATACTTTTGTATGCCTGCAGTAAAACATCCTATTTTATAGCTTACTTTTGTATGCCTGCAGTAAAACATCCTATTGTATAGCTTACTTTTGTATGCCTGCAGTAAAACATTCTATTGCATAGCTTACTTTTGTATGCCTGCAGTAAAACATCCTATTGTATAGCTTACTTTTGTATGCCTGCAATAAAATATCCTATTGTATAGCTTACTTTTGTATGCCTGCAGTAAAACATCCTATTGTATAGCTTACTTTTGTATGCCTGCAGTAAAACATCCTATTGCATAGCTTACTTTTGTATGCCTGCAGTAAAACATCCTATTGCATAGCTTACTTTTGTATGCCTGCAGTAAAACATCCTATTGTATAGCTTACTTTTGTATGTCTGCAGTAAAACATCCTATTGCATAGCTTACTTTTGTATGCCTGCAGTAAAACATCCTTTGTATAACTTACTTTTGTATGCCTGCAATAAAACATCCTATTGTATAGCTTACTTTTGTATGCCTGCAGTAAAACATCCTATTGTATAGCTTACTTTTGTATGCCTGCAGTAAAACATCCTATTGTATAGCTTACTTTTGTATGCCTGCATTAAAACATCCCATTGAATAGCTTACTTTTGAATGCCTGCAGTAAAACATCCTATTGTATAGCTTACTTTTGCATGCCTGCAGTAAAACATCCTATTGTATAACTTACTTTTGTATGCCTGCAGTAAAACATCCTATTGTATAGCTTACTTTTGTATGCCTGCAGTAAAACATCCTATTGTATAGCTTACTTTTGTATGCCTGCAGTAAAACATCCTATTGTATAACTTACTTTTGTATGCCTGCAGTAAAACATCCTATTGTATAGCTTACTGTTGTATACCTGCAGTAAAACATCCTATTGCATAGCTTACTTGTGTATGCCTGCAGTAAAACATCCTATTGTATAGCTTACTTTTGTATGCCTGCAGTAAACCATCCTATTGTATAACTTACTTTTGTATGCCTGTAGTAAAACATCCTATTGTATAGCTTACTTTTGTATGCCTGCAGTAAAACATCCTATTGCATAGCTTACTTTTGTATGCCTGCAGTAAAACATCCTATTGCATAGCTTACTTTTGTATGCCTGCAGTAAAACATCCTTTGTATAACTTACTTTTGTATGCCTGCAGTAAAACATCCTATTGTATAGCTTACTTTTGTATGCCTGCAGTAAAATATCCTATTGTATAGCTTACTTTTGTATGCCTGCAGTAAAACATCCTATTGTATAGTTTACTTTTGTATGCCTGCAGTAAAACATCCTATTGTATAGCTTACTTTTGTATGCCTGCAGTAAAACATCCTATTTTATAGCTTACTTTTGTATGCCTGCAGTAAAACATCCTATTGTATAACTTACTTTTGTATGCCTGCAGTAAAACATCCTATTGTATAGCTTACTTTTGTATGCCTGCAGTAAAACATCCTATTGTATAGCTTACTTTTGTATGCCTGCATTAAAACATCCCATTGAATAGCTTACTTTTGAATGCCTGCAGTAAAACATCCTATTGTATAGCTTACTTTTGCATGCCTGCAGTAAAACATCCTATTGTATAACTTACTTTTGTATGCCTGCAGTAAAACATCCTATTGTATAGCTTACTTTTGTATGCCTGCAGTAAAACATCCTATTGTATAGCTTACTTTTGTATGCCTGCAGTAAAACATCCTATTGTATAGCTTACTTTTGTATGCCTGCAGTAAAACATCCTATTGTATAGCTTACTTTTGTATGCCTGCAGTAAAACATCCTATTGCATAGCTTACTTGTGTATGCCTGCAGTAAAACATCCTATTGTATAGCTTACTTTTGTATGCCTGCAGTAAAACATCCTATTGTATAGCTTACTTGTGTATGCCTGCAGTTAAACATCCTAGTGTATAGCTTACTTTTGTATGCCTGCAGTAAAACATCCTATTGTATAGCTTACTTTTGTATGCCTGCAGTAAAACATCCTATTGTATAGCTTACTTTTGTATGCCTGCAGTAAAACATCCTATTGTATAGCTTACTTTTGTATGCCTGCAGTAAAACATCCTATTGTATAGCTTACTTGTGTATGCCTGCAGTAAAACATCCTATTGTATAGCATACTTGTGTATGCCTGCAGTAAAACATCCTATTGTATAGCATACTTTTGTATGCCTGCAGTAAAACATCCTATTTTATAGCTTACTTTTGTATGCCTGCAGTAAAACATCCTATTGTATAGCTTACTTTTGTATGCCTGCAGTAAAACATTCTATTGCATAGCTTACTTTTGTATGCCTGCAGTAAAACATCCTATTGTATAGCTTACTTTTGTATGCCTGCAATAAAATATCCTATTGTATAGCTTACTTTTGTATGCCTGCAGTAAAACATCCTATTGTATAGCTTACTTTTGTATGCCTGCAGTAAAACATCCTATTGCATAGCTTACTTTTGTATGCCTGCAGTAAAACATCCTATTGCATAGCTTACTTTTGTATGCCTGCAGTAAAACATCCTATTGTATAGCTTACTTTTGTATGTCTGCAGTAAAACATCCTATTGCATAGCTTACTTTTGTATGCCTGCAGTAAAACATCCTTTGTATAACTTACTTTTGTATGCCTGCAATAAAACATCCTATTGTATAGCTTACTTTTGTATGCCTGCAGTAAAACATCCTATTGTATAGCTTACTTTTGTATGCCTGCAGTAAAACATCCTATTGTATAGCTTACTTTTGTATGCCTGCATTAAAACATCCCATTGAATAGCTTACTTTTGAATGCCTGCAGTAAAACATCCTATTGTATAGCTTACTTTTGCATGCCTGCAGTAAAACATCCTATTGTATAACTTACTTTTGTATGCCTGCAGTAAAACATCCTATTGTATAGCTTACTTTTGTATGCCTGCAGTAAAACATCCTATTGTATAGCTTACTTTTGTATGCCTGCAGTAAAACATCCTATTGTATAACTTACTTTTGTATGCCTGCAGTAAAACATCCTATTGTATAGCTTACTGTTGTATACCTGCAGTAAAACATCCTATTGCATAGCTTACTTGTGTATGCCTGCAGTAAAACATCCTATTGTATAGCTTACTTTTGTATGCCTGCAGTAAACCATCCTATTGTATAACTTACTTTTGTATGCCTGTAGTAAAACATCCTATTGTATAGCTTACTTTTGTATGCCTGCAGTAAAACATCCTATTGCATAGCTTACTTTTGTATGCCTGCAGTAAAACATCCTATTGCATAGCTTACTTTTGTATGCCTGCAGTAAAACATCCTTTGTATAACTTACTTTTGTATGCCTGCAGTAAAACATCCTATTGTATAGCTTACTTTTGTATGCCTGCAGTAAAATATCCTATTGTATAGCTTACTTTTGTATGCCTGCAGTAAAACATCCTATTGTATAGTTTACTTTTGTATGCCTGCAGTAAAACATCCTATTGTATAGCTTACTTTTGTATGCCTGCAGTAAAACATCCTATTGTATAACTTACTTTTGTATGCCTGTAGTAAAACATTCTATTGTATAGCTTACTTTTGTATGCCTGCAGTAAAACATCCTATTGCATAGCTTACTTTTGTACGCCTGCAGTAAAACATCCTATTGTATAGCTTACTTTTGTATGTCTGCAGTAAAACATCCTATTGCATAGCTTACTTTTGTATGCCTGCAGTAAAACATCCTTTGTATAACTTACTTTTGTATGGCTGTAGTAAAACATCCTATTGTATAGCTTACTTTTGTATGCCTGCAGTAAAATATCCTATTGTATAGCTTACTTTTGTATGCCTGCAGTAAAACATCCTATTGTATAGCTTACTTCTGTATGCCTGCAGTAAAACATCCTATTGTATAGCTTACTTTTGTATGCCTGCAGTAAAACATCCTATTGTATAACTTACTTTTGTATGCCTGTAGTAAAACATCCTATTGTATTGTTTACTTTTGTATGCCTGCAGTAAAACATCCTATTGCATAGCTTACTTTTGTATGCCTGCAGTAAAACATCCTAGTGTATAGCTTACTTTTGTATGCCTGCAGTAAAACATCCTATTGTATAGCTTACTTTTGTATGCCTGCAGTAAAACATCCTATTGTATAGCTTACTTTTGTATGCCTGCAGTAAAACATCCTATTGTATAGCTTACTTTTGTATGCCTGCAGTAAAACATCCTATTGTATAGCTTACTTGTGTATGCCTGCAGTAAAACATCCTATTGTATAGCATACTTGTGTATGCCTGCAGTAAAACATCCTATTGTATAGCATACTTTTGTATGCCTGCAGTAAAACATCCTATTTTATAGCTTACTTTTGTATGCCTGCAGTAAAACATCCTATTGTATAGCTTACTTTTGTATGCCTGCATTAAAACATTCTATTGCATAGCTTACTTTTGTATGCCTGCAGTAAAACATCCTATTGTATAGCTTACTTTTGTATGCCTGCAATAAAATATCCTATTGTATAGCTTACTTTTGTATGCCTGCAGTAAAACATCCTATTGTATAGCTTACTTTTGTATGCCTGCAGTAAAACATCCTATTGTATAGCTTACTTTTGTATGCCTGCAGTAAAACATCCTATTGTATAACTTACTTTTGTATGCCTGTAGTAAAACATCCTATTGTATAGCTTACTTTTGTATGCCTGCAGTAAAACATCCTATTGTATAGCTTACTTTTGTATGCCTGTAGTAAAACATCCTATTGTATAGCTTACTTTTGTATGCCTGCAGTAAAACATCCCATTGTATAGCTTACTTTTGAATGCCTGCAGTAAAACATCCTATTGTATAGCTTACTTTTGCATGCCTGCAGTAAAACATCCTATTGTATAACTTACTTGTGTATGCCTGCAGTAAAACATCCTATTGTATAGCTTACTTTTGTATGCCTGCAGTAAAACATCCTATTGTATAACTTACTTTTGTATGCCTGTAGTAAAACATCCTATTGTATAACTTACTTTTGTATGCCTGCAGTAAAACATCCTATTGTATAGCTTACTTTTGTATGCCTGCAGTAAAACATCCTATTGCATAGCTTACTTTTGTATGCCTGCAGTAAAACATCCCATTGGATAGCTTACTTTTGTATGCCTGCAGTAAAACATCCTATTGTATAGCTTACTTTTGTATGTCTGCAGTAAAACATCCTATTGCATAGCTTACTTTTGTATGCCTGCAGTAAAACATCCTTTGTATAACTTACTTTTGTATGCCTGCAATAAAACATCCTATTGTATAGCTTACTTTTGTATGCCTGCAGTAAAACATCCTATTGTATAGCTTACTTTTGTATGCCTGCAGTAAAACATCCTATTGTATAGCTTACTTTTGTATGCCTGCAGTAAAACATCCTATTGTATAGCTTACTTTTGTATGCCTGCAGTAAAACATCCTATTGTATAACTTACTTTTGTATGCCTGTAGTAAAACATCCTATTGTATAGCTTACTTTTGTATGCCTGCAGTAAAACATCCTATTGTATAGCTTACTTTTGTATGCCTGTAGTAAAACATCCTATTGTATAGCTTACTTTTGTATGCCTGCAGTAAAACATCCCATTGTATAGCTTACTTTTGAATGCCTGCAGTAAAACATCCTATTGTATAGCTTACTTTTGCATGCCTGCAGTAAAACATCCTATTGTATAACTTACTTGTGTATGCCTGCAGTAAAACATCCTATTGTATAGCTTACTTTTGTATGCCTGCAGTAAAACATCCTATTGTATAACTTACTTTTGTATGCCTGTAGTAAAACATCCTATTGTATAACTTACTTTTGTATGCCTGCAGTAAAACATCCTATTGTATAGCTTACTTTTGTATGCCTGCAGTAAAACATCCTATTGCATAGCTTACTTTTGTATGCCTGCAGTAAAACATCCTATTGTATAGCTTACTTTTGTATGCCTGCAGTAAAACATCCTATTGTATAGCTTACTTTTGTATGTCTGCAGTAAAACATCCTATTGCATAGCTTACTTTTGTATGCCTGCAGTAAAACATCCTTTGTATAACTTACTTTTGTATGCCTGCAATAAAACATCCTATTGTATAGCTTACTTTTGTATGCCTGCAGTAAAACATCCTATTGTATAGCTTACTTTTGTATGCCTGCAGTAAAACATCCTATTGTATAGCTTACTTTTGTATGCCTGCATTAAAACATCCCATTGAATAGCTTACTTTTGAATGCCTGCAGTAAAACATCCTATTGTATAGCTTACTTTTGGATGCCTGCAGTAAAACATCCTATTGTATAACTTACTTTTGTATGCCTGCAGTAAAACATCCTATTGTATAGCTTACTTTTGTATGCCTGCAGTAAAACATCCTATTGCATAGCTTACTTTTGTATGCCTGCAGTAAAACATCCTATTGTATAACTTACTTTTGTATGCCTGCAGTAAAACATCCTATTGTATAGCTTACTGTTGTATACCTGCAGTAAAACATCCTATTGCATAGCTTACTTTTGTATGCCTGCAGTAAAACATCCTATTGTATAGCTTACTTTTGTATGCCTGCAGTAAACCATCCTATTGTATAACTTACTTTTGTATGCCTGTAGTAAAACATCCTATTGTATAGCTTACTTTTGTATGCCTGCAGTAAAACATCCTATTGCATAGCTTACTTTTGTATGCCTGCAGTAAAACATCCTATTGGATAGCTTACTTTTGTATGCCTGCAGTAAAACATCCTTTGTATAACTTACTTTTGTATGCCTGCAGTAAAACATCCTATTGTATAGCTTACTTTTGTATGCCTGCAGTAAAATATCCTATTGTATAGCTTACTTTTGTATGCCTGCAGTAAAACATCCTATTGTATAGTTTACTTTTGTATGCCTGCAGTAAAACATCCTATTGTATAGCTTACTTTTGTATGCCTGCAGTAAAACATCCTATTGTATAACTTACTTTTGTATGCCTGTAGTAAAACATCCTATTGTATAGCTTACTTTTGTATGCCTGCAGTAAAACATCCTATTGCATAGCTTACTTTTGTATGCCTGCAGTAAAACATCCTATTGTATAGCTTACTTTTGTATGCCTGCAGTAAAACATCCTATTGTATAACTTACTTTTGTATGCCTGCAGTAAAACATCCTATTGTATAGCTTACTTTTGTATGTCTGCAGTAAAACATCCTATTGCATAGCTTACTTTTGTATGCCTGCAGTAAAACATCCTTTGTATAACTTACTTTTGTATGGCTGTAGTAAAACATCCTATTGTATAGCTTACTTTTGTATGCCTGCAGTAAAATATCCTATTGTATAGCTTACTTTTGTATGCCTGCAGTAAAACATCCTATTGTATAGCTTACTTCTGTATGCCTGCAGTAAAACATCCTATTGTATAGCTTACTTTTGTATGCCTGCAGTAAAACATCCTATTGTATAACTTACTTTTGTATGCCTGTAGTAAAACATCCTATTGTATTGCTTACTTTTGTATGTCTGCAGTAAAACATCCTATTGCATAGCTTACTTTTGTATGCCTGCAGTAAAACATCCTTTGTATAACTTACTTTTGTATGCCTGCAATAAAACATCCTATTGTATAGCTTACTTTTGTATGCCTGCAGTAAAACATCCTATTGTATAGCTTACTTTTGTATGCCTGCAGTAAAACATCCTATTGTATAGCTTACTTTTGTATGCCTGCATTAAAACATCCCATTGAATAGCTTACTTTTGAATGCCTGCAGTAAAACATCCTATTGTATAGCTTACTTTTGGATGCCTGCAGTAAAACATCCTAATGTATAACTTACTTTTGTATGCCTGCAGTAAAACATCCTATTGTATAGCTTACTTTTGTATGCCTGCAGTAAAACATCCTATTGTATAGCTTACTTTTGTATGCCTGCAGTAAAACATCCTATTGTATAACTTACTTTTGTATGCCTGCAGTAAAACATCCTATTGTATAGCTTACTGTTGTATACCTGCAGTAAAACATCCTATTGCATAGCTTACTTTTGTATGCCTGCAGTAAAACATCCTATTGTATAGCTTACTTTTGTATGCCTGCAGTAAACCATCCTATTGTATAACTTACTTTTGTATGCCTGTAGTAAAACATCCTATTGTATAGCTTACTTTTGTATGCCTGCAGTAAAACATCCTATTGCATAGCTTACTTTTGTATGCCTGCAGTAAAACATCCTATTGCATAGCTTACTTTTGTATGCCTGCAGTAAAACATCCTTTGTATAACTTACTTTTGTATGCCTGCAGTAAAACATCCTATTGTATAGCTTACTTTTGTATGCCTGCAGTAAAATATCCTATTGTATAGCTTACTTTTGTATGCCTGCAGTAAAACATCCTATTGTATAGTTTACTTTTGTATGCCTGCAGTAAAACATCCTATTGTATAGCTTACTTTTGTATGCCTGCAGTAAAACATCCTATTGTATAACTTACTTTTGTATGCCTGTAGTAAAACATCCTATTGTATAGCTTACTTTTGTATGCCTGCAGTAAAACATCCTATTGCATAGCTTACTTTTGTATGCCTGCAGTAAAACATCCTATTGTATAGCTTACTTTTGTATGCCTGCAGTAAAACATCCTATTGTATAACTTACTTTTGTATGCCTGCAGTAAAACATCCTATTGTATAGCTTACTTTTGTATGTCTGCAGTAAAACATCCTATTGCATAGCTTACTTTTGTATGCCTGCAGTAAAACATCCTTTGTATAACTTACTTTTGTATGGCTGTAGTAAAACATCCTATTGTATAGCTTACTTTTGTATGCCTGCAGTAAAATATCCTATTGTATAGCTTACTTTTGTATGCCTGCAGTAAAACATCCTATTGTATAGCTTACTTCTGTATGCCTGCAGTAAAACATCCTATTGTATAGCTTACTTTTGTATGCCTGCAGTAAAACATCCTATTGTATAACTTACTTTTGTATGCCTGTAGTAAAACATCCTATTGTATTGCTTACTTTTGTATGCCTGCAGTAAAACATCCTATTGTATAGCTTACTTGTGTATGCCTGCAGTAAAACATCCTATTTTATAGCTTACTTTTGTATGCCTGCAGTAAAACATCCTATTGTATAACTTACTTTTGTATGCCTGCAGTAAAACATCCTATTGTATAGCTTACTTTTGTATGCCTGCAGTAAAACATCCTATTGTATAGCTTACTTTTGTATGCCTGCATTAAAACATCCCATTGAATAGCTTACTTTTGAATGCCTGCAGTAAAACATCCTATTGTATAGCTTACTTTTGCATGCCTGCAGTAAAACATCCTATTGTATAACTTACTTTTGTATGCCTGCAGTAAAACATCCTATTGTATAGCTTACTTGTGTATGCCTGCAGTAAAACATCCTATTGTATAGCTTACTTTTGTATGCCTGCAGAAAAACATCCTATTGTATAGCTTACTTTTGTATGCCTGCAGTAAAACATCCTATTGTATAGCTTACTTTTGTATGCCTGCAGTAAAACATCCTATTGCATAGCTTACTTGTGTATGCCTGCAGTAAAACATCCTATTGTATAGCTTACTTTTGTATGCCTGCAGTAAAACATCCTATTGTATAGCTTACTTGTGTATGCCTGCAGTTAAACATCCTAGTGTATAGCTTACTTTTGTATGCCTGCAGTAAAACATCCTATTGTATAGCTTACTTTTGTATGCCTGCAGTAAAACATCCTATTGTATAGCTTACTTTTGTATGCCTGCAGTAAAACATCCTATTGTATAGCTTACTTTTGTATGCCTGCAGTAAAACATCCTATTGTATAGCTTACTTGTGTATGCCTGCAGTAAAACATCCTATTGTATAGCATACTTGTGTATGCCTGCAGTAAAACATCCTATTGTATAGCATACTTTTGTATGCCTGCAGTAAAACATCCTATTTTATAGCTTACTTTTGTATGCCTGCAGTAAAACATCCTATTGTATAGCTTACTTTTGTATGCCTGCAGTAAAACATTCTATTGCATAGCTTACTTTTGTATGCCTGCAGTAAAACATCCTATTGTATAGCTTACTTTTGTATGCCTGCAATAAAATATCCTATTGTATAGCTTACTTTTGTATGCCTGCAGTAAAACATCCTATTGTATAGCTTACTTTTGTATGCCTGCAGTAAAACATCCTATTGCATAGCTTACTTTTGTATGCCTGCAGTAAAACATCCTATTGCATAGCTTACTTTTGTATGCCTGCAGTAAAACATCCTATTGTATAGCTTACTTTTGTATGTCTGCAGTAAAACATCCTATTGCATAGCTTACTTTTGTATGCCTGCAGTAAAACATCCTTTGTATAACTTACTTTTGTATGCCTGCAATAAAACATCCTATTGTATAGCTTACTTTTGTATGCCTGCAGTAAAACATCCTATTGTATAGCTTACTTTTGTATGTCTGCAGTAAAACATCCTATTGTATAGCTTACTTTTGTATGCCTGCATTAAAACATCCCATTGAATAGCTTACTTTTGAATGCCTGCAGTAAAACATCCTATTGTATAGCTTACTTTTGCATGCCTGCAGTAAAACATCCTATTGTATAACTTACTTTTGTATGCCTGCAGTAAAACATCCTATTGTATAGCTTACTTTTGTATGCCTGCAGTAAAACATCCTATTGTATAGCTTACTTTTGTATGCCTGCAGTAAAACATCCTATTGTATAACTTACTTTTGTATGCCTGCAGTAAAACATCCTATTGTATAGCTTACTGTTGTATACCTGCAGTAAAACATCCTATTGCATAGCTTACTTTTGTATGCCTGCAGTAAAACATCCTATTGTATAGCTTACTTTTGTATGCCTGCAGTAAACCATCCTATTGTATAACTTACTTTTGTATGCCTGTAGTAAAACATCCTATTGTATAGCTTACTTTTGTATGCCTGCAGTAAAACATCCTATTGCATAGCTTACTTTTGTATGCCTGCAGTAAAACATCCTATTGCATAGCTTACTTTTGTATGCCTGCAGTAAAACATCCTTTGTATAACTTACTTTTGTATGCCTGCAGTAAAACATCCTATTGTATAGCTTACTTTTGTATGCCTGCAGTAAAATATCCTATTGTATAGCTTACTTTTGTATGCCTGCAGTAAAACATCCTATTGTATAGTTTACTTTTGTATGCCTGCAGTAAAACATCCTATTGTATAGCTTACTTTTGTATGCCTGCAGTAAAACATCCTATTGTATAACTTACTTTTGTATGCCTGTAGTAAAACATCCTATTGTATAGCTTACTTTTGTATGCCTGCAGTAAAACATCCTATTGCATAGCTTACTTTTGTATGCCTGCAGTAAAACATCCTATTGTATAGCTTACTTTTGTATGTCTGCAGTAAAACATCCTATTGCATAGCTTACTTTTGTATGCCTGCAGTAAAACATCCTTTGTATAACTTACTTTTGTATGGCTGTAGTAAAACATCCTATTGTATAGCTTACTTTTGTATGCCTGCAGTAAAATATCCTATTGTATAGCTTACTTTTGTATGCCTGCAGTAAAACATCCTATTGTATAGCTTACTTCTGTATGCCTGCAGTAAAACATCCTATTGTATAGCTTACTTTTGTATGCCTGCAGTAAAACATCCTATTGTATAACTTACTTTTGTATGCCTGTAGTAAAACATCCTATTGTATTGCTTACTTTTGTATGCCTGCAGTAAAACATCCTATTGCATAGCTTACTTTTGTATGCCTGCAGTAAAACATCCTAGTGTATAGCTTACTTTTGTATGCCTGCAGTAAAACATCCTATTGTATAGCTTACTTTTGTATGCCTGCAGTAAAACATCCTATTGTATAGATTACTTTTGTATGCCTGCAGTAAAACATCCTATTGTATAGCTTACTTTTGTATGCCTGCAGTAAAACATCCTATTGTATAGCTTACTTGTGTATGCCTGCAGTAAAACATCCTATTGTATAGCATACTTGTGTATGCCTGCAGTAAAACATCCTATTGTATAGCATACTTTTGTATGCCTGCAGTAAAACATCCTATTTTATAGCTTACTTTTGTATGCCTGCAGTAAAACATCCTATTGTATAGCTTACTTTTGTATGCCTGCATTAAAACATTCTATTGCATAGCTTACTTTTGTATGCCTGCAGTAAAACATCCTATTGCATAGCTTACTTTTGTATGCCTGCAATAAAATATCCTATTGTATAGCTTACTTTTGTATGCCTGCAGTAAAACATCCTATTGTATAGCTTACTTTTGTATGCCTGCAGTAAAACATCCTATTGTATAGCTTACTTTTGTATGCCTGCAGTAAAACATCCTATTGTATAACTTACTTTTGTATGCCTGTAGTAAAACATCCTATTGTATAGCTTACTTTTGTATGCCTGCAGTAAAACATCCTATTGTATAGCTTACTTTTGTATGCCTGTAGTAAAACATCCTATTGTATAGCTTACTTTTGTATGCCTGCAGTAAAACATCCCATTGTATAGCTTACTTTTGAATGCCTGCAGTAAAACATCCTATTGTATAGCTTACTTTTGCATGCCTGCAGTAAAACATCCTATTGTATAACTTACTTGTGTATGCCTGCAGTAAAACATCCTATTGTATAACTTACTTTTGTATGCCTGCAGTAAAACATCCTATTGCATAGCTTACTTTTGTATGCCTGCAGTAAAACATCCTATTGTATAGCTTACTTTTGTATGCCTGCAGTAAAACATCCTATTGTATAGCTTACTTTTGTATGTCTGCAGTAAAACATCCTATTGCATAGCTTACTTTTGTATGCCTGCAGTAAAACATCCTTTGTATAACTTACTTTTGTATGCCTGCAATAAAACATCCTATTGTATAGCTTACTTTTGTATGCCTGCAGTAAAACATCCTATTGTATAGCTTACTTTTGTATGCCTGCAGTAAAACATCCTATTGTATAGCTTACTTTTGTATGCCTGCATTAAAACATCCCATTGAATAGCTTACTTTTGAATGCCTGCAGTAAAACATCCTATTGTATAGCTTACTTTTGGATGCCTGCAGTAAAACATCCTATTGTATAACTTACTTTTGTATGCCTGCAGTAAAACATCCTATTGTATAGCTTACTTTTGTATGCCTGCAGTAAAACATCCTATTGTATAGCTTACTTTTGTATGCCTGCAGTAAAACATCCTATTGTATAACTTACTTTTGTATGCCTGCAGTAAAACATCCTATTGTATAGCTTACTGTTGTATACCTGCAGTAAAACATCCTATTGCATAGCTTACTTTTGTATGCCTGCAGTAAAACATCCTATTGTATAGCTTACTTTTGTATGCCTGCAGTAAACCATCCTATTGTATAACTTACTTTTGTATGCCTGTAGTAAAACATCCTATTGTATAGCTTACTTTTGTATGCCTGCAGTAAAACATCCTATTGCATAGCTTACTTTTGTATGCCTGCAGTAAAACATCCTATTGGATAGCTTACTTTTGTATGCCTGCAGTAAAACATCCTTTGTATAACTTACTTTTGTATGCCTGCAGTAAAACATCCTATTGTATAGCTTACTTTTGTATGCCTGCAGTAAAATATCCTATTGTATAGCTTACTTTTGTATGCCTGCAGTAAAACATCCTATTGTATAGTTTACTTTTGTATGCCTGCAGTAAAACATCCTATTGTATAGCTTACTTTTGTATGCCTGCAGTAAAACATCCTATTGTATAACTTACTTTTGTATGCCTGTAGTAAAACATCCTATTGTATAGCTTACTTTTGTATGCCTGCAGTAAAACATCCTATTGCATAGCTTACTTTTGTATGCCTGCAGTAAAACATCCTATTGTATAGCTTACTTTTGTATGCCTGCAGTAAAACATCCTATTGTATAACTTACTTTTGTATGCCTGCAGTAAAACATCCTATTGTATAGCTTACTTTTGTATGTCTGCAGTAAAACATCCTATTGCATAGCTTACTTTTGTATGCCTGCAGTAAAACATCCTTTGTATAACTTACTTTTGTATGGCTGTAGTAAAACATCCTATTGTATAGCTTACTTTTGTATGCCTGCAGTAAAATATCCTATTGTATAGCTTACTTTTGTATGCCTGCAGTAAAACATCCTATTGTATAGCTTACTTCTGTATGCCTGCAGTAAAACATCCTATTGCATAGCTTACTTTTGTATGCCTGCAGTAAAACATCCTATTGTATAACTTACTTTTGTATGCCTGTAGTAAAACATCCTATTGTATTGCTTACTTTTGTATGTCTGCAGTAAAACATCCTATTGCATAGCTTACTTTTGTATGCCTGCAGTAAAACATCCTTTGTATAACTTACTTTTGTATGCCTGCAATAAAACATCCTATTGTATAGCTTACTTTTGTATGCCTGCAGTAAAACATCCTATTGTATAGCTTACTTTTGTATGCCTGCAGTAAAACATCCTATTGTATAGCTTACTTTTGTATGCCTGCATTAAAACATCCCATTGAATAGCTTACTTTTGAATGCCTGCAGTAAAACATCCTATTGTATAGCTTACTTTTGCATGCCTGCAGTAAAACATCCTATTGTATAACTTACTTTTGTATGCCTGCAGTAAAACATCCTATTGTATAGCTTACTTTTGTATGCCTGCAGTAAAACATCCTATTGTATAGCTTACTTTTGTATGCCTGCAGTAAAACATCCTATTGTATAACTTACTTTTGTATGCCTGCAGTAAAACATCCTATTGTATAGCTTACTGTTGTATACCTGCAGTAAAACATCCTATTGCATAGCTTACTTTTGTATGCCTGCAGTAAAACATCCTATTGTATAGCTTACTTTTGTATGCCTGCAGTAAACCATCCTATTGTATAACTTACTTTTGTATGCCTGTAGTAAAACATCCTATTGTATAGCTTACTTGTGTATGCCTGCAGTAAAACATCCTATTGCATAGCTTACTTTTGTATGCCTGCAGTAAAACATCCTATTGCATAGCTTACTTTTGTATGCCTGCAGTAAAACATCCTTTGTATAACTTACTTTTGTATGCCTGCAGTAAAACATCCTATTGTATAGCTTACTTTTGTATGCCTGCAGTAAAATATCCTATTGTATAGCTTACTTTTGTATGCCTGCAGTAAAACATCCTATTGTATAGTTTACTTTTGTATGCCTGCAGTAAAACATCCTATTGTATAGCTTACTTTTGTATGCCTGCAGTAAAACATCCTATTGTATAACTTACTTTTGTATGCCTGTAGTAAAACATCCTATTGTATAGCTTACTTTTGTATGCCTGCAGTAAAACATCCTATTGCATAGCTTACTTTTGTATGCCTGCAGTAAAACATCCTATTGTATAGCTTACTTTTGTATGCCTGCAGTAAAACATCCTATTGTATAACTTACTTTTGTATGCCTGCAGTAAAACATCCTATTGTATAGCTTACTTTTGTATGTCTGCAGTAAAACATCCTATTGCATAGCTTACTTTTGTATGCCTGCAGTAAAACATCCTTTGTATAACTTACTTTTGTATGGCTGTAGTAAAACATCCTATTGTATAGCTTACTTTTGTATGCCTGCAGTAAAATATCCTATTGTATAGCTTACTTTTGTATGCCTGCAGTAAAACATCCTATTGTATAGCTTACTTCTGTATGCCTGCAGTAAAACATCCTATTGTATAGCTTACTTTTGTATGCCTGCAGTAAAACATCCTATTGTATAACTTACTTTTGTATGCCTGTAGTAAAACATCCTATTGTATTGCTTACTTTTGTATGCCTGCAGTAAAACATCCTATTGCATAGCTTACTTTTGTATGCCTGCAGTAAAACATCCTAGTGTATAGCTTACTTTTGTATGCCTGCAGTAAAACATCCTATTGTATAGCTTACTTTTGTATGCCTGCAGTAAAACATCCTATTGTATAGCTTACTTTTGTATGCCTGCAGTAAAACATCCTATTGTATAGCTTACTTTTGTATGCCTGCAGTAAAACATCCTATTGTATAGCTTACTTGTGTATGCCTGCAGTAAAACATCCTATTGTATAGCATACTTGTGTATGCCTGCAGTAAAACATCCTATTGTATAGCATACTTTTGTATGCCTGCAGTAAAACATCCTATTTTATAGCTTACTTTTGTATGCCTGCAGTAAAACATCCTATTGTATAGCTTACTTTTGTATGCCTGCATTAAAACATTCTATTGCATAGCTTACTTTTGTATGCCTGCAGTAAAACATCCTATTGTATAGCTTACTTTTGTATGCCTGCAATAAAATATCCTATTGTATAGCTTACTTTTGTATGCCTGCAGTAAAACATCCTATTGTATAGCTTACTTTTGTATGCCTGCAGTAAAACATCCTATTGTATAGCTTACTTGTGTATGCCTGCAGTAAAACATCCTATTGTATAACTTACTTTTGTATGCCTGTAGTAAAACATCCTATTGTATAGCTTACTTTTGTATGCCTGCAGTAAAACATCCTATTGTATAGCTTACTTTTGTATGCCTGTAGTAAAACATCCTATTGTATAGCTTACTTTTGTATGCCTGCAGTAAAACATCCCATTGTATAGCTTACTTTTGAATGCCTGCAGTAAAACATCCTATTGTATAGCTTACTTTTGCATGCCTGCAGTAAAACATCCTATTGTATAACTTACTTGTGTATGCCTGCAGTAAAACATCCTATTGTATAGCTTACTTTTGTATGCCTGCAGTAAAACATCCTATTGTATAGCTTACTGTTGTATACCTGCAGTAAAACATCCTATTGCATAGCTTACTTTTGTATGCCTGCAGTAAAACATCCTATTGTATAGCATACTTTTGTATGCCTGCAGTAAAACATCCTATTGTATAACTTACTTTTGTATGCCTGTAGTAAAACATCCTATTGTATAACTTACTTTTGTATGCCTGCAGTAAAACATCCTATTGTATAGCTTACTTTTGTATGCCTGCAGTAAAACATCCTATTGCATAGCTTACTTTTGTATGCCTGCAGTAAAACATCCTATTGCATAGCTTACTTTTGTATGCCTGCAGTAAAACATCCTATTGTATAGCTTACTTTTGTATGTCTGCAGTAAAACATCCTATTGCATAGCTTACTTTTGTATGCCTGCAGTAAAACATCCTTTGTATAACTTACTTTTGTATGCCTGCAATAAAACATCCTATTGTATAGCTTACTTTTGTATGCCTGCAGTAAAATATCCTATTGTATAGCTTACTTTTGTATGCCTGCAGTAACACATCCTATTGTATAGCTTACTTTTGTATGCCTGCAGTAAAACATCCTATTGTATAACTTACTTTTGTATGCCTGCAGTAAAACATCCTATTGTATAACTTACTTATGCATGCCTGTAGTAAAACATCCTATTGCATAGCTTACTTGTGTATGCCTGCAGTAAAACATCCTATTGCATAGCATAATTTTGTATGCCTGCAGTAAAACATCCTATTGTATAGCTTACTTTTGTATGCCTGCAGTAAAACATCCTATTTTATAGCTTACTTTTGTATGCCTGCAGTAAAACATCCTATTGTGTAACTTACTTTTGTATGCCTGCAGTAAAACATCCTATTGTATAGCTTACTTTTGTATGCCTGCAGTAAAACATCCTATTGTATAGCTTACTTTTGTATGCCTGCATTAAAACATCCCATTGAATAGCTTACTTTTGAATGCCTGCAGTAAAACATCCTATTGTATAGCTTACTTTTGCATGCCTGCAGTAAAACATCCTATTGTATAACTTACTTGTGTATGCCTGCAGTAAAACATCCTATTGTATAGCTTACTTTTGTATGCCTGCAGTAAAACATCCTATTGTATAGCTTACTTTTGTATGCCTGCAGTAAAACATCCTATTGTATAGCTTACTTTTGTATGCCTGCAGTAAAACAACCTATTGTATAGCTTACTGTTGTATACCTGCAGTAAAACATCCTATTGCATAGCTTACTTTTGTATGCCTGCAGTAAAACATCCTATTGTATAGCTTACTGTTGTATACCTGCAGTAAAACATCCTATTGCATAGCTTACTTTTGTATGCCTGCAGTAAAACATCCTATTGTATAGCATACTTTTGTATGCCTGCAGTAAAACATCCTATTGTATAACTTACTTTTGTATGCCTGTAGTAAAACATCCTATTGTATAACTTACTTTTGTATGCCTGCAGTAAAACATCCTATTGTATAGCTTACTTTTGTATGCCTGCAGTAAAACATCCTATTGCATAGCTTACTTTTGTATGCCTGCAGTAAAACATCCTATTGTATAGCTTACTTTTGTATGTCTGCAGTAAAACATCCTATTGCATAGCTTACTTTTGTATGCCTGCAGTAAAACATCCTATTGCATAGCTTACTTTTGTATGCCTGCAGTAAAACATCCTATTGTATAGCTTACTTTTGTATGTCTGCAGTAAAACATCCTATTGCATAGCTTACTTTTGTATGCCTGCAGTAAAACATCCTATTGTATAGCTTACTTTTGTATGCCTGCAGTAAACCATCCTATTGTATAACTTACTTTTGTATGCCTGTAGTAAAACATCCTATTGTATAGCTTACTTTTGTATGCCTGCAGTAAAACATCCTATTGCATAGCTTAATTTTGTATGCCTGCAGTAAAACATCCTATTGTATAGCTTACTTTTGTATGCCTGCAGTAAAACATCCTATTGTATAACTTACTTTTGTATGCCTGTAGTAAAACATCCTATTGTATAACTTACTTTTGTATGCCTGCAGTAAAACATCCTATTGTATAGCTTACTTTTGTATGCCTGCAGTAAAACATCCTATTGCATAGCTTACTTTTGTATGCCTGCAGTAAAACATCCTATTGCATAGCTTACTTTTGTATGCCTGCAGTAAAACATCCTATTGTATAGCTTACTTTTGTATGTCTGCAGTAAAACATCCTATTGCATAGCTTACTTTTGTATGCCTGCAGTAAAACATCCTTTGTATAACTTACTTTGGTATGCCTGCAATAAAACATCCTATTGTATAGCTTACTTTTGTATGCCTGCAGTAAAATATCCTATTGTATAGCTTACTTTTGTATGCCTGCAGTAAAACATCCTATTGTATAGCTTACTTTTGTATGCCTGCAGTAAAACATCCTATTGTATAACTTACTTTTGTATGCCTGCAGTAAAACATCCTATTGTATAACTTACTTATGTATGCCTGTAGTAAAACATCCTATTGTATAGCTTACTTTTGTATGCCTGCAGTAAAACATCCTATTGTATAACTTACTTTTGTATGCCTGTAGTAAAACATCCTATTGTATAGCTTACTTTTGTATGCCTGCAGTAAAACATCCTATTGCATAGCTTACTTTTGTATGCCTGCAGTAAAACATCCTATTGTATAGCTTACTTTTGTATGCCTGCAGTAAAACATCCTATTGTATAACTTACTTTTGTATGCCTGCAGTAAAGCATCCTATTGTATAGCTTACTTTTGTATGTCTGCAGTAAAACATCCTATTGCATAGCTTACTTTTGTATGCCTGCAGTAAAACATCCTTTGTATAACTTACTTTTGTATGGCTGTAGTAAAACATCCTATTGTATAGCTTACTTTTGTATGCCTGCAGTAAAATATCCTATTGTATAGCTTACTTTTGTATGCCTGCAGTAAAACATCCTATTGTATAGCTTACTTCTGTATGCCTGCAGTAAAACATCCTATTGTATAGCTTACTTTTGTATGCCTGCAGTAAAACATCCTATTGTATAACTTACTTTTGTATGCCTGTAGTAAAACATCCTATTGTATTGCTTACTTGTGTATGCCTGCAGTAAAACATCCTATTGCATAGCTTACTTTTGTATGCCTGCAGTAAAACATCTTAGTGTATAGCTTACTTTTGTATGCCTGCAGTAAAACATCCTATTGTATAGCTTACTTTTGTATGCCTGCAGTAAAACATCCTATTGTATAGCTTACTTTTGTATGCCTGCAGTAAAACATCCTATTGTATAGCTTACTTGTGTATGCCTGCAGTAAAACATCCTATTGTATAGCATACTTGTGTATGCCTGCAGTAAAACATCCTATTGTATAGCATACTTTTGTATGCCTGCAGTAAAACATCCTATTTTATAGCTTACTTTTGTATGCCTGCAGTAAAACATCCTATTGTATAGCTTACTTTTGTATGCCTGCAGTAAAACATTCTATTGCATAGCTTACTTTTGTATGCCTGCAGTAAAACATCCTATTGTATAGCTTACTTTTGTATGCCTGCAATAAAATATCCTATTGTATAGCTTACTTTTGTATGCCTGCAGTAAAACATCCTATTGTATAGCTTACTTTTGTATGCCTGCAGTAAAACATCCTATTGTATAGCTTACTTTTGTATGCCTGCAGTAAAACATCCTATTGTATAACTTACTTTTGTATGCCTGTAGTAAAACATCCTATTGTATAGCTTACTTTTGTATGCCTGCAGTAAAACATCCTATTGCATAGCTTACTTTTGTATGCCTGCAGTAAAACATCCTATTGTATAGCTTACTTTTGTATGCCTGCAGTAAAACATCCTATTGTATAGCTTACTTTTGTATGCCTGCAGTAAAACATCCTATTGCATAGCTTACTTGTGTATGCCTGCAGTAAAACATCCTATTGTATAGCTTACTTTTGTATGCCTGCAGTAAAACATCCTATTGTATAGCTTACTTGTGTATGCCTGCAGTTAAACATCCTATTGTATAGCATACTTGTGTATGCCTGCAGTAAAACATCCTATTGTATAGCATACTTTTGTATGCCTGCAGTAAAACATCCTATTGTATAACTTACTTTTGTATGCCTGCAGTAAAAAAAACCATCCTATTGCTAATATATAAAATGTAATTTATTATAAATCAATAATAATTTAGATAACCAATACTTGTGCCAAGATGTACAAAGTTTCTAGATATTAATATGAAAAGGAAATGTTTCTATTCTTTAGAGATGCGAAGTTGTTCATGAGTTCTCCGACTGTTAATAACTCTTTATGAATGTGCACAAATCCTAATGTAAAGCTAATCTTGGTTCATAGTTGTGCACATATATATATATACACAAGACTCGCTATTGTAATAGAAGCACAAACTTCAAAAAAGAATGAACTTGATTAAAATATGGGTTAGCATATATCTAGGGAAACGTTATAGAAATCAATTGTATTAATCAAAGCCACACTGGGCGCAGTTGTGGAAAGCAAAAGGAACACAAGACAACAGTATCTAGTTGTTAATCGGGTGAGCGATACAAGCTCTAGAAAATCAAGGAGCATCTGGATAATCTTGTACTTTTTTATGTTTTTTTATAGTAAAGAAAGATCTTTGAAGAATTTCCGCTCTTGATAAGGGACCGACCATTTAACACAAGAGTTAGAATTTTTTTTTTTTTTGTCGTGCAAAGCGCGAATTTTTTTTCCAGAATTCAACATTAGGTTATATGACAAAAACTCTGAATCAGATTATTTTTTTTTCCTCCACCAAAATCAGAATATTTTTTTCAGCAACATTGGGAATCAGAATATTTTTTTAGAAAAAAAAACCATAACCCCCCCTCCCCTTCAAGTTAAATGGTCGTTCCCTAATAATAAAATATTGGATAAACATATTGTGTCTTAAATTGTTTTGCTTTCATTTTGCTTTCATTTTTCGTTTTATTGAAGAATCTTCAATATTCAGCTGGTTGTTTAATATGTATTATCTATTAGTTACTTACACAATACAACAAACATTCAATTGAATTGTTAACAGGACAAATTGGAAACTTGCTTCTTTCATTGTTTTATAGTTGATGGTAAATGGAGTGAATTTTCTCCGGTAACTTGGAACAACGATTGTTCATCTACGTGTGACTATGGGGTGGAAACTGGAACAAAAACTAGATCTTGTACCAATCCTGCACCAGCTCACGGGGGTAAAACCTGTGACGGTGCATCGTCGGCAATAGAAATTCGTCAGTGTAAACATAAAGAGTGTCCAAGTAAGTCAGTTGTGGTCTTTGTCTCAATTGTTTTCAACACATGATGATGCTACTTTATACTTTGTAGAGATACGAGGGCTGTCCGTAAAGTTCGTGGACAGGTCCCAATTTTTCTAAAAAGCAACGTGTTTTTCAATTTTTTTAGTGATACCTGTATTCCTTAATCAAATGATATGTTAGATATAAAAAATCTGTATCAGATTTTAATTTCCTATCTTAATTAAATCGATTTTGTAATGTCTGTCATAGGGCACCTGGAGCACAGTATAAATTACGTGTAACTTCTATGTAGTTACTTGTGGTTCGTATGATTTTTTTTCCATTTAATCGTGCAAATTTGAATTAAACTTGTACTGTGACGTTGATAGTGCTCTCGACGTCACATCTGTAAAATTTGAATCGGAAGTACTCTCAGATGGCTTCGGAGTCCAGTTTTCAAACCTTGAAGATGAAATCTTCTTCATCGGAAAAAGCTACGTTTTCAAATAAGGTGGAGCAGAGGGCCGTTATAAAATTTTGAGTCGACATAGGAAAAACGCCAACTGAAACGCATAAATTCATCAAACGGTCAGTAACACATTCCAATGTTAGTCGCTCGTTAGTTTTTAAGTGGCATAGGAGATTTTCTGACGGTAGAGGTAGTTTAATGGACGATAAACGCGAGGGGAGACCGTCTTTTAAGACTTCAGATGTTGTGAAAAATGAAGTACGCAACGTTATTGACGGTAACAGACGTTTAACTGTACGTGAAGTTGCGGACAAGTGCGTTATATCAAAGACAACGGTACATGAAACGTTAGTTCAAGAACTACACATGAATCGCATTTGTGTGCGATGGGTACCCAGAATGTTATCAGAAGAAAATATGACAAACAAACTGAGGCATCAAGACAATTTCTTAGAAAGTTTAGCTAGAGCGGAATTGGATTTCTGGATAGAATAATAACCACAGATGAAACATGGTTTCACTACTATGACCCGGAAACAAAGCAACAATCAAGTCAATGGAAAAATGTCGACTCTCCTCGGCCAAAAAAAGCAAGTGACAAAATCTTTAGGAAAAAATATGTACAGCCCGCACTTAGCACCAATGGACTTTGCAGTTTTCCCCTACATCAAATCCTTCTTACGGGGAATGAGGTTTGACAATTTAAGTGAATTAAGACAAGCCTTAAATTTTTGATGACTGAGTAAGACGACACAAGAAAAGTGTGGAACTTAAAGGTGACTACGTCGAAAAAAGTTAAATTGGTTTGAGCGTTTGACGTCGCTAAACGTCAAAAACTTTTACCGCTGTGCTCCGGGTGTGAGTATGCTTATTTATAAGATCGAGAAAAATACATACTTGTAGTTCATATTTATTTACAAAATTTTTTTCACTTATCGAGTAAACTCTACTATAAATGAAAATTGCAATTTCTTTTTTTCAACAAATTAAATAACAAAATTACAGAGATTGTCCACGAACTTTACGGACAGCCCTCGTAGGTCTAGCTTATTTGTGTTAGAAAACTATATTATAGTACAATACAAATGTCATATTTACCAATAACGACGGACTCAAAGGGAGTAACAGGGGCGGATCCAGGATTTGTGGTTAAGGGGGGCGTGAGTATGCGAGGGGTCTGGGGACCTTATCGGGTCCCGGACAGAACCCTTGTAGGGAACGGAAGCTCTGGGGGTTTGAGGAATTACAGACATTTATTTGAACGACAATTCTGAACCAACCACACCATTTTTATCAGACCAAAAAAAAACAACTTGACTTTGAGTCTTAATTTTGTCGGATAATTGTAAACAACTACGTTAATGTTTTTGTCAGATTATAAGAACCTAAAGTAAAACTTTTTTTGAAAAACTGTGATGCGAATTGTTCAACTCATGACTGATCGATCACGATATTTTAACCCTTCAAAGAACTATTGGTTTAGTTTTAGCGCATTCCTCACAGACATCCTCAAATACATGCTATTGGTAGATATAAATAATATAAATGTACCCGGGCAAAGGATTGTTTTCACACTTTCTTGTGCAGATACCCCGGGCAGATGCAGAGATTGTTACAAATAAATTGCCACTACATTTTTTTTTTATTTGATATGTTACTTTTGTATTTTAATGTACAATATACCAACGCGTATTTTTACTGATCTTTACTTGAAAAATAAAAGGCAACATTTTCGGGTATTTGTATGCAAATCAAACTCTTTTTTTTCATAGGAAATTGCAGAATTTCGAATTCAAGAACTATTTGCACCATTATTTAAAGAGAAGTGATCATTTTCTTGGGACTCTCAAGTTTTACCACACTGTCTCAGTTTCATCATCTGATTCTCTCGTTATAGGTTTTCGTTGTATGTTTTATAAATGAGATCAATTGTAAAATTAATTATTCGAAGTATTGATTGAATTTATCTTTATAGTTTACCTTTGACTTTTCTCGTCTCGTCGAGGAATAAGAAATGTATCTAATCTTGCTTGTTTTCTTGGCCTAGAATTTTCGTCCATTTTTTAATTTCTAAATAGCACGTGTATTTTGGAATTCCCCGGACACACTTACAATTGTCAATTGTAAATGTGTCCGGGGAATTCCAAAACACAAGTGCTATTTTTGTTATCATAGGTCAGATAATATCATGAAGATGTCTTCTGAGTGTAATTCATCAATTTGTATCTGCTTATGAATGATACTGATGTTGAAAGAACTTCAACATCAGTATCAGGATTTAAGTTTACTATAGATGCTTTGATCTGTAAAGATTTGTTTTTCTTATAGTTGTAAAATTGACTGAAGAAATAATGTTTAATTAGCGTGAGAAAATAGTTGATGTCTGGTACCTCGCAACCAATCAGAATGGAATAATCTTTGAACTACTGACGGTGAATCCATACTATGAATCAGCGAACATACCCAACGTGTATTTACAATTTGTAGGAATATTTTACTACAGGTCACGAGTTAACCATTCATGAAAAAGTTGTTTGTTGAACTGCTTAAATAACGTTGTATAACATGTATGCTTTGCGAATTTTAGGGGGGCGCACGCCCCGCACGCCCCCTCTAAATCCGCCTCTGAGTAATATCACAATAAATTTCATACAAAGCAGGTTTTATTGTATGACCGAATATATTATGTACAAATGTGGAAACCTTAGTTATTTGATTACCAAAGAAATACAAAGTTTAAAATAGTCTTTTATACCCTTTTTATACAAATCGTTATTAAAAGTACATAAGGCTGATATAGTAATTCCCAAATGTATAAACTGTTTTACATTTTCGGTTTTGTTAGGTTATTTCAATTATGCGACCAAATGTAGGTATTAAAAGGGAGTCACTTAGCTTTGTTAAAAGTTCATTTCAATCATATAACTATTTTATCTGCATAAAGTAAACAAAAATTAGCTTTGTCTTATTAAGTATATTGCGGTTCAAAAATCATTTAGATTATTTTGAAACGTTTAGAGAGATCAGGTTATCTCCCTGTCTCATACCTATATTTAATCTGAAGAAATTTGGTGTTTCATGTTCCACTTTTATACTCAGGCCATAACTCATTTGCGCCAATTAGTAGTTTATAATTGTATCATTTGCGCCAAGTATAAATTTGTTATATATCTACTGCGCCAGTTTTCATATATCATTTGTGCCATGTTACCTGTATTATATATTGTATGTTTATACCTTTTTCATATATACACATACATGTATGTGGTAAACAAAGTAAAACGAACACTAATCATGAAAAGTGTTCACCACTAAGTCAATAGTTCATTTGTAAAACAACTGTGAATGGTTAAAGAAAGAATCTTATAAATAAACGTTAGAGAAAACCGAAGGGGCAATAAAAAAAATGGAAAATCCAGAGAAACTGGCAACATTGGATACACAAGACACAAGACGAAGACAAAAAAATATTTTTTAGAAACAACACAATATGTGTTGGACACCACTATACGCAAACAAACACAAATAACGTAAATAAGACAAACAACTCGTGATAAAGACGAACCGAACATCGTTTAATACGGAAATCGTATTAACAGACATCAGAACACGGAACTAAGGACGTAAAGACACATAATAGGACAACACGAAAGACTAAAAAAGATTAGCAACACGGACCCACCAAACAAACCGGGGTGAACTCAGGTGCACCCGAAGGGTAAGCAGTTCCTGCTACTTATAAGACACCCGTCGTGTTACTCATATATACAGTCAAGTCTGGTCAAAGTCTAGGCAATGATAGAGGAAAGAAAAACAATACGTAGAAAGTAAAGGCTATTCTGAAATCTGTCAAAAAACAATAATCTGATCTGATGAGGTACCCCATGGGTAAAATGTATTGCTCATGATTTTATAAGAGGAATTTGTCTAATCTACAGTTTAAAAGTTTGGTATATAATTTTTTAACACAACTTTTTATTGTACTACGACAATTGCTTGCTTATCTTTGCAATTCTTCTTTAATATTAGAGAAATGTATCAGACTGTATACTGACCTGATGATATGGTATAATTAAACGTGTGTTCTTATTCAATATTTCATATGAACATAGATCATTTATAAATACAACTCAAAATCCTGTAATGTGTATATCAGCTCGCCATAGCAGCACAGTAAGCTTCGTTTTTATATCAGCAGTTACAGTTTAGTTTAATCAAAATAAAAAATAATGTCTAAAACACTGTCATCGACCGCTGCACACAATATAAATAGACAGTCTACAAAAGATACAATATGTCCTATTTATTATCACACATATCGTAAATATTGTGTAAGCAATAGATAACTGTGTGTGTAGGTCTCGAGTACTACATCACAGGCACTTGTTTCATTCAAAAAATATATGCCCCCTCCTCTTCCTTACTTCAAGGTAAACATCTACCCTTTTCCCCTTCCCCACTTCGCCTCAATATGTTTCCCTTATTTGTGATCCTTTCGCTGTCCCAATTATATCGTTACACTCCCGAGATATTTCTCTTTACGACTGCCACATTTAAACATACCTACCGGGCCCCCCTCAGACGAATTGGACAAGAATATCAGCGAACATAGCTTGTTTTATTTTTAAGTTATTGAAACGGATACAGCCACTTCCGCTTTGCGCTGGATTTTTCATATGCATTCGGAATCCTCTAGACCGGCCATGTGTAACAATGCCATCATGATAATCTCCTCTCAAATGTAAAGTAAGCCTTTAAAATACAGATAATTGTTCCAATGCAGATTATAAAAATATGTTCAACTCCAAATTACTGACATTTGATTCTTAAAGCACCCTTTTTAAAATTTTCTAAATCAATTTAAACCGGACCGGAAGTGGCTGTATCCGTTTCAATGACTTAAAAATAAAACAAGCTACGTTCGCTGATATTATTGTCCAATTCGTCTGAGGGGGGCCCGGTAGGTATGTTTAAATGTGGCAGTCGTAAAGAGAAATATCTCGGGAGTGTAACGATATAATTGGGTCAGCGAAAGGATCACAAATAAGCGAAAAATATTGAGGCGAAGTGGGGAAGGGGAAAAGGGCAGAAGTTTACCTTGAAGTAAGGAAGAGGAGGGGCATACATTCTTTGAATGAAACAAGTGCTTGTGTACTACATGCTGAACGAATGGCGAAACTTGAATGACAAAATTGAAAACTACGACGTAGTCATAAACATCCTGCAAATTGTTACCTTAACAGATGACAATAGAAATCTCAATCAATTAGATACTATATAAACATAATGTAGACATATGCACATGTGATCATAGTAAAACATAGTAAGCAAATACACATGCTCCAGAGTAACATTAATAAATACATAAATAAAGCTGTCAGTACAGACAATTGTGAAATACAAGTTTTTGCATTTTAGTTGATGGTGGATGGGGTGATTTCTCGTCGATTACTTGGACAGGTGACTGCTCTACTACTTGTGATTTCGGAATTGAATCTGGTACCAAAACCAGATCTTGTACGAATCCGTCACCAGCTTATGGTGGAAAACCATGCTTAGGGGACTCGTCTGCAACAGAAACTCGAGAATGCAAACTGAAAGAGTGTCCAAGTAATGTAGTATTTATATACCTTGTAATCATTATCAATGGCCTTAATGTAATGCAATTGTGTCCCCTTCAAAAGACAAAAGCAGCATATTCGTGTACAGTTGTCATCATGTTGATAGTAATTTTAACCATCTGATATCCACTCAATGAACGACCACTTCTTGGTAGATGCGAGCTTGCACATTGTGTACAATGTGTGTGTTCTTGTTGTTTTGACATTTTTGGTATCCACAGGCCAATTTTCAACTACTTTGCACTGGAGCTTCAATTTTATGTCTATTATCAATAATGTACCTTTCGACAAAGCCTGATGACTCGATGGAATCAGATGGTATAGTAATAAGACATATAGTTTCAATGGTGTATGGACCGAACCAAACACGCAACTCGTCCTTAGGACTGGGTGTAAATTAGTAGCTCGTGTATGAAGAAGGTCCATGACGATTAGGACTGGGTGTAAATTAGTAGCTCGTGTATGAAGAAGGTTCTTGACGCTTAGGACTGGGTGTAAATTAGTAGCTCGTGTATGAAGAAGGTCCATGACGAGTAGGACTGGGTGTAAATTAGTAGCTCGTGTATGAAGAAGGTCCATGACGATTAGGACTGGGTGTAAATTAGTAGCTCGTGTATGAAGAAGGTCCATGACGATTAGGACTGGGTGTAAATTAGTAGCTCGTGTATGAAGAAGGTCCATGACGATTAGGACTGGGTGTAAATTAGTAGCTCGTGTATGAAGAAGGTCCATGACGAGTAGGACTGGGTGTAAATTAGTAGCTCGTGTATGAAGAAGGTCCATGACGATTAGGACTGGGTGTAAATTAGTAGCTCGTGTATGAAGAAGGTCCATGACGCTTAGGACTGGGTGTAAATTAGTAGCTCGTGTATGAAGAAGGTCCATGACGATTAGGACTGGGTGTAAATTAGTAGCTCGTGTATGAAGAAGGTCCATGACGATTAGGACTGTGTGTAAATTAGTAGCTCGTGTATGAAGAAGGTCCATGACGATTAGGACTGGGTGTAAATTAGTAGCTCGTGTATGAAGAAGGTCCATGACGATTAGGACTGGGTGTAAATTAGTAGCTCGTGTATGAAGAAGGTCCATGACGATTAGGACTGGGTGTAAATTAGTAGCTCGTGTATGAAGAAGGTCCATGACGCTTAGGACTGGGTGTAAATTAGTAGCTCGTGTATGAAGAAGGTCCATGACGATTAGGACTGGGTGTAAATTAGTAGCTCGTGTATGAAGAAGGTCCATGACGATTAGGACTGTGTGTAAATTAGTAGCTCGTGTATGAAGAAGGTCCATGACGATTAGGACTGGGTGTAAATTAGTAGCTCGTGTATGAAGAAGGTCCATGACGATTAGGACTGGGTGTAAATTAGTAGCTCGTGTATGAAGAAGGTCCATGACGATTAGGACTGGGTGTAAATTAGTAGCTCGTGTATGAAGAAGGTCCATGACGCTTAGGACTGGATGTAAATTAGTAACTCGTGTATGAAGAAGGTTCTTGACGATTAGGACTGGGTGTAAATTAGTAGCTCGTGTATGAAGAAGGTCTATGACGATTAGGACTGGGTGTAAATTAGTAGCTCGTGTATGAAGAAGGTCCATGATGATTAGGACTGGGTGTAAATTAGTAGCTCGTGTATGAAAAAGGTCCATGACGATTAGGACTGGGTGTAAACTAGTGGCTCGTGTATGAAGAAGGTCCATGACGATTAGGACTGGGTATAAATTAGTAGCTCGTGTATGAAGAAGGTTCATGACGATTAGGACTGGATGTAAATTAGTAGCTCGTGTATAAAGAAGGTCCATGACGAGTAGGACTGGGTTTAAATTAGTAGCTCGTGTATGAAGAAGGTCCATGACGATTAGGACTGTGTGTAAATTAGTAGCTCGTGTTGGAAGAAGGTCCATGACGATTAGGACTGGGTGTACATTAGTAGCTCGTGTATGAAGAAGGTCCATGACGCTCCTTGTATGTACAATACAATTTGTATCGGCTACTATTAATGATCAATAGCTTGTTAGTACAATAGTCATTGGACCCTACACCTCAATACAACATTATTACCTACATGATTTATTGTCTGTAAGCTTGTTCTCTTCATGAATAAAACGTGGATTTGTTTATACTGAGAGAAACCATTTGATTTTTCTGTTGGTCTGTAACATTTGTTCTAAGAATCTTTCCAGTTTCTGTACAGATAACATTTTCACAAAATTTGAATACACAGAAACACATTTAACAGACACAGAATGTTTTGTCTCAAGACTTACATATGAAAGTCCAAATACAAAATGGATTTGGAAATATATTTTGTATTTTAAGGGTACTTTTAATTTTCAATTATCGCGAATTTGTTTTAGCTACTTTAAAACATGTATATAGATACATCAAATCTGTCAACACCACTGTTTACAAGTTACTAATCCCAATAGTTAACATCACAGATTACCAAAAACAAAACTAAGCAATTCTCTGAAGTACAGTTTAAAGACAGTAAACAAGTCACTGATTATGAAACGATAAACATTATATTTTAGTTGATGGTGGTTGGAGCGAATTTTCTCCTATCACATGGCATGGAGATTGCTCAATGACGTGTGATTCCGGCATTGAAACAGGATCCAGAACAAGATCGTGTACAAACCCAGTACCAGCTTATGGTGGCAAAGAATGTAGCGGGGAATCAAATGCATTAGAACATCGCCAATGTAAACTCAGAGAATGTCCAAGTACGTACTATATTATTGTACAATTGTTATATTGTTATGCAAGCCATCACTTGCAATATGACTAGATCCACTATTTTAAACATATATTTTATTATGAAAGACAGTATTTGATGCCCCTTTGAAGGTAGTAGGATGAATTCTTAATTATTGCTAGGACACTCACTACTTTTGCTTTTGACCGAACTGATATGAATCGATCAGTGGAATCGGATCAACATTTTGCCTGAATTGAAAACGAGGGTCTCTTTTCGTAACAAGGGTCAAGTAGAAATTTGTTAGAGCTTGGTTGTAATGTTTGATGTTTTCCGACTTTAAATAAAGCTTATTGTATTGTATTGTATTGTATTGTATTGTACCAATAATACGAACATCACCAAGAACGACAGTAATATGTGTAAATCTGTTGAAAAAAAATTACATCGATTAATGAGGTACTTTCAAAAGATGCAGATATTATATATCTAAAACGTTTTCAGGCGATGTCGTTCGATCGTTCCCGGTCCAACAATTTATGACGCCATCTGTTGCCAATCGTTATTTTCCAAGGTTTTTTATTTGCGTTTTTCTTTTTTAATTCCACCTTATATCAGAATGCTGTCTTCTGATTGGTTGATGAAAGGGGTATTTTTTACCAATTCTTCGTTTTTTCAGCTTTTCCACCATTGCCGGGATATTTGCCTAAAAATATCCCGGTACTATAGGAAAATATCCCGCTCGAGACGAAATCCCTTCTTTAAATAGTTTATGACGTCACGGATGTTATTCGAATTACTCGGGTTTCTTCTTTCAACCAACGCTAAAGTAAAGAAAATGACGACAGTGTCAGCCGTTATGTTTGAAATCGTTGAAATGTATATATTTCAAATTCATTTGCATTATTTTTTTTAGCGTGTTGTATGTTAAAGCAAAACCGTGATTTATTTTATTTTTGAATTTGTTCCAGAATTTATACACTAGTCACTTCTTTGAAAAGATTTTTCCTGTTTTCGTAGATTGATTTTAACCCTTACTATGCCAAGAGCCGATATATCGGCTTTGACGAAACTTGTGTATTTTTTAACGTCACAATGACGACGGCATCTATGACGGAACGTCGTCGCCGTCCCATCGTCTTCAAAGGGGCCTTTGAAGGGAAAACACTTGTTATTTTTGCATTGATTTGTAATGAAAAGTTTCCGATGTAGAGCCGTATTTTATACGCCTCATAAACGTGACTGGCATCAACCGCGAATAAGGATGTTTACCGATTAATATATTGTCAGTTGGTAAATATCCGGGTGTACGTTGTCCGTGTGTCTCATGGGTTCATTCAACCTATGCCAACATTTTAAAAAATATATATAAAAAAGTAAGAAAGATTGTTGGCATAGGTTGAATAGGTTAATTGTTATATAAACATCACTAATCATGTTTAATTAGTGTAAAATCGGGGGAGATGTCAATGTACTCCAAGTCCACAATTAATTTTTAATGAATAGTAAGTAAGTATTTAAAATCATATTTTATGGAAATAACAAACAAAATATCAGTATATCAGCACATATATTTAATATCAAACTTTATAAAAATAATTAGAATATTAATATAAGCACATATATTTTAACATCAATCATTATGAAAATAATATAGGATATTATAAACAAATATATTTTTATATCATACATCATGAATATAAATTAGGATATTACAAGCACAGATTTTTTTTTTTTATCATACTTCATGAAAATAGATTAAAGATATTATAGGCACAGATATTTTTTTTATCATACTTTATCAAAATAACCAAAAACAATCAGTATACACAATCACATTACAAATTGCTAAAAATACAATTGTCTTAAATTTTGGATAACAATGTTCGATTTAGAAATCATAGAAATTATGGTAATTCTAAATTTATAAATAAATATTAAAAACTTTTGAATTTAGATTTTAAGAAAATTGCTTAATTGCATGAGTATCATATAATATTTTAAATTCATACGTTTTAGAAAGATTGTTTATTTAAATTATTCTAAAATTTTATATTTTCATCTTTTTTATTTACAGATTTTTGCGTAATTTTAGCAGATTTTTAATTTATATATAATTTTTTACAAAAGTTTAATTATTTTTTTCTTCAAGTTATTAGATTTTAACAGACTTATTCTTATATCTTTAGATTGTTTTTCGTTTTTGTTTTTTTTAATAATTGTTTAATTAAATTATTCTAAAATTTTATATTTTCATCTTTTTTATTTACAGATTTTTGTGTAATTTTACCAGATTTTTATTTTATATATAAATTTTTACAAGTTTTATTTTTTTTCCTTCAAGTTATTAAATTTTAACAGACTTATTCTTACATTTTTAGATTGTTTTTTGTTTTGCTTTGTTTTTTTTAAATAATAAATTTCACTTTTGAGACCTGCATTTCCAAATTCACTTACCTGTACATGTCATTAATTGCTATATAAACACCTGTAATATAATGTTTGTTGGCATACCTTGAATATGATATTTCAAAATGTTGGCATAGGTTGAAGACATCGTCTCATGTGGTTTTAGTTTTTGGTGTTGAGTGTCTATTGTTTGTCGTTGTGTGTCTTTCTTGTTCCCGGGTTTGTCTTCGTCTTCGTCTTGATCTGCGCTTCGGCTGTCTTCCCTTACTATTATAATAGCTAAGATGAGTTGAACTGAATGCACATTTTAATAAATTAATACCTAGGGGCCTCAAATTAGAATAAATAATTTATAAAGAATAAAGGCATTTTCTGTTTTGTAATTAAGACCTCCAATATATGAAAAAGATATAAATAGATTCTTTAAATTTATTGGATTCATGATTAAACATGTATTGTTCTGCTCTACAGCGATGATCATAGTTTCTCAAACATACAGGATGAATACCCTTTCTACATCTTCCACATATTGTCCTAGATCTTTTTCTCCTATCATTAGTAGAACACACTATACAGTTTTTCTCTCTCTTTCCTTCTAGTCTTTCGAGAACACCTCCGTCTCTGAACGCATCTTCACGGTTTTCTCGTCTTTCAAGGGGCGGTTGGTTAACAAGGTGCTCGTTCGATAAAGCTTCAATTACAGAGGCGATAAAATCCGCTCGTGAAAGAAGTTGATCGTCGTCAGTATTGCGTCTGTACAGAATGTATGCATTGAGAAGCATGCGGTGCAAGATATTAATGGCGATGCGTTTCCACATTGCTTTTGATTTGCGGTGATCGTCGTAAACTCCAGACAACATATCGTTCCTGTCAACTCCCCCCATAAACTTATTATAAGTTGTAGCTATAGACGGTTTTTCGTTCTGATTGTGCACAGCGTTCATATATGTCGAAACAAATCTAACTGTCTTTCTATTTTGTCGCTCCTTAAACGCACAACATAACAAGCATCCACTTCTTGAGAATACAGCTTGATTGGCTCCAGGATTAGCTTCACTAATTAGCCTGGGTAAATTCCGATTTTTACGTATTGTTCCTGTTAAATATGTATTAGCAGTCAGTAAACTTCTAGCTAAGATAAGAGATGTGAAAAAGTTGTCACAAAAGACGTGGTGCCACTTCTCTAGCAAGTCGGATTCTCTTAATAATTTCATTACCACGTGGGTACCTTGCATTTCACCGTTTGGCACTGTGTCATACCGTCTTCCTCTATACGGAAAGAAATGAATGATATAACCGGAAACCGCTTCAACAAGCTCCCATAATTTGATACCAAATTTGTGACTTTTAGTAGGAATATATTGTGTCATCACGGATCACGCTTTTGTGCCTACCAAAGCTTCATCTACCGAAAGTTCACGGTTCGGGGGGATATGTATCTCTTAAATACATTGTTAGCATGTTGCATAATTGGTTTAAACCACGCGGCCGGATCATAAAAGTCGCTGTTTCTTTGCGGTGTAACCCTGTTATTAACCAAGTGAAAAAAGCGGTAAATCAATTGAAATCGGTTTCTGGAAAACATTTTGCGACACCATGGAGTGTTCGTACTTCCAAATCTCTTTTGCCAGTAGTCCTTTATGGATGGCTTACGAACCAAACCCATGTTTAATATTACAGCTAAGAAGCCTTTTATTTCCGACAATGTTACTTTGCCTTGCCTTTCCCATAAGCGAAACCGAGAGGAATTTGCTAGGGTATTGGTCTGTCGTTTCCTTGTAATCTTTTGCTTGGCATATCTTAGTGTGTTTGTCTCTCGATATTTTTTTGTTTTGGGGGTGTCTCTATACATTTTGGACGTTTTCTTTTTTTATTTATTTGATTTTTCCGCATTGGGTTTTTAATCAATAATAATTATAAAATATCATCGATTGTTAAAAAGTTCCAGTAATGTACTGTATGAATTGAGTTTTGCTTCACCATAATCAGTGCCCGGCAAACACGGCGGCGGCTACATAACATTGATATTATTTATAATAACTGCGACTCTTGATCTTTTTATGGTATATTTATAGGATAATTAATTGGAGAGCGTGAATATCGTAAATATTGTCACGAGTGCCGAATAATGCAGTGATTAAACTTGTTCCGCGCACGAGTTTAATAGCAAGCGTTCTCGGCACGAGTGACAATGTTTACGATATTCACGCTCTCCAATTAATTATCCTGTTTATTATATAGATTTTTTAACATTAATTTCATAGTTTCCGAAATATTTACTGATTTTTTCACACGAGTGACAAAGTAGTCCCAATGACAGTTTAGCGGGAAAATACGCGAGTGTGAAAAGAAATAATTTATTTCACATTGTGATTTACCGAAATTCCTTTCACTTGGAAAATTCGGTAATTTATAGACATCTATAAAATAATAATTCATTTAAACGGAATTCGCATTTAATTTGGCATCCCTATATAATCAATCTGGATAAATTTTAACATATTTTACACCAAAACATTCGGAATTGTCTATATTTTGTTTGTTTATTTGCTTATTATGTTTATATGAGTGGTTTTTATTTGTACATAATTTTTCCATGATTTTTAATTTTTAGGATTTACTTTTAGTTGAAATATATAGGAAAATCAAAGTCAATTTTTATTTGTTGTGTTTAAATTATGTACAAATAAAAATCACTCATAACAACATAATGAGTAAATAAACAATCAATATATTGACAATTCCGAATGTTTTGGTGTAACATTTGTTAAAATCTATCCAGAAATGACTTCATAATAATTTTTTGAAAAAATATGGTTTTGGTTGATTATCTAGTGATTTTTTTACATTTCCGAATACTTTTGACAGATGTACATGTTACATATGTTTACCGTACAGTTAGGTATTCTTTTCTTTACGTTAATCGCGGTAATACATGTACATTGAAAAAGATGTAAATCTAGGAATGGCTCGTCATTACAAATTTAGGAGATTCTTTTATAATATAAAATAAATTATTATGTGCATTTTATTTGTGACATTGTGATGAAGATTTTAAACATTTACCACAATGTCATTATTTACTGTATACTGTAGTTTAACGTAATCTAAACCTTCGTTTTCAACTGGGCTTCGGTTGTCTTTCCCTTACTAGACCACATTCCAGACACACACAATCATGACAATGTTTCTTTCAAATGAACAATAAACTCTAACTGAAAAAAAATATGAAAATATGAATTCTGGAACATTACTATTTTTAAATTCTTTGAGCTACGGCCAATGAAGCTCCGGTTGATGTTTATTTTGACGGAATATCGCATTCAGTTGAATTAGTTTAAACATATTTTATTTGCTCAAATGTGCAAAAAGGATAAGACACAAGTTAAACAAACTTATGAAGTCTTCTCCTATATACAATAAGTTACAACATTATTTGATAGAGCATGCATGTATATAAATATTTCTTACATTAATATGTGTAGATTGAACTAAAACAGTTGAATGCTTTCGTATACCCATATTGTACCCCAACGCAGATAGCGGCATTGTAACGTTAAACAATCGTTTCTATGCGCGGCGTCACTGAACGATCGATGTAAACGTTTCTTCAAAAATCGCTTGGCACTCTCCAGGAAAAATACGTGGCACTCAAAGGGTTAAGTCTCAGTTGAAAATCAAATGATCGAGGTGGTCTGAAGTTCTGAACCTGCTTGCATGCCACTGTTTTACTTGCTGTTAAATATTCGGCCGAATTAAACAAATATATCCTGTTAGTGAGGGTTATTTGCGAAAAATACCGGTTTCGAGGACAGTCAAATGTCCCTCGCCGCTAAAGCGTAAAGCGGCTCAGGATATTTGACTGTCCTCGAAGCCGGTATTTTTCGCAAATAACCCTCACTAACAGGATATATTTGTATATAATTCTAGGTGAATTTTTTAATAAACATAATACATGTTTACATATATCATAAACAAATGGTATTTGTATCTATAAATAGATTTTATTTGAAATATTGTCCAATCAAACCACATTTCTGGTCATAATAATTAAGTTTTACAGTTATTGGTAATGAAATGACTAATATATTTTAGTTGACGGTGGTTGGACCGACTTTTCTCCTATCACATGGCATGGAGATTGCTCAACGACCTGTGATATCGGAGTTGAATCAGGAATTAAAACCAGGTCGTGTACAAACCCAGCACCAGCGCATGGTGGCAAGGATTGTGACGGGATGTCCCATATACTGCAAAACCGCCAGTGTAAACTTAGAGAATGTCCAAGTAAGATTGCTTACCAATATGCATTTTTTAATTATAAAAAACACATCATAATAATACTTCTGAAATAATGAAATAATGATGGTATTTGTTATCTTATATTTCCGCAATATGCAAAAGTTCTATAATGAAATATGGAGTATATAAACGGGAACATAGTTTCTCTGCTGCGGTGTACAATTTGGGAGACTGGTGTTGACTTAAAAAATCCCTGTCATATTTGTAAAAAAAAATCAATAAATATAATCTTCGTTCCAGAAGCATATAAAACCATTAGATGTTCAATTGAAAAATTTCATAGCTTAATTAAGGATAATTAACCTTTACAACTTTCTCATTGACCATTATCATTTGGACAGACAAATCTTAAAACTGTGCACCAAAAATGTTTTTATTCCCCTTCCCCTTCCAAAAAACAATAGTTATTACATTCAAAACACATGATTATCTTTTAATTTCAAAGCATATTCATGTTAACTCAAAGAGGAAACTTTATTATGGAAATAAGACCCAATTTCTCCGATGTACACACCTCCCCCTCCCCCGCCACAGGGACCTGACTAATCAACTATACATAACATAATTCCCCGAAGGACGGAGCATAAATGAGTGTCTAGTATATGGAGAATGGCACGTTCCTTGCACATCAACAACAACTTACAGTAACTCCTAATAATCAACAGTTTGTTAGTGGTCGTTGACAGACACCATTTATTGTTTGTCAAACTTGTTTTCGTCATAGAATTATCTGAAATACTGTTGACTTAAGGTCAATCAACAATTAATGAATCAATCAATCGATTGCAAAATGATTTTTGTTTTTAATTTCGCTAATCAACTAATAATCTCCACCATTGATGTATGTGTACATGTTCAACTTTTCCACCAAATTCGCTTCAAACTTTACCTGACCATCTGTTTCAAACACAAATTTGACCGTCTAAACACGACACCAAACATGTTTGACGGGTAGAACAAAATACCAGAAGTGTGTTTGATATGTGCTTAGACTATCTGTGTTTGATATGTGCTTAGACTATCTGTGTTTGAAACTGGCGTACAGGTAAAGTTTGAAGTGAATTTAGAAGAAATATGTGAACGGTCAAGTAAACCTTTACATAATACAATGTTTGTCTTGATCCAATAAAACTGACCATTCCTTCTGAATATTTCTAATAAAGTGCTGCGCATCAATATTAATTGTAAAATGTCAAAATGATTAACACCCCGGCCCCGGTTGAAAAAGTATACATTGTGCTAATTTTATCATGGAACGTAAGATAATTCATACAACATTTGATAGACCAACTCCTGTTGCTGAACACTTTGTTGTGGCTGAATTGCATTGGATACATGTGCATCTTTATTTCAGTTGATGGTGGTTGGTCTGAATATGGACCATTTACAGAATGGAGCAGTTGTTCTGTAACATGTGGTGAGGGCTTACAAACACGGTCACATGAACGCACCTGTACTAACCCCGTGCCTCAATATGGTGGAAAAGATTGCGATGGTGAACCAACACAGACTGTCAGTAAATCTTGTGATATGAAGAAGTGTCCTGATACTATTTGCTCAGAACTCGGACAAGGACACTTTTTCACAGCGCATTTGCAACAGTGTGATAAGTATTTGAACTGTTTAAATGGAGTGGTGACTGTAATGAGCTGTAGTAACGGTACAGAATGGGATGAAGATCTGAAAACGTGTGATCATCCAAAAGAAGGCAGTACCTGTCTGTCTGCAAAAATTATAGGTAAATATCAGGTATTTTCATTTTGCTCTAACGAAAGGATCATACCAAAACACATTAAGCATAGAAAATTTTAGAGCACTAAAAATTCATGGTAATGTACTTTAAATAATAACAGATACCTTTGGACAGGATACACAGGACTAAGAAAAATTTGTATAAATGTCGGACCGGACAGTTTTTAGAAGGACTTGGAGACAAACATGGGACATTTTGTGATGATGATAATATATACAAATTATTTGTTATTTTCTAAAAAAAAAAGTTTTTTTTACCTGTGCGAAAAGAAAAGGAAACAGAAACCAATTAAATAATTAACTGGCATTTCAGACAGCGCAGTCACCTGTACCTTCAATGAACAACACCTTGCAGGAAACAGAAACCAATTAAATAATTAACTCGCATTTCAGACAGCGCAGTAACCTGTACCTTCAATGAACAACACCTTGCAGGAAACAGAAACCAATTAAATAATTAACTGGCATTTCAGACAGCGCAGTCACCTGTACCTTCAATGAACAACACCTTGCAGGAAACAGAAACCAATTAAATAATTAACTCGCATTTCAGACAGCGCAGTCATCTGTACCTTCAATGAACAACACCTTGCAGGAAACAGAAACCAATTAAATAATTAACTCGCATTTCAGACAGCGCAGTCACCTGTACCTTCAATGAACAACACCTTGCAGGAAACAGAAACCAATTAAATAATTAACTGGCATTTCAGACAGCGCAGTCATCTGTACCTTCAATGAACAACACCTTGCAGGAAACAGAAACCAATTAAATAATTAACTCGCATTTCAGACAGCGCAGTAACCTGTACCTTCAATGAACAACACCTTGCAGGAAACAGAAACCAATTAAATAATTAACTGGCATTTCAGACAGCGCAGTCACCTGTACCTTCAATGAACAACACCTTGCAGGAAACAGAAACCAATTAAATAATTAACTGGCATTTCAGACAGCGCAGTCATCTGTACCTTCAATGAACAACACCTTGCAGGAAACAGAAACCAATTAAATAATTAACTCGCATTTCAGACAGCGCAGTCATCTGTACCTTCAATGAACAACACCTTGCAGGAAACAGAAACCAATTAAATAATTAACTGGCATTTCAGACAGCGCAGTCACCTGTACCTTCAATGAACAACACCTTGCAGGAAACAGAAACCAATTAAATAATTAACTCGCATTTCAGACAGCGCAGTCATCTGTACCTTCAATGAACAACACCTTGCAGGAAACAGAAACCAATTAAATAATTAACTCGCATTTCAGACAGCGCAGTCACCTGTACCTTCAATGGAGAACACTTTGCACATCCAACTGACTGTCACAAGTTCTACCAATGTGTAGGATCGACACCAAATGAGATAACGTGTGCTAATGGTTTGGCGTGGAATGATGAGATTAGTAACTGTGATCACCCGGAAAATGTGGAGCTATGTAATGAAGCAGGAGACATTGATGGTGATGCTGAAGACGATACTAATGAATCCGAAGTAACAGGTAATTATTTTCTACAACAGGTGACGTTTTAATAAACAAGTCATAAGTGTCTGACCAACTCGATCGCTTAGGGGGTGGGGTGCTCAATGCGTGTGTATTTCACGTACTTCATGTTCCTTTCGTAATAGGTGAAGGTCATATATTTAGTGATTTTGTAAGATGGAAAGTATAGAGTTAAGTAGAAACAAGATCATCTCGTGGTAGAAGCACTCTTTGATCTAAACGTGAGACATTAGGTGAAAAAAATTGTTCACTTCTGGTATTATTAGAAATACACGAGTAAAGGTTTCTAAATAAGCACAATATTGAGATGAATTATAGTCAACTCTTTTCAGATCATTGAAAAAAATCCTCACAATGAACGAGTTCGATTCCTACTCATGTCGAGGCGTACTCGATACAACTTACGTTTGTCAGTGACTTACGACAGTCCTGTATAGTGTTCTACCGATACTCTGGTCTCCTCACCAGTAAAATGAAGTAATATATGTCATTAAACATGTCGTTTCTTCTCTTGACCTTATTTTCAGTTGTTTTATGTAATTTATTTAAGGGGTATATTTTGGAGGAAGTTTCGTATTGATGGCGATAAATTATCACACGAACACTTTCTGGACACAAAACCCTTTTCTTTTAATTGAAGATGGTAAAAGTGTTCTTTAACCATAGAATTTTGTATATCAACCGTCTTTATGTTTTATATGTTACAGAGGAATTTGAGTGTGGGACGAAAACTGGATATTTTGCAGACCCTGTAGAATGTACGAAGTATTACTGGTGTGTGGCAGGACAAAAGTACCACATGCCATGCCCAGGTGGAACTCATTTTGAAGGAGGTACATGCAAATTTGGTGAATGTTAGAGGTAAGTACAAATCAAATTACAGGCATTGTTGAATACACTCGTGATGTTGTTATAGACTTACTTGCATAAATATTTTTTGGGGTATTTATTTATCTGTAGTCTGGTGAAGTTTAAAAAACTATGTGTTTTACCAATATGACTTTAGAATGATTTACAACGCCCATATCTGGCTAAGCTGAAATACATTGATGAGATAGTATTGTGATTTGATCATAAAATGTATTCCTATCATCATTATCTTTATAAAGTTGGTCAGCGACTCGAGTCGTGGCAATATTCCTAGTTACTCATGATTTAAACTCCAATAAGTTGAAAGTAGCATCAAAAACACAAATTAATAAGCCACCATACTAATGTATGACAGCATTTTATGTCCTGGGTTTTTTTTATGTTCAGTGAGTTCAGGTGAGAGGTAATTGTTCGTTTTGTTGATATTAGTAGAATTATTGACCATCACTGTTTAAATTTTCTTTCCATTAATAAAGATATGTTCTGACATACATTTGTGCCATTTATGTTTTCAGTGAGTACATTGTTATGGCAAAGATGAAAACGACCATGGACTTTCAATGGATAATAATGACAATTGAAAAAAGAAACGTTCTTCTTACAATAGACAACTGATCAATGAAGACTATTTCAATATATATTGTATACAACATTCAATAAAGTAAAATATTAATTACATATATGTTTATTCACTATTGAACAATATATTAGTCCCTTTAAACATGGTTGTCATTGACACCTAAACACACTAATTAATTACAAAGTTGATTTGTATAATGACTTTTCTAATTTATCAATCCACTCTTTCCACATGTTGCAATAAAAAAAATTTAAACACACACACATACACACGAAGAGTAAATGTTTATTATTTAACGCCAATCAAGCAATTTGTCAGTTATATCATGGCTATGCACACGAAGAAAGATGGAAATTACAAATAAAAAATGCTACAAAAAGCGGTATAATTTTTTTTTATCAAATTCTACACATATATAAATATGAATGTATAAACTCTCTATATGTTGATCACAAAAAATAAATCTTTATAAAATTTGCCGTCTCTATCGTCAGTACATTTTTTTGAAATAAAAAATCTTCTAAAGCATAGACATTGTCCAACAGGAACCATTCATCAGCGAATTTGTCCTAGTCGTTCGAACAGATACAATTGCCGGGTCCACATCAGTTAAATCGGCCACTTGATTAGGCATGCTCCGTGCGTCTTGATTTAATGGTGAGAGCGGCTCTGGATGGAAAAGTCGCCAAGCCCATGTAGTTTGTTCACCGCTGCTGTTGTTCATTGTTGTATTTTGAATTTGCATGCTATCAGCTTGTGTCGGTGCGTTTGATTTGTTTGTGCAAGCTGTAGTTAGTGTTCTTTTTAATGTGTTCAGTCTTAATTCATCGATCTGTTTCCGTGCATCGTTAACGACAGACTTTCGCTTGTTCACGACATTAAAGATATCGTCTATATTCTTCTCAATATCACCAATTTTGTTATCAAAGTATGCATCGGGATCTGTATTTGTAGATGCATCGACCTGAAAAAGTATTAAGCACAGAATAAGGCATTTTATAGAGCAATGTGATGCATATAATATAATGAAGCAATACTCGCTAAAGTATATCCCACCACTCGCATCACAACAGCCGAGACTGGCGTATAATATGAAGCAATTCTCACAAATGTATATTCGACCCTCCATCTGAACAGTCTAGACTGTCGTAAACAATAAAGTAGTACACACAAAAACAAAACAGTCGAGACTGTCGTATACTATAAAGTAGTACACACAAAAACAAAACAGTCGAGACTGTCGTATACTATAAAGTAGTACACACAAAAACAAAACAGTCGAGACTGTCGTATATACTATGAAGCCCACTCTCAACCTCACAACCGTCGAGACTGGCGTATATACTATGAAGCCCACTCTCAACCTCACAACCGTCGAGACTGGCGTATATACTATGAAGCCCACTCTCAACCTCACAACCGTCGAGACTGGCGTATATACTATGAAGCCCACTCTCAACCTCACAACCGTCGAGACTGGCGTATATACTATGAAGCCCACTCTCAATCTCACAACCGTCGAGACTGGCGTATATACTATGAAGCCCACTCTCAATCTCACAACCGTCGAGACTGGCGTATATACTATGAAGCCCACTCTCAATCTCACAACCGTCGAGACTGGCGTATATACTATGAAGTCCACTCTCAACCTCACAACCGTCGAGACTGGCGTATATACTATGAAGCCCACTCTCAACCTCACAACCGTCGAGACTGGCGTATATACTATGAAGTCCACTCTCAACCTCACAACCGTCGAGACTGGCGTATATACTATGAAGTCCACTCTCAACCTCACAACCGTCGAGACTGGCGTATATACTATGAAGCCCACTCTCAATCTCACAACCGTCGAGACTGGCGTATATACTATGAAGCCCACTCTCAATCTCACAACCGTCGAGACTGGCGTATATACTATGAAGCCCACTCTCAATCTCACAACCGTCGAGACTGGCGTATATACTATGAAGTCCACTCTCAACCTCACAACCGTCGAGACTGCCATATACATTTTGTACTATAACGCAACACTCACAAATATAAATATTACCCTCCATCTCACAACAGTAGAGACCTGCATGTACTATAAAGCAATACTCACAAAAGTATACCTTACCGTCCATCTCACAACAGTTGAGACTGGCGTATACTATAAAACAATATTCACTAAAGTATATCCCAGCCCCCACCCCACAAGAGTCGACACTGGCTTGTACTATAAAACAATATTCACTAAAGTATATCCCAGCCCCCACCCCACAAGAGTCGACACTGGCTTGTACTATAAAACAATATTCACTAAAGTATATCCCAGCCCCCACCCCACAAGAGTCGACACTGGCTTGTACTATAAAACAATATTCACTAAAGTATATCCCAGCCCCCACCCCACAAGAGTCGACACTGGCTTGTACTATAAAACAATATTCACTAAAGTATATCCCAGCCCCCACCCCACAAGAGTCGACACTGGCTTGTACTATAAAACAATATTCACTAAAGTATATCCCAGCCCCCACCCCACAAGAGTCGACACTGGCTTGTACTATAAAACAATATTCACTAAAGTATATCCCAGCCCCCACCCCACAAGAGTCGACACTGGCTTGTACTATAAAACAATATTCACTAAAGTATATCCCAGCCCCCACCCCACAAGAGTCGACACTGGCTTGTACTATAAAACAATATTCACTAAAGTATATCCCAGCCCCCACCCCACAAGAGTCGACACTGGCTTGTACTATAAAACAATATTCACTAAAGTATAGCCCATCCTCCACCCCACAAGAGTCGACACTGGCTTGTACTATAAAACAATATTCACTAAAGTATATCCCAGCCCCCACCCCACAAGAGTCGACACTGGCTTGTACTATAAAACAATATTCACTAAAGTATATCCCAGCCCCCACCCCACAAGAGTCGACACTGGCTTGTACTATAAAACAATATTCACTAAAGTATATCCCAGCCCCCACCCCACAAGAGTCGACACTGGCTTGTACTATAAAACAATATTCACTAAAGTATATCCCAGCCCCCACCCCACAAGAGTCGACACTGGCTTGTACTATAAAACAATATTCACTAAAGTATATCCCAGCCCCCACCCCACAAGAGTCGACACTGGCTTGTACTATAAAACAATATTCACTAAAGTATATCCCAGCCCCCACCCCACAAGAGTCGACACTGGCTTGTACTATAAAACAATATTCACTAAAGTATATCCCAGCCCCCACCCCACAAGAGTCGACACTGGCTTGTACTATAAAACAATATTCACTAAAGTATATCCCAGCCCCCACCCCACAAGAGTCGACACTGGCTTGTACTATAAAACAATATTCACTAAAGTATATCCCAGCCCCCACCCCACAAGAGTCGACACTGGCTTGTACTATAAAACAATATTCACTAAAGTATATCCCAGCCCCCACCCCACAAGAGTCGACACTGGCTTGTACTATAAAACAATATTCACTAAAGTATATCCCAGCCCCCACCCCACAAGAGTCGACACTGGCTTGTACAATAAAACAATATTCACTAAAGTATATCCCAGCCCCCACCCCACAAGAGTCGACACTGGCTTGTACTATAAAACAATATTCACTAAAGTATATCCCAGCCCCCACCCCACAAGAGTCGACACTGGCTTGTACTATAAAACAATATTCACTAAAGTATATCCCAGCCCCCACCCCACAAGAGTCGACACTGGCTTGTACTATAAAACAATATTCACTAAAGTATATCCCAGCCCCCACCCCACAAGAGTCGACACTGGCTTGTACTATAAAACAATATTCACTAAAGTATATCCCAGCCCCCACCCCACAAGAGTCGACACTGGCTTGTACTATAAAACAATATTCACTAAAGTATATCCCAGCCCCCATCCCACAAGAGTCGACACTGGCTTGTACTATAAAACAATACTCACTAAAGTATATCCCAGCCCCCACCCCACAAGAGTCGACACTGGCTTGTACTATAAAACAATATTCACTAAAGTATATCCCAGCCCCCACCCCACAAGAGTCGACACTGGCTTGTACTATAAAACAATATTCACTAAAGTATATCCCAGCCCCCACCCCACAAGAGTCGACACTGGCTTGTACTATAAAACAATATTCACTAAAGTATATCCCAGCCCCCATCCCACAAGAGTCGACACTGGCTTGTACTATAAAACAATACTCACTAAAGTATATCCCAGCCCCCACCCCACAAGAGTCGACACTGGCTTGTACTATAAAACAATATTCACTAAAGTATATCCCAGCCCCCACCCCACAAGAGTCGACACTGGCTTGTACTATAAAACAATATTCACTAAAGTATATCCCAGCCCCCACCCCACAAGAGTCGACACTGGCTTGTACTATAAAACAATATTCACTAAAGTATATCCCAGCCCCCACCCCACAAGAGTCGACACTGGCTTGTACTATAAAACAATATTCACTAAAGTATATCCCAGCCCCCACCCCACAAGAGTCGACACTGGCTTGTACTATAAAACAATATTCACTAAAGTATATCCCAGCCCCCACCCCACAAGAGTCGACACTGGCTTGTACTATAAAACAATATTCACTAAAGTATATCCCATCCTCCATATCACAACAACTTGTAATAGAAGTACATTACACATTATGATTTCCATTAGTCATCTCCGATATCTGACATCATTTATATGAAGAGAGACATATAATATATGCTGTAATTTGAAGATACCAATGGGGTAATCAGAAACCGTGAATTGAAGGACAGAGAATAAAACAGTCAATTAAAAATGGACAAACAATGTTCTACAAAACACTACACAGAAAACTAAAGATGGAGTAACCTGACATGAACCGGGATTGAACTCGGGTGCTCCACTAGTGGCACCTACCATGTTACTGTAAAACATCATCTGAACTGCAAATCGTGTTGAACACCAGTAAAATGGGGAGATAATAGGTTTGGCTTGCCAACTTTTCCCTTGTTATGTATCGCTGAGATAATAGGTTAGGCTTGCCAACTTTTCCCTTGTAATGTACCGCTGAGATAATAGGTTAGGCTTGCCAACTTTTCCCTTGTAATGTACCGCTGAGATAATAGGTTAGGCTTGCTAACTTTTCCCTTGTAATGTACCGCTAGTGACTACTCTTTAAAACAATCCATACTGTAATGTTTCTGTTTCGTATATGCAATTAGTGGTGGCATCTTCTATACCCGTGATGTATAGTATAATTGGTTAGTTTTGCGAGAATGGATTTCTGAGAGCAATATCCATTAGAAGACGAAGCCTAGACAAGTGACGGTTGGAGGGACAAACGTGTACGACGGTTGGAGGGACAAACGTGTCCTTTTTCCGAACAAGACATAAAAGATAATAAAACAAAGAAATCGAAAGGTATTATACTAGTGAAATATTGAAAATGTTTTGGATGATCAGATCAGAATATCTGTAATAATTTTATTTAAATCTGAATTCATTTATTTTCGCTGGCAAATTATAAAGCACGTAACAAAAAATGTTGACTTGACTTTAATAAGATCACAAAGATGACGTTCAACGTACATACATAAAAATACTTTAGAAGTAAGTAGTCATTTTTTTCAATTTAGAAGATACAGTTGTTCTCCCAATTATCAACTTTTATAATTTCTTGTGTATTGGTCTGATTAGAACCAAGTCTTAAGCCTATTAGTAAGGCTTTCTACAACAACTGTCTACAATTCAAATTTTATGGGTGTTTTGTAAAAAAAAAAACCCATAGAAATCCCCTTACGGGGGGCTAAGTTAAACATAAGTGTAGACGTGAAGTCAAACTTAGTGAAATATCCTGAAATCCCCTCCCTGTGGGGCTCGGCTAAGCTTCCATAATGAGTAGGCACACGACTTATGGTTGCTTTGTAAAATGCTCTGAAATCCAATGTTAAGCATAGTGAGTAAAGAAGCTCTAAGAACCATTGCTAATATGGAACCCTGGTTTTACAATATGTCAAGTTAAACCTAAAAGTAAGGAAAGTGTTAGACTTTAAAATGGTTTAGAGTAAGGTATAGAATTATTATCACTATTTACTTCAAATTTAGGAACCTCCTCAATAAGTATTTTCGATGTATTTTCAGATATACACGCGTGAAAATATGTATGTAGTAGAATCTCGTTGACGTCAAGTGAACATAATAATTAACATGCAATTGTAGTAAAGATTAAATGTGATGAAAGTACCACTGACCTATACATGTCCCGGGTATACTTGTTTAAATATCAAATAAAAGGAGAGAGAAACCACTTTCGATTAAATCAGATTGAACGAAGTCACCTTGGTTGATATTTAAAAAAAAAAAAATTCTCAAATTCTGTCCTAAACTGATTTATATCCCAACATCCCCACAATATGGTCTGATTTCTCCAGACATTATATTCGACTTCAAAGGACTGGAATTATATTTCTTGATTGCAAAATATCTCAAATTATAAATATAAACAGTGTCTACACGATCATGTCAGATGTGTATTGGAGTTTGATTGACGTTGTGGGGATTAGGTAATACCTATGCAATAACTACCTGTGCAATCAGTGCCTATCACCACTAATGTTGTTAGTTGGAATCCCGTTCAGGCGAGATGTACTCGATACAACATTTTGTGATGAAGTTTGTCAGTGACTTGCGGCAGGTCGGTGTTTTTTTCCAGGTACTCCGGTTTCCTCCACCAATGAAACTGACCGCCACGATATAACTGAAATATTGTTGAAAGTGGCGTTAAACACCAGTACCCTAACCCGTACTATGTTTTCGAAGCACTGAAGCAGCACAAAGACGTACAGATAACTCGATGGTTGTGGCTGTTCAATTAAGAATGTAACCTGTATTAAATAGTTTTACCTTATGTACACTTTTCAACTGCAAGACGGTCTCGACAATAGACGACAAGACATAGTTAACATGGACTCCATTTTTCATGCGTTGTATATCTAATACTGGAACTTTCTGACGACAGTTCGGACAATCTATAGACAAGTCTACTCCACTCTTTGTAGTTATAACGTTGTTTACTTTGTGTTTACCTATTTCTTGAATACATCTGAAACGATATTCAAAACTCTACACGTCATTAAATTGTCTTGTATCATGTTGGGACAATGTAAGCAATTGTTACTGAAAATAAAGTTTTTTTTATTTAATTTTTTTGTTTGTGTTTGATCTCTGACATTCTCTGTATTAATATGTTGAAGTATTAGTTAGGGAAATCACTACTACAATACGAAGTATGCATGCATAGATTTGTATCAAATGGAAAATTACACATTTTGTAAATGCAAATAATTTCTGTAAATAAATTATGAAAGTAATATTCATTAAGGAATACGTTAAATTTTTGAACAGGTTATACGATATAACCTGGTTTGGGCCAGTTTACGCCTAATAAAGCGCATAGCTGTTTATGAAAAGCGTAAACTAATCCAAACCAGATTATACAAGTATAACCTGTTCAGAAATTGAACATATTTCTGATAAATTAATTTTTACAAAAAAAAAATGATTCCTCGATTTTATTTACGAATATTTTATGGGACTATTTGAATTTGTCGTCGGCGAGTGAATCTATTATCGACGTCACAATCCAACCCAGATTATCAAGTATAACCAATGTTGTTCTAGGCGGATCAGCCAATCAGATTGCAGTATTCACATTAAATTAAATTATGAGAAAATACAGCGAAATGCAATGAAATAAAGGGCGATATAATATCCGTCAAATAAGGTATCAACATACCTTTATTAACCAACTTACTATATCATGACTATAAATGCATATGTTTTATAAATCTCCTGACAGGGCCATTACAGGATTTACGGGGCATAATACAGGGCCATTACGGAAAAAGTGGTCCATTATTAAAAACAATGGCCGCCAAATTTTAACACGTTCGCTTGAGTTTTGTTTCTTTCTTTTTGACATTTAATATGTAAGCGATGTAGCCAAGAAAATGCACATTTTCATATGAACGACAACAACAAAAAAAAAGAAATTCTGATAGAATTGACAAGATTTATTACTAAATCAAGTTAATATTTTACTGGAGACAAATTCTGAAAATACAATTTCTGAACACCTAGGGAGGCATACATAAGTAATGGCTTAAGTTGGTTAATACAAGTATTAAAAGAAAAGGGTATTTTCCTAATGGCACCGCTAAGTGTCATCGGTCTGTAATAATGGACCACTAAGTGTGTATTGACCATCGTTGTTGCCAAGGGCCAATACAGACTCCTTTGATATAAGACAAAATTCGCACAATATTCGATGGAAGAAATGCGGAACAGGCCCGTAATGATTAATTTCTAGAACTCTTTAAAACTTTGCCGAACCTTAATAGTGTTTATCTTCAATTGTTCAGTCCGACTTGAACAGTAATCAGTTTGAAACCAACTTTGATTAGGCGGCTTTATTGCTTCTGAAAAAAGGGAATCGAGCGATCATCGGCTACAGTTATGCGGAACATGCAATGCTTAAATTGCCTTCGTCAGATTGCATATATATATATAATTCTTATATGATTTACATAATTAGAAATCCTATACTCTGATTGGGTATAAGCACTTATGGAGGCGGGGTTTTGTCAGTTTATTTTTCGATAGACGATGTTCAGCGGACTACTTTTTTCGTAATGTAAACAAAATGGCGGCTTGGATTCCCGATAATAAAAAAAAGATAAAAGAAACAATGTTTATTGTTAATAATCGACAATTATTGTTAGATATGAAATAAAAAAATAAATGCCAATGAAAAAAAAAGCTTGTATGTTGACATAAAAAATAATTCCGGAAAAAATACTTAAGACAACCATCTATCGACTTTGACGTTTGTAATATATCGTCATCCTGTGACGTTGTTTACAAGGGACGCTGATTGACACAAGCTGGTTACTGATTTATTTTACGATTTTGTGGGCATTTTACTTGTTTGAGTAGCTAAATGCAAAATGCCATCAAATTGGAAAATATCGGTAACTTAATTACATCACCGTCTAGTTTAAAGTAGGAAATAAGGTTATTTCATTTTGTTATTCATGGCCGACACACATCGATGGAATGTATGTGTGCGTACCACAGGGGCTTGTTACGATTCCCCCCCCCCCCCCCCCCCTAGTACTCTAAAAACCACAAGGGAGGAATCTAAACTGTCAAATTTTCATACAACACTTTTTCAAAATAGTTTTGTATTGGTGTCTTGACCTCATTCGCCATAATATTGGTACTAAATTGAAGCTTAATAAATATATTTTTGATATTTCGATTCCTTTTTGTCATCATCTTTACCTATCTGCAACTTTAAAGCAATACTTCACAGAATTTGCAGTGACCTAATCCATTCTCAATCATGTTTACATGTCAATACGGGCTGAATTCATACGTGCGATTTGATTGGTCGGTTATTTTTAGGTAAGGTTGCAAAGAATGTGTTGATTGGTTAGTGATTTAAAACGGGATTTAAAACGATATATATTGTATTTTAATTTATTACTTTCATCAGATCAAAATCTATCTAAAATAAACAATCATGTATACATGTATTAACTATATGAGAGGAAAAAATGAGAATTTCAGACTTTCAACCCATGTGCGACCTTTAACTCTTGATAGTAAACTGGGGTTAACAAATTACCTAAAAATAACCGACCAATCAAATCGTACGTATGAATTCAGCCCGTATTGACATGTAAACATGATTGAGAATGGATTAGGTCACTGCAAATTCTGTGAAGTATTGCTTTAAAGTTGCAGATAGATAAAGATGATGACAAAAAGGAATCGAAATATCAAAAATATATTTATTAAGCTTCAATTTAGTACCAATCATTATGGCGAATGAGGTCAAGACACCAATACAAAACTATTTTGAAAAAGTGTTGTATGAAAATTTGACATTTTAGATTCCTCCCTTGTGGTTTTAGAGTACTAGGAAAAACAAAAAATCGTAACAAGCCCCTGTGTGCGTACTGGGGATCCCCAAAGGTAAATTTTCAAAACAAATGAAGAAAAAAAAACTTAGTTACAGAATTATAAGGATTAAACGCATTTTTTCCGGAGTTTATTGATGTATAACCTGGACCAATTCACCCACAAATTATTTGTTTGTGAGTGAATTGGTCCAGGTTATATCCTCGTCTGACAATAAGTCGGTCAGTCATTGGATAATGTTTGATTATTTTTTTCATGTTTGAAAAGTAAACATTTTTTTCTTTTTAATTATGTTCCTCATCTATTCTTGCTCACATGTGTAAAGTTCCATGGAAAAAAGATCGATAATAATTACATACTGACCCACATTTGTTTACCCTCCCTTTTCCAAATGGCGTCGTATGACGTCACATAAAGTCGGTCAAAGTTCAATAAAGCACATGATTTTGTCAACCAAACCAAACTTAAAAAGTAAACCAGATTAAGAAAGTACAGTATTTTAGCTTTTTCAGTGTAATTGATTTGTCTGAACATTTTCAAAAGATGTTTTTTTTAAATAGTTTGAAATTGAAGTATTAAAAATTAAATATTTGATGCAAATATTAAACTTGCTTACCCACATAAAAAGTATTTAATCCAGTGAATTTTGTGTTTTTGCTTTTGTCAATACAATCTATTAGACCGACATATTTTGGTAAAACAATTAATGACTGATTTCAATTTATTTTTATCACATTTATTATCACAGAGTGGTAACAATACAGTTTTGTTGATGCTATTTGTAATAATGACAGGTTTTTTTTACCCAGACAATCTCATTTTTCTGTCTGGTTTAATTTAATTCTCTGTTCAATTTATGCTCTAAATTTTGATTATAGCGGTTAAATTAATTATTTTTCTATCTTCTTTGTGAATTTCATTTCATTACCCCAAGAAGTAAGGGGTATATTTGTTATTAAAGCAGCAGTGGAAATGCAAAATAATCTGCCATTTTGTGACTAACGGAGAGCACTTGCATGTATTTTCCCGGTAAAATCGGCCATTTTCTAGAAAATGGTGGAATCTGAATGATCAATCATCATATTTTCAAAGTATTTTAAAAATACAATTTGCTTGGCCTACATTCCAGAAACGGTCATGAACTGTGATGTCGATTATGTCAACAAACCGGAAAAATACAAATGTTTGGGGAATACCATCGATGGAAACATATTTTACAAGCATAATAATCAGGAAAAAAAGACATTAGTAAAAAGGATCTTTTTTACTTGCATGGAATTTATTCAATTCAAACTTCTCTGTTTTAATCTCATCTTGTAATATTGACGTTGAAAAGTATTCCCTCTGTGTTTATGTACGCTATGAATATACAGAATGACGTCATTGGTCTCGTGCTGAGCGAGAATTGTAAATCAAAACAAATGACCGACATTATTGCATGACCGAGCAGATGTCACCGTAGGATACATCAATAAACTCCGGAAAAAATGCGTTTATTCCTATAATACACATTCAAATTAAATTGCCTTTATAGAACTTTGAATTTTGATCTTCACAATTTATGAAATATACATCATACATGTTTAAGCCAAAAAAAATAAAAATAGATAAACACCGAATTTATTATTAGTTCTTTGGTTTTTTGGTCTCTTTTTAAAATGTGAAATTTGATGGGGTAAAATATTATTTTTCACCTAACTTTCGGAGCAGGCGATCACTTATTACTCTCAAATATTGAAACTCGGGTGCTAACAGTGGCTAACGTTGATTAGAGTTGGATAACGTTGCCGTCAAAGATGTTCCGATTGCTTGCTCTACATATGGAAGAAATGCGGAACAGGCCCGTAATGATTAAATCTTGTCTGCAGTAAAAAGTTGATAAAATCAGTTCCTATGGTTAAAGTTTAGAACATTACAACATATTTTTAGTATTCTTTAACGGCCAATATGACAAAGAAGAACTTTTATGCAGTTTCTAGAGGTGAAACCACCGGAATTTTCACTCGCTGGAGTAAGTGCTAACTGAGCATTCACAAATATTCAAACGCAGTATTTAAAGGATTTGAGACAATTGATGATATTGCCTTTTTTAATAGCCGGTGGTACATACATTACATGCATTAATATACCCGTGTATGACGATACTCAAACCGTGAAACGCCCAACTGATTTCGATCATGTATGTGAAAATGAAACGACGTGTACAATAGCTTCGTTAGATATTTCAGAACAATCGACTCTTGATGACACCATCGTACCCCCAAATGATGAAGATTCTTCTTCTGAGTTAAACACAAGTGACAGTAACTTAATGTATGAACTTGAGCCGAGCGAGAATAACACTTCACTTACAATCCCAGTGTCAAAAAGTGGAACAGAAAATACTACAATGCAAACTGACAATACACAACATGAAAATAAAATTGGTCAAAATCAAGCATATAGTTCAGTAACACCTACATGCACAATCAGTTGTGGTCAGATTACTGATAAATTTATGATACATTGCAGTAAGTGCCAGCAATGGACACACTATAAATGCACCCTTTTACCTGCATATCAGTTATATATGTTTGTAAGCACAACTAGAAAATTTACATGTGAAATGTGTTCAAATGTCCCAATAAGGTTTAAACAGAAATGGGACCCATGTGTTCAGGAAACATTTGATAAACCATCTTTAGACACCACACAAAAAGAATGTGATCATCCAAAGACTCTTGAAATTGTCAATAGAATTGTACAGAGTATAGTACAGCTCTGACAACAATCCATGATTCCAGTCAAGAGAAAAAAATCAAAATCCTAAACAGCCAAACAGATGAATTGAAATTTGAAAAAGAGAAACACTTATCCAGTCTGTCAGATCAAATGTCTAGGCTATCATTTGACACTAACGTAATTCAGTCTTTGTCCAAAAAGGTTGACGAAATTAATGCGTCAAACAATAATGTTACCGAAGCCATTAAGGCCCTAAATGAAAACACCTTTAAGATGTCACAAACTCTACAGAACACTTCTGAAATGTTACAAAGAAGTTCAGCAAACAACAAGGACTTGTCACAAAGCATCAGCACACTTACTCAGAAGGTGGCGGTACAAAATGCTAGTGATAATACTAGTAGTGTACAAAAACAACCAGGATCTCATAATGTACAGACTACACCTACCAACTTACCAACATCAAACCGTTTCGCCGTGTTGGCCGATTTAAATGATTCCATTCAGGAGGAGGGCACCAAAGAAAGCAGGAAAATATTGATTATGGGGAATTCCCATATTAGAAACATTAAAACTAGATATTTCATAAATGATTGTTTGGTTAATAAAATTATGGCATTTTCTTTCAATCAAGCTATAGAAAAAATCTCTAGTCTTGATAATGATTATGACTGTGTTTTTGTATAAGTTTTTACAAATGACATAAGAGAGTCAAGCCCAGAGGAATGTGTCCAACTTTGCACCAAGTTTTCTGTTGAATTATCTCAACAATGTGAATTTGCAAAATTTGTTATTTCACTGCCATTCCCAACAGTTAATGACATTTCTCTTAATGAGAAAATTCAGAAATTTAACATTCTCATGCAGTACAAGTTTCTTAGCCACCCTACTGTTAGTTTACTTGACAATTCAGGTCTTTCATTCAGAGGTAGACCCATTTACAATTTTTTTGCAAAAGATAGCCTACACTTGTCAGTACAGGGTACTAACATCTACGCTTCAAGCATGAAATCATGTATCAGGAGATGTCTGAACATTGAAGAAATTCAACAAGCTAATCATGGCAGACAAAGCCTAAACTTTGATCCTCCTAATTCTGATTCAATGTACAATGAACGTAACTCAAAAGGCTTTGATAGGACATACCAAGCACTAAGTAGAGAAGGTCCTGGCTTTGGTACAGGCAATAACCAGTTTAATCATCCCCATCATCCCCCATTCATATACCCATTTTTTCCTGGGTTTAATCCTGGTATGGTTAGATTCTAAAATACAGGACACATATTTATTATAATGTAACAAGAGCTTGTCTTACATACAGGTATAATCATGCATTTGATCATATTAACATGATCAATTTTCATGTATTCATATTTTATTTCATTCTATTTTCCAACAGAAGAACAATTTACTTTTGAAGAAATGAGTCTTGCAGTCTTCTGTGTATTTATATCATTTATTCCTTTTTATGTAAAATGATGGTACTTTATTATAATATGCATATATTATTGTTTTAATACATGTATTGTGTAATATATGTTTTTTCATTCTTATGTTTAGTGATAACTTTGCATCAAAATGTGCATAATAAGCATACATTATTATCAGACACATAACAGTATTGTGATTTTTTATTTTTTATTTAATGACAATCAGTTCGGAAGTACTTTTATACAAATATATCCTGTTAGTGAGGGTTATTTGCGAAAAATACCGGTTGAGAGGAGAGGCAAATGGATATATTTGTTTAATTCCGCCGAATATTTGACAGCAAATAAAACAGTGGCATGCAAGCAGGTTCAGAACTTCAGACCACCTCGATCATTTGATTTTCAACTGAGACGTGACGTCATAAACTATTTAAAGAAGGGATTTCGTCTCGAGCGGGATATTTTCCTATAGTACCGGGATATTTTTAGGCAAATATCCCGGCAATGGTGGAAAAGCTGAAAAAACGAAGAATTGGTAAAAAAATACCCCTTTCATCAACCAATCAGAAGACAGCATTCTGATATAAGGTGGAATTAGATAACATATCTGTAATATGGCCAGTTACTGTTTCATAGATAAAATGTATTACTTATCATGAATTTACTATATACTTCTTACTCTAAAATAAAAACAGGGTTAATTATTAGAATAACTGTATTTATCTCTGTAACCTTTATAAAGAATTCAGTCTTATAATTTGTTACTGACTTCACTAAAAATGTATTGGAGCTATCTCCCATACACTGTATGTTTTAGGGGGCACATCAGTAAACCAGCCAATCCTGAGACAGTCCTAAACCAGCCAATCCTGAGACAGTCCTCGAAAATAGTACAAAATAGAACACCAGGAACTTTGAAAAAAAAATTCAGTTGTTTCTTGATTATGATATTTTTTACAGTTAATCCTATCATATTTGGTTAGGTTTTAACTGCAAAAAAACACGTCATTTGTTGAAATATAACCACATATAAAAACATGGATGTCAAATTACTACACCCTGTGTGGAAGGATTTCCTGGATACTGTAAATACTGGTGTTTTGACCGGATATTGAAAACAACTGATTATTTTCTTATTTGACATACAATGTATGTTTCAAAGTGGATCAGAATGTGGACCTTGGACCAAAATAATAGGAAATAGTTGTCTTGTTATCCAGAAAATTCATTTGGATTTTTAATGATTTTTTTATTTACAATGTAAGGCAATGGTGGAATATATAGTGGTGTGCCTTCTTTAGACAATAGCTACTTATTATTCAAATGCATGTAAACCTTTTCTTTACCATAGGTACTGAGATAGTCAACGATTATATTAAATCTTAGACATTTTTATTATGACAGAGAAAAAATCCTTGCATGTTGCATGTTGGAATATAAACGGGTTTACTCATAAGGGATATAACAAGTTCAGTGACCCTAGATTTTTAAATGAAATCCAAAATAAGGATATTTTTTGCCTACTTGAAACTCATTGCTCACTAGAGGAATCTTTAAACCTGCCATTTTTTAAATCTGTACATCTAATAAGGCCGAAGTCTGCACGTACAAACAAGCGATCAGGGGGAATTTCTGTCTATGTGAAAAATAATATCAGAAAGGGCATAACATTTTTAACTCATAAATCTAATGACTATATTTGGTTACAATTGACCAGAGAGTTTTTCAATCTTGAGAAAGATATTTATTTATGTTTTATATATGATCCTCCAGGAAATTCAACATATACACATTCTCTTGAGGAAAATATTTTAGATATTCTTGAAGAAGATATCACAAAATATGCTGCTGACGGCGATATCATTTTAATGGGAGATATTAATGCCAGAACTGGGGACCAAGAGACAGATTTTATTCCAAATGAATGTATATCAGATCATGTTCCATTATTTGAAAATTATGCACCAGATATAAATATTCCTGTGCGGTATAGCATGGATCAAACTATATCACCGAGGGGCCAAGTTTTTAATGATTAGTGCGTGCAGACAGGACTCAGGATATTAAATGGTCGAGCTTCAGGAGATTTTGTGGGTAAATTAACTTTCCACACTCCAAGAGGTAGCAGTGTAGTTGATTATGGGGTAGCATCCCAGTGCCTCATTCCTGATATTAAATTTTTTACTGTTCATAGGTTCCTGGCTGCCATTTCAGACCACTGTCAAATTTCTCTGTTGCTAAAAGTAAACTTTACACATGAAGAAAATAACAAAAATCTCCCACTTATGCCAGATAAATATATCTGGGATAAAGAAATTGGCCCCGAATTCCAAACAACACTGGCCTCTATACCATTTCAAGACAAAATTAAATCTTTTTTAAATCAAAGCTTTGAAAATTCTGATATGATGGTTGACTGTCTTAACTCTATTATTTGTCAAGCTGCCGATATATCGATTAAAAAAGTAAGATATACTGATAAAAATATTAAAAGTAAACAAAACAAAAAACAGAATAAATTAAAATGGTTTGACCAGTCTTTAGTAGGTCTCAGAAGGCAGTTTGAGCAAAAACAGAAGCTTCTTGACAAATATAGGAGGGATCCTCAAATTAGAGGATCTTTTTTTAGTTTGCTCAAGAAGCATAGGAAAGTAAGAAAGTTAAAATATAAAGAATATAAGAAAAACCTCTTTGACCAGTTAGACCTGTTAAGGGACAGTGACCCAAAAAGTTGCTGGTCTCTTCTAGAAAAACTTAATCATTTAGATAAACCTAGTTCAAGCTCTCCATCAGATGAAATCCCAGAGGAGGAATGGTTTAGATATTTCAAAAGTTTAAATAAAAATAATAAAAATGTTGACTCTTCATTTTTAAATAAGCTAAAAGATTTAGAAAATGTTAAAATTTTTACAGAGCTTGACAATAGAATTTCAAATAAAGAAATTATAAATGCAATAGCATCTTTGAAAAATAATAAAGCTAGCAGCTTTGATCAATTATTAAATGAAATGTTGAAGTTTGGACAAACTTATATTATTGATCCACTTTGTAAATTGTTTAATAATATTTTAAGTACAGGTAAATTCCCAGTTGTATGGGCAAAAGGAATAATTGTTCCCATTTTCAAAAGTGGTGAAAAATGTAACCCTTCTAATTATAGGGGCATTACAATTGGCAGTTGTATTGGCAAGTTGTTTTTAAAAATTCTAAATAATAGATTAGACAATTTTCTAACAATGCATAATATTATATGCCCTGAACAAATAGGTTGTAGTAAGGACAGCCGTACTAGTGACCACATATTTGTATTGAAGACATTAATTGATAAATATACTCAACAAGGATCTAAACATTTATATACCTGTTTTGTAGATTTTCGCAAAGCTTTTGATACAGTATGGCATATAGGCCTACTTTATAAACTCCGAAATTCAGGTGTTAGTGACCTTTTTAACAATGTTATAAAAAATATGTATGTAAATACACTCTTAAGTGTAAAAGTGAATAACACTTACTTGACAGATAATTTTCAATCATTCGTCGGGGTAAGACAAGGTGACAATCTGAGCCCACTTTATTTAAGTTCTTCATAAATGATATTACTAACATTTTTGATGATAGTTGTAGCCCTGTGAGCCTTCTGACAAGGAAACTTCACTGTCTACTTTATGCTGATGATTTGGTGTTGTTGTCAGAGAGCCCGCAAGGGTTGCAAAATAGTTTAACAAAATTATCACATTACTGATAAATATTTCTAAAACCAAATCTTTAGTTTTCAACAACACTGGCAGAACAACATCCCATAAATTTTATATTAATAATACTCCAATAGAAAATTGTAGGAATTATGTATATCTAGGAGTAACCTTTTCAATATCTGGTAGTTTTACAGAAGCCAAAAATAATTTATATCATAAAGGCTTGAAGGCTCTTTTCAAGGTTAAAAAATGTTTTCAAGGACACTCCCCAAAGATTAAAACCATATTACATATATTTGACCATACAATTAAACCCATACTTCTTTATGGAAGTGAAATTTGGGGCTCTTTTCCAGCACAAAAATTATTAACACAAGGGGATAATTACTTTTCTAAAGTTTGCAGGGACCTTATAGTGGAAAAAGCACATTTTAAACTATGTAAATATTCAATTAAAGTTGGGGAAAAGGCAACAAATAGCGCTGTTATGGGTGAGCTTGGAAGATATCCCCTCTTTCTGGAAGTTCTTCTAAACATGATAAAATATTGGGTCCGCTTATCTAAAATTAATACTTCATCAACTTTACTATCTGAGTGTCTACTCCTTTCAGAAGCCCTACATAAACAAAACAAAAAAAAATGGTATGCAAGCATTGATACCATACTTAAGTATCTTAATGTAAGTGCTAAGTCGATATTGACTACAAAAAGAAATATAAAATCATACTTTTATTCAAAACTTAAACCTAAATATAATGCAGTTTGGAAAACTGAAATTTTTAATGACAGACCTGGAAAGCAATATGGAAATAAATTGCGCACATATAGACTTTTCAAAAATAACTTTGCATTTGAATCTTATCTTGATTTAGATACTTTTAACAGAAACATATTGATCAAATTTAGAATAAGTGCACATAACTTAGAAATTGAAAAGGGGAGACACCAGAATATACCATTGAATGAACGAATTTGTAAACTATGCAAATTAGAAATAGAGGATGAAATACATTTTTTACTGCAGTGTCCCATTTTAAATTCATTTAGAACTGAAGCTATGCAGCAAATCTCAGATATTTGCAAAAATTTTGCAACATTGGATAACAAATCTAAATTTATTTGGTTACTTTCAAATGAAAATATAATTATTATTAATATAGTCATAAAACTGTTGATGTCATTAACAGAAACTAGAACTAAATTGTTATCTGGGAGTGAGGTTTGTCCTCCGGGCTCTCTTCCAAGTTCACATTGTATTATTACATCCAATATAGTGGTATAATATATATTATGCATATACCTATAAGTATTTACCTATTAAATTATATGCATAACATACAAATCTAAGAAAATAATAATAATAATAATAATAAATTAATAAATAAATGATACATAATAATAACTATTTAATGAAAAGAATCCAAGTGTAATCTTATGTGTATGGTGTATATATATATTTTTTTATATAAATCCTCTCTGAAGTTCGACCATTATTATTTTATAACTGATGGGTCACTGTGCTTGTTATATAGCATACATTCGAATGCAACTATTACTATGTCAATGGTATGATTAAATTTTGATTTGTTATTGTTTCATAAAAATGTTGTCATCTTCCAATCAATGTAATCAATCCATAATCATTGTATTAAATTCTCTGTTAATTGTTCTGCTCCTTAATTGGAAATAAAAATATTGTATAAACGTCAACGTCATAATATCCCTATTGTTCTACGTCAGAAAATAAACATCGGCCCAAAATTGGCCCGTGGCACTGAACGGACTAAAAACAAATCGACCCGACATCGGTCAATGGCATACAAAAGTTTAATATCATCTAAATGTAGTACTTTTATTACAAATAATATAAATTTTATCACAGTTCGAGTGATTGTTACTTAACGCCAATTCAGCAATTTTTCAGCTATATCATTGCGAGAACAAGTTAATTTTCAATGATATGATGATGAGGTCCGCTTTGTTCTAGACCAACACGCTGAGTGCTAGCTCACTGAAACAAAAGTTCGCGGATAGACATTTCGCTCCACTCGGACACATTATTCTGATTCCGAGTCCTTGGTCTTTCAACTTATTCATAATGCTGCGTGCTTAGCGGAGAAGGAACACATACCAATTTTATAGTCTTTGGTTGGACCCGACTGGGGTTCGAACCCACGATCTATCGCACTCGAGGCGAGCACGCTAACCATTACGCCACCGATGCGGTTTTATCACCGTTCGATGTAGTGTTCCAACCAATGCAATTTAGCATTGAACATTCCAATTTTTGTGTGCGAGACTAATCAATATTCTCTGACGTTTTGGTAGATCAGACCACAAATTGTATGTTCTGTCGTTTTTTCTGTGAAATAGTTAAAATATGTGCATGAGATACGTTAACAAAACAAACAGAATCACTTCCAACAATAAAAGAATTAATTATTTTCATTTCTCAGTTACTGGGTTAGTCTTCTACTTACTTGAGACAGAACGTATGTCCACAAGGAAGCACTGTAGGTAGGTTGTAATAATCCCAACATATTCCACATTTAAGTAAATTTGCGATTTCTTGATTAAACGATGTCTGTTTTACAAGTAAGTTCATTCTTTCTAAAATACTGTATGTTACATCCGATACGACGCGACTAAAACGACGTTGTCCGAACAGGAACGCCTGTTGTTATGAGTTAGTATCCACAAGCGTCACAATGAACGTTAGACATATATACAATGTAAGTGATTCCATTGTGCGCTTTAAAATATACTTTGTACTATCCTACCACTTTGCATTTTGATATCCGATTACAGGTTCAGATCAAAGGCGCCTGTGGCATGGAATTAGTCCCTCCCCCTTTTTAACATTCTGTTTACATATTTACTGTCAATGAAATGTATTATTTCATCTCTTTTTACTTTATTGAACGTGTTCGTATTGTATATCCATTCAATCTCATGGTAACAACAGCGTGGATGTGACGACCCTCTACTCTTATTACCCACAGAGGGTCGTCACGTACAAAGTCGTAATATTAAAACATTTATGTATAAACACTTTACCAACGTCTACACCTTTTTAATATAGGAATAAAAGTATATTTGGTTGGGAATATGATTCCATGTATTAAACTCTACATACGCGATATATTTGTTTGATTATATCTTGATAATACTTCTTCTAAACGGATCCGTTAAAATTCTATTACGAAATACAGAGTCGTTTTTCGTCTGTCGCCATTTCTTCACGTTCGTGTTGTGGGAAAGTCAAACTATATGGGTGGCTGAAATATTGTAGACAGCGACTTTCGGGTGATGTTTTTACGAAATAATTTTTTTTTTTTAAGTTTAGTTTATATTATTAAAACGGTCTCTTTTAATTTGGGGTTAATCATTGTTTTAATACATTTTGTATATTCCTTCAAATTAGACATTGACCAAACCAAATGATTTTATTATCTTTTAGTACGATTTTTACAATGATCTAGCTGAAACAATTTCAGAGGCGTAGCTGCATATACGCTGTCACGCCATGGCGTGCACATCGGCAGGTTAAAAAAAATAAAATAAAATTTAAAAAAATGTATTTAAGAAATAAATCATGGAAGCCATATGTATATATTGTTTTTACCACAGGTAGGCCTTTATGTTACGAAGCTTTACCCCGAGCATTAGCGAGGGGTAAAAAGCTGACATAAAGGCCTACCCGTGGTAAAAACAATATATACATATGGCTTGGGGCATGAATTATTTCGATTCTAATATGTAAAAATTGGTAAAATATTGTTATAAATTGTCGATGACGTCATAAATTTAATCGGTCATAGATTAATATTGTTTTTACCACGCAGTCGGGATGCCAGTGACGCAGGAGAGTTCAATCTAAAAACAAAGTCACGTGACTTTCGCGTCATTTTTGATGAAAAATGACGTTCAACCCTTCGGGATAAAATACGTCGGTTTACAATAAATACGTACGCTTGAAATCAATTAAAATATACGGAATATGTCTATGGATAAATAGAAATTTATTGCATCACTTCAGTTTTTATTTATATAGTGCACAAACATCGAATGTTGCTATTTGAAGTGGACTCAATTTCAAAACAAATGTCGATGTGGTTCTATTTATGTCAGAAAATTTAATTAAAACAATATGATGGCTTTCTGTAACATCCATTGCCTGAGGAAATCATTTAGGATCATTGTCATACCGACAACTAGTGTCAATGTCTTGTGGGATGCAATTGTGTCACTTAGTTCTACACCCACCTTGATCGATCGACCATTTGCCAAACATTGAAATTCATTGTCTTTCGGAACACATCGGTGGTGTTTCTTAACATCAACAATAAACGACACCTAAGCGTACATCCGAAAGAGGCTATTTCATTTGGGAAAGGGGTGTCTATTTTTATGTCTTTTTTTAATTTTCTTGTATTAATACCGTATTTTTCAGTTTATTTTTATTGCAATATTGTTTTAGACATTGTGCATTTTGTAATTTAGACTGGGGAATTACTATTTATCATCACTTTAAATAAAAAAAAATCATCTATGATACTAGATTTGCAGAGGGGATGTACAACAATTAATAATTTCAATTTAATTTAATTTCAATACAACAACCTTTTCAGGTACAAGATAAATAGAAAGAAACAAATGTGTGGAAAAAATAAAAGCATGTAAACAAAAATTAAGTGAATTGAAAAAATATGAAAATATTATAAAAAAAAAACTTTTTTAAAAATCTAAAAAAAATGAAACCTTGAGACATAAAGGGGCATACAAAATTGTATTCAGATATCTTAACCCTTCATATTATATCAAGGCAAATTAAAAAAAAATTCAGTGTAAGCAAATATTTTTCTTGAAATTAGGAAATTTATTATCTGAATGAAAGCTACCAAGTTTCATGTTTATCTGACAATGTAAATATCAATGTATTTGGAATATTCATGTGTTTGACACAACTACAAACTAGCTTCTATAACATATAGGGGTGGCTAAGTTGTAATAATTCTTTCCCCTTGACATTCACAAAATGACCAGCATTTACAAATATGGGTACTTAGGTTGCAATAATTATTTCCCCATGACTTCACAAGATGAAATGACCAGCATTTACAAATATGACTGAGTACATATGGATATTTAGTTTGCAATAATTCTTTCTCCAGGACATTCACAAAATTACCAGCATTTACAAATATAGGTACTTGTAGGTTGCAATATTTTTTTCCCCATGACATTCACAAACAGAATGACTAGCATTCACATAAAAGACACATATTGAATGACTACCATTCACATAATTTTAAGACACATACAGAAGGACTTGCATTCACATGAAATGACAAACCATATTTCCAAATTCCACTAAGCAAATAAAATGACTAGAATGAATATGTTTTCTGTTGGCAAAATAAGCAAGTATTGGTAAATATTGTTTAAAATTGAAGTTAAAAAACTATTTTATTTGATCCAATGACTGGAAAAAAGTTAATAAAAGGGCAAATTTTGAAAAATTCTTTTCTGTAAAATAAAATTTATAAAATTCAGCATTAAAATTCATAGATAATAAAAGATAATTATATTTTTCATAAACAACAGGCAACAGAAGTACCTTTTCATCTAAAAAAAAAAAAGCATGAATAACAAATTCAACAACATGTTGGAGTGTATACAGGTCTAAATGTCTGTAGAAACTTGTTCAACAACTTGGTTCTGGTTCAAAATATCTAAAAGAAATTGAAAAGTTTGAGATCTTGTTTCAGCTCCACTTTCTGACCTAGAAAATGTGTTACAACTGTTATAACAATATGTACCACAATATAATTTATCTTTTGAGCCAAATTCTTTACAGAAATTTAATTCATTCTTGAAATATTTAAGAACAACTTTAACAAGTCCTGGTTTTCAATTGAAATTGAAATAAACCTTTTGACTTTCAGTTTCAGATGAAGTTTCACAAATTACACAATCAAAAAGTTCTTTTCTGAATGACTAAATATATTATAATGTTTATGACACAAGGTGTCTTGAAAACTCTGATCCTTGTCTAAAAATTTGTCATTTATCCAAACATCAAATACTAATGTCTTTTTACTTAAATTAAAATGGTTTAAAAAAAAAAAAATTTTCATCTTCAACACTCTTACTTCCATTAGAAAATGCCTTTTTATTAACTGCATGGCTCATCATTTTCAAGCAGATTATTTTCAGTAGACATAGAATGCAAAGTTTGAACTTAATTTCACATTTCTTACAAATACAATACAATTCAGAAAAAATGTTAAATTTCTTTTTACAAACAAACAAAATTCAGGAGCATCTGAAACTTTTTGAATTAAATGAATGTATCAGTTAGAGGATATAATCTGCCCACAATTATACCCAAGGGCCTGCATTTGTTTGATGATGTACTTTAAAAATAATTGGAATGCTGGTCCATTTTCTTACTTCATGGATTTTTTAGAAGAGAAAAAAACATATATATTTATATACAACTTTAAATCACATTTCCTACATACACAGGCATTTTCAGATATATTAAAATTATTGACACAAGTTTGTAAAATTCAGGAGCATCTGAACCAATAATAGCCATTTTCAAACCCCTTTGCCTTGTTAAATGCACATCCAGGCAAGCACAACACTGACAAAATCCAAAAATCCAAAAAAAATCATCAATAGTTTTATTTAATCATTATATTTTCTGTGCTGTAAATCTGAAATATTGAAATACATAATTGATCAATTAACAATCTGGAAGGTACAGAATCAGAAGCTGAGACTGGAATATCCTTACATGTCCAATTTTTTATCACAAGACCATATAATTTTAAATGTTAAAACATCATGAATGATGAAGTCAGTTTAAAGGGTTCAAATATAGGTAATAACAACATTAACAAAATAAGATAATACAATCATAAATACTTTTAGTTTTAGTTATGCTTAGCTTTCATGTAAGCTTATTATTTTTAATTCTGTTCAACTATAATATCTGCTTTTAAATTGCTTTTAATTTCATGTTTTAGTTATTTCAGATTTCTTATCAACTTACATGTCTGTGCTTTTCTTGTAGTGCTAGCTTTGTTTTTCTTTGTTTTTAATTTATTTTTGGATGCCTTAATTATTGTTATTTATGTTGTATGTCGGTCAAAGGCTCATTAGAGCTTATATTTGTATGCTTGTTGTTTTTAACCATGCCGACTTTAGATGAAACTTATTTATTTATTTATTTATTTATTTATTTATTCAGCGTCTTCTTTATCAAAAATGGCGGCTGACAGCGTCCTAAGTTACAAACCTCGTTTTGCAAATTAAAGGCGGAATGATGGCTATTTTTATATTTCGTTACACATTTGAATGATGGGTAAACCTATTTTTGACCATAGTTTTTACTGACAACCAATGGGATGCGTTTGTGTCAGTTATTCTTAGCCTCGAAAATTTCCCGCCATATAATCTTAGCTACAACAACAAAAACAAATACCTCGGGAAATACCTAGTTTTATACCGATATTATGTCTAATAAACACTTTCTTGGGGTTTTTTCTGCAACTTATATATTTAACCATGATAATTCACGTTTTTTGGGAATGTATTTATTTATATTTATCTCTCATATAAGGTTTATTCTGTAATCGTCATGGTAAACAAACGTCAATACCTATTACGATTATGGGCGACACCTGGTGGGTTATTATTATCTGCCCTTGCGTAAATGTTTAAAAATAACCTTATGGGAGGAGTTACGGAAGCTGACGTTGGCTTCCCGACTGACGGGTTTGGACTCAAAGCGTTTGAAGGACGTCATATTAGAATGTTACTTTTAACAGTCTAATTAAATCAGTATAATTAATATATCACTATTAAGACGTACTAGTTACTTTTGTATGGTAATTATGTGATGGGCAAGTCGAGCGGATGCATTGCATATCTTTAAGACGTCAATATCCAGTTTGTGGTCCATGCGTTAGAACGCTTACAAAACCAAGGCGATGACAAAGCCGGGCAGTTTCTTGCATCCATCATGCAGTTTCAGTTTATCATATCTTTGGTAATAGCGGAACATATTTTACATAGCACTGTTTATCTGTCAACTTGACATTTCTCCAAGATACCGATTACGACATTCTTGAAGCAATCAAAGAATCCAAGACCGTGATTGAAATGCTAAGCTGAACGACAGGACGAATCGGTTTAGGATAAGTTGTATCAGTCTGCATTTAACTTAGCCAAATCTTTGATATACCTGATAGTATACCCAGGCGAGGTGGTAGACAGACTACTAGAGCCAATCACCCCGCGGAAACGCCAAAACAGTATTTTTGTACTATCCATTTTTGGACAATTTGATTAAACTTGAAACACGTCTCCTTTAAAAATCGGAAAACCGCTTCCATGCACAACATCTACTGCCCCGTGCTGTAGACAAATTAACTGATGATCATGTTGCTACAATATACGAGGCATATCAAGCTGACATTTGTTTGTCATTAGAGGACTTCAGGAAAGAAGTAGCCAGATGACTAACCCACTGGGTCATTACTAAACGTAATGATTTGCCAACAGCACTTTGTACCACACTTGATTCTGTAAATCCAGTTCTCTATCCTTCTATAGATACAATATTAATAAAACTATGTGTTTTGTTAACCACATCAGTAGCAAGTGCTACTGCTGAAAGGTTAATTAGTGTACTGAGGTGTTTGAACAATTATGTTAGGTCGATCATGAAGAATGACAGGCTATCTTCCCATGGATTGGTGCATATTCATCGAGATTTGTGAAGTGGACTTGTACAAAGCAATTGAGGTGTTCGTATTTTAAGAAATTCTTGTCTATCAAAGTCATCATATCCAGAAATTGAGAGTACTTTCCTCATAAATATTCATCATATTTAAATTAGATTTTGATCACGTGACTGCAGTTTCAAGCTTGATGGATCGTTTATTTGATTTGTCAAAAAAATAGCCTATAGTACGGAAATTCAATTTGTCCGTCAATGATTCGAAAATTAAAAGTTATTGTTTATTTCCGCAAAGTTTTTCTTCTGTCAAAATTCAAATATTTTTGTTTTGTAACGATTTTAGACATGTCTTTGATATCGCGATCATGCAAAAATGATCATATTATATTTAATGTGGGAACCCCGAGTTTAGAAGCTAGAAATATAAGGTTAGTTAATATAATTACATATATTATTGAGGAATCTAAATTAATTTCAGAAACTATGTTGCCAAATGTCATTCATTGTTAAATTTTGTGTCACACGCCACCAGTTTCATGTATTTCAGACATTTTTACATAGACTCTTAAGGCCAAAAAAGGGTTCGTCGCCTCGGATTTTCATTTAGTCCAGGAACCTCGAATATTTAATTGTTTTCATTAATTTTTATTTCATTTAATTCAGCTTGATTCAATGTATCATTTTCAAGTTCTGAAAATGATACACATGCAATTATGAATGATATCGTCTATATAGATCATATGAAAATTGCAGACGTCCCGGCGTCGCCATCTTACATATGCAAATGAGCAAAGTACCCATCATTTCTGGCTATGTTAAAATTGTGCTTGATTCTATGTTATATGAAACCCTAAAATGGCCCCAGATCGCACCATTTTGCATCTCGTCAAAAAAAAATCCCAGACCTCCACCCCTCTCAAGAATTATGGCGTGCACACTATTAAGCCTCAGCTACGCCCCTGAATTTTAGGTCATTTCCTATAATGGAAAATTTTAATTGACAAATCGATTAAAAAAAACTGTACTTAAAATATTTCAATCATCTTTGACAGGGTCGTAGTTATGTATTAGAGAAAGACACACTTTGCTACAGTGTATCACTGAAGGACTTGTTGAGAGTTGTGTGAGAACGCGGGAACCTCATGGTGTTTTAATATGTCTTAGTTTCTTCGCTGCTGTGTGCAACACCTCCGAAAATGTCACCATGGAAACCACTTTCAGCATTAACAGATGCAAAAATAGCAATTTAAAACCTGATGTTATTGTATCAACTACACTACATGCATTTTGACCATGTAATCTGACACCACGATGCATTTTGTAACATTTTTGTATGAAAAATGTCACTCTGGGTCTGTTGTGACATGTTTAGGCTAATTTGAACATGATAGCAACAAAAGATAATTTTGACGTTTTTGTCTTAAGGTGTCAAACCACTAATTAATTTCTTTAAGGTTTTCTACTAAATTTGTGTTTTTTCGAGCCTACCTGGTCATTTTATCTTAAGTTTAACCTTTCGAAGACCATATATTTTCTGAAACGTACATGATTCCTCTACGTTCTGTCAAAATATCAGGGCATGTTTAAAATCTTGCAGTGAAATGCCATGCTACGGAAAGCACCTACTCTAAAAATAGCTTGGTCATCCCCAAGAAATTCACTATTTATAGGTCATGCATCAAATGCTCCATAGAGGTATTAAAGTACAACTAAGTCCATCAAATTTGGGCTCAAAATAATCCCTATTTATTTAACTTCAATTATCAATTTTAATTAGTCCATTCCATTCAGTAGTTTTCACAATACTACAAAGTGAAAGGAACTTTTTTCTTGAAAAGGGACTACTTTCGTATATATTCCAAGCTCTGATTGGTGAATTAGTGGTTTGACACCTGTAAGTGAGCTAATGTTTATGACGATAATAATTTTACGGACAGTACGTCATGTAGGTAACAATGGTATTTGGGTGTTGCTATACCACATGTTATGAATGTCACACAAAATCAAAGAGGGTATATGGGATAGGGTCGGGAAAATTTTGCCTTTCAACAGGTATGTTGTTTTTTGTTCGTGCAAGGGGACAATGCACCACAAAATTATGCGTATAGGCACCTTTTAGTGCAATGTCGGCAGCTACACTATTGGCCTGTGTTTAGCGATAACATATATGTAGAGAGCTACACTACTGGCCTGTGTTTAGCGATAACATAGAATGTAGACAGCTACACTACTGGCCTGTGCTTAGTGATAACATATAATGTAGACAGCTACACTACTGGCCTATGTTTAGCGATAACATATAACGTAGACAGCTACACTACTGGCCTGTGTTTAATGATAACATATAATGTAGACAGCTACACTACTGGCCTGTGTTTAGTGATAACATATAATGTAGACAGCTACACTACTGGCCTGTGTTTAGTGATAACATATAATGTAGACAGCTACACTACTGGCCTGTGTTTAGTGATAACATATAATGTAGACAGCTACACTATTGGCCTGTTTTTAGTGATAACATATAATGTAGACAGCTACACTACTGGCCTGTGTTTAGTGATAACTTATAATGTAGACAGCTACACTACTGGCCTGTGTTTAGTGATAACATATAATGTAGACAGCTACACTACTGGCCTGTATTTAGTGATAACATATAATGTTGACAGCTACACTACTGGTCTGTGTTTAGCGATAACATATAATGTAGACAGCTACACTACTGGCCTGTGTTTAGTGATAACATATAATGTAGACAGCTACACTACTGGCCTGTATTTAGTGATAACATATAATGTAGACAGCTACACTACTGGTCTGTGTTTAGCGATAACATATAATGTAGACAGCTACACTACTGGCCTGTGTTTAGGGATAACATATAATGTAGACAGCTACACTACTGGCCTGTGTTTAGTGATAACATATAATGTAGACAGCTACACTACTGGCCTGTGTTTAGTGATACCATATAATGTAGACAGCTACACTACTGGCCTGTATTTAGTGATAACATATAATGTAGACAGCTACACTACTGGCCTGTGTTTAGTGATAACATATAATGTAGATAGCTACACTACTGGCCAGTGCTTAGTGATAACATATACATGTAATGTAGACAGCTACACTACTGGCCTGTGTGTAGTGATATCATATAATGTAGACAGTTACACTACTGGCCTGTGTGTAGTGATAACATATAATGTAGATAGCTACACTACTGGCCAGTGCTTAGTGATAACATATAATGTAGACAGCTACATTACTGGCCTGTATTTAGTGATAACATATAATTTTGACAGCTACACTACTGGCCTGTGTTTAGTGATAACATATAATGTAGACAGCTACACTACTGGCCTGTGTTTAGTGATAACATATAATGTAGACAGCTCCACTACTGGCCTGTGTTTAGTGATAACATATAATGTAGACAGCTACACTACTGGCCTGTGTTTAGTGATAACATATAATGTAGACAGCTACACTACTGGTCTGTGTTTAGTGATAACATATAATGTAGACAGCTACACTACTGGCCTGTGTTTAGTGATAACATATAATGTAGACAGCTACACTACTGGCCTGTGTTTAATGATAACATATAATGTAGACAGCTACACTACTGGCCTGTGTTTAGTGATAACATATAATGTAGACAGCTACACTACTGGCCTGTGTTTAGTGATAACATATAATGTAGACAGCTACACGACTGGCCTGTGTTTAGTGATAACATATAATGTAGACAGCTACACTATTGGCCTGTTTTTAGTGATAACATATAATGTAGACAGCTACACTACTGGCCTGTGTTTAGTGATAACTTATAATGTAGACAGCTACACTACTGGCCTGTGTTTAGTGATAACATATAATGTAGACAGCTACACTACTAGCCTGTATTTAGTGATAACATATAATGTTGACAGCTACACTACTGGTCTGTGTTTAGCGATAACATATAATGTAGACAGCTACACTACTGGCCTGTGTTTAGTGATAACATATAATGTAGACAGCTACACTACTGGCCTGTATTTAGTGATAACATATAATGTAGACAGCTACACTACTGGTCTGTGTTTAGCGATAACATATAATGTAGACAGCTACACTACTGGCCTGTGTTTAGGGATAACATATAATGTAGACAGCTACACTACTGGCCTGTGTTTAGTGATAACATATAATGTAGACAGCTACACTACTGGCCTGTGTTTAGTGATACCATATAATGTAGACAGCTACACTACTGGCCTGTATTTAGTGATAACATATAATGTAGATAGCTACACTACTGGCCAGTGCTTAGTGATAACATATACATGTAATGTAGATAGCTACACTACTGGCCTGTGTGTAGTGATATCATATAATGTAGACAGTTACACTACTGGCCTGTGTGTAGTGATAACATATAATGTAGATAGCTACACTACTGGCCAGTGCTTAGTGATAACATATAATGTAGACAGCTACATTACTGGCCTGTATTTAGTGATAACATATAATTTTGACAGCTACACTACTGGCCTGTGTTTAGTGATAACATATAATGTAGACAGCTACACTACTGGCCAGTGTTTAGTGATAACATATAATGTAGACAGCTCCACTACTGGCCTGTGTTTAGTGATAACATATAATGTAGACAGCTACACTACTGGCCTGTGTTTAGTGATAACATATAATGTAGACAGCTACACTACTGGTCTGTGTTTAGTGATAACATATAATGTAGACAGCTACACTACTGGCCTGTGTTTAGCGATAACATATAATGTAGACAGCTACACTACTGGCCTGTGTTTAGTGATAACATATAATGTAGACAGCTACACTACTGGCCTGTGTTTAGTGATAACATATAATGTGGACAGCTACACTACTGGCCTGTGTTTAGTGATAACATATAATGTAGACAGCTACACTACTGGACTGTGTTTAGTGATAACATATAATGTAGACAGCTACACTACTGGCCTGTGTTTAGTAATAACATATAATGTAGACAGCTACACTACTGGCCTGTGTTTAGTGATAACATATAATGTAGACAGCTACACTACTGGCCTGTGTTTAGTGATAACATATAATGTAGACAGCTACACTACTGACCTGTGTTTAGTGATAACATATAATGTAGACAGCTACACTACTGGCCTGTTTAGTGATAACATATAATGTAGACAGCTACACTACTGGCCTGTGTTTAGTGATAACATATAATGTAGACAGCTACACTACTGGCCTGTGTTTAGTGATAACATATAATGTAGACAGCTACACTACTGGCCTATGTTTAGCGATAACATATAATGTAGACAGCTACACTACTGGCCTGTGTTTAGTGATAACATATAATGTAGACAGCTACACTACTGGCCTGTGTTTAGTGATAACATATAATGTAGACAGCTACATTACTGGCCTGTGTTTAGTGATAATATATAATGTAGACAGCTACACTACTGGCCTGTGTTTAGTGATAACATATAATGTAGACAGCTACACTACTGGCCTGTGTTTAGTGATAACATATAATGTAGACAGCTACACTACTGGCCTGTGTTTAGCGATAACATATAATGTAGACATCTAATTAAGTGCACACAACGTGTTTCTGGGATAAAATATGCGAGAGGGGAGGGGGGATATGTAACTAATTTATCGTTTTTGAAAATTAAAACGTTTATTTCAGATATTTCAGATAAACTGGATGTCAGATTCACTAATTTAAAAAAGTTAAAGGTTAAACTGAAGACACAATGGCAAGAAAGAGTAAAATAACACGTATTTAGAAGAAATTAATCAGTGTTTTTTCACCGGGAATGAACCATAATTTTCTAATACCATTGAAAAATAATGTCTGGGCAAGAATTTATCTGTAACAGAAAATCTAAATATCTTCTAAATCAAAAAAAAGTAAATAAAAATTGTTAAGATATAACTAATACAATTTATTATTTCAAATAATATTGTTATTGGAATGGGGAAATAAAGAAATAGATTTGACAATTTCTCGAAAAGGTGAAAATTACATTTAATATTTAATTTCTTTTTAAAACCATCTTTCATGGGGAAATCGAAATCTTTTATTGACACAGATGGTGAAAAATGGACCAATAGCGTTTTTTATTTAAATATTGTCATATTAACATCTTCTTATAGCATGTTTCGGTCGCTTAGTTCACTAACTACAGGGGATAGGTTATGACCTTTATACACGTAACACTATTTCAGTTATATCGTGGCGATAGTGACCAGACATTATGTAGTTATTTATCTATGATTCAGTATGATGGGTCAAGTTCACCAATAGTAAGAGAAGATAAGGCTGATCATCTTTAATTACGTGTCTTGCTGAATTCTACTTAAAAATCTGATACAGAGATTTCCTTCTTATTGAAATCTAAAAAAATATATATCAACACTGCTGTTGATCTCAGTTTTATAAATCATTCTGGGGGGGGGGGGGGGGGGGGGGGGGCTGGGTCAGTCGTTGACCACAAGTCTAGCACCACTGACGACATGAGTTCGCTAGACCGACATTCACCTCAAATGTTGCTATTACCAGACATTTGCGGCCAAGGACGGAGTTTCATCAGTCAGTTCTTTATTACTGTCAGATCTTTCCTCTCTCCATCAACTTAATAATCACGATTTAACTTGTAAATGACTGAAAGTGACGATAATGACCCATTTACCAAACCAAAGCAAATGGTTAATGAATCCTCCTGATAGACGTAGTCATTCAGCGGTGAAGTCAGTCAGTAGTGAAGTCAAAATCAGTCAGTAGTGAAGTCAGTCAGTAGTGAAGTCAGTCAGCAGTGAAGTCAGTCAGTGGTGAAGTCAGTCAGCAGTGAAGTCAGTCAGTGGTGAAGTCAGTCAGCGATGAAGTCAGTCAGCAGTGATGTCAGTCAGTAGTGAAGTCAGTCAGTAGTAAAGTCAGTCAGCGGTGAGGTCAGTCAATAGTGAAATCAGTCAGCAGTGAAGTCAGTCAGTAGTGAAGTCAGTCGGTAGTGAAAATAGTCCGTAGTGAAGTCAGTCAGTAGTAAAGTCAGTCAGTGGTAAAGTCAATCAGTAGTGAAGTCAGTCAGTGGTAAAGTCAGTCAGTAGTGAAGTCAGTCAGTAGTGAAGTCAGTCAGTGGTAAAGTCAGTTAGTAATGAAGTCAGTCAGTAGTGAAATCAGTCAGTAGTGAAGTCAGTCGGTAGTGAAGTCAGTCAATAGTGAAGTCAGTCAGTGGTAACGTCAGTCAGTAGTAAAGTCAGTCAGTAGTGAAGTCAGTCAGTGGTAGTCAGTCAGTAGTGAAGTCAGTCAGTAGTGAAGTCAGTCAGTGGTTAAGTCAGTCAGTAATGAAGTCAGTCAGTAGTGAAGTCAGTCAGTGGTAGAGTCAGTCAGTAGTGAAGTCAGTCAGTGGTAAAGTCAGTCAGTAGTGAAGTAAGTCAGTAGTGAAGTCAGTCAGTAGTGAAGTCAGTCAGTAGTAAAGTCAGTCAGTAGTGAAGTCAGTCAGTGGTGAAGTCAGTCAGTAGTGAAGTCAGTCAGTCAGTGGTTAAGTCAGTCAGTAATGAAGTCAGTCAGTAGTGAAGGCAGTCAGTGGTAAAGTCAGTCAGTAGTGAAGTCAGTCAGTGGAAAAGTCAGTCAGTAGTGAAGTCAGTCAGTAGTGAAGTCAGTCAGTGGTAAAATAAGTCAGTAGTGAAGTCAGTCCGTAGTGAAATTAGTCAGTAGTGAAGTCAGTCAGTGGTAAAGTCAGTCAGTAGTGAAATCAGTCAGTGGTAAAGTCAGTCAATAGTGAAGTCATTCAGTGGTGAAGTCAGTCAGTAGTGAAGTCTGTCAGCGGTGAAGTAAGTCAGCAGTGAAGTCAGTCAATAGTGAAGTCAGTCAATAGTGAAGTCAGTCAGTGGTAAAGTCAGTCAGTAGTGAAATCAGTCAGTGGTAAAGTCAGTCAATAATGAAGTCATTCAGTGGTGAAGTCAGTCAGTAGTGAAGTCTGTCAGCGGTGAAGTAAGTCAGCAGTGAAGTCAGTCAATAGTGAAGTCAGTCAATAGTGAAGTCAGTCAGTGGTAAAGTCAGTCAGTAGTGAAATCAGTCAGTGGTAAAGTCAGTCAATAGTGAAGTCATTCAGTGGTGAAGTCAGTCAGTAGTGAAATCAGTCAGTAGTGAAGTCAGTCAGTAGTGAAGTCAGTCAGTGGTGAAGTCAGTCAGTAGGGAAGTCCGTCAATAGTGAAGTCAGTCAGTAGTAAAGTCAGTGGTGAAATCAGTCAGTCAGTCGATGGTGAAGACAGTCGGCGGTGAAGTCAGTCGATTGTGAAGTTAGTCAGTGGTGAAGAAGGTCGGCGGTGAAGTCAGTCAGTAGTGAAGTCAGTCAGTGGTGAAGTCAGTCAGTAGTGAAGTCAGTCAGTGGTAAGGTCATTCAGTAGTGAAGTCAGTCAGTAGTGAAGTCAGTCAGCGATGAAGTCAGTCGATGGTGAAGTCAGTCAGCGGTAAAATCGGCCGATGGTGGTCAATCGATGGTGGAATCAGTTGGTGGTGAAGTCGGTCGATGGTCAAGTCAATCAGTAGTTAAGTCAGTCAGTGGTAAAGTCAGTCAGTAGTGAAGTCAGTCAGTAGTGAAGTCAGTCAGTGGTAAAGTCAGTCAGTAGTGAAGTCAGTCAGTAGTGAAGTCAGTCAGTAGTGGAGTCAGTCAGTGGTAGTCAGTCAGTAGTGAAGTCAGTCAGTGGTGAAGTCAGTCGGTAGTGAAGTCAGTCAGTGGTAAAGTCAGTCAGTAATGAAGTCAGTCAGTAGTGAAATCAATCAGCAGTGAAGTCAGTCAGTAGTGAAGTCAGTCAGTGGTAGTCAGTCAGTAGTGAAGTCAATCAGTGGTAAAGTCAGTCAGTAGTGAAGTCAGTCAGTAGTAAAGTTAGTCAGTAGTGAAGTCAGTCAGTAGTGGAGTCAGTCAGCGGTGAAGTCAGTCAGTAGTGAAGTCAGTCAGTAGTGGAGTCAGTCAGCGGTGAAGTCAGTCAGTAGTGAAGTCAGTCAGTAGTGAAGTCAGTCAATGGTAAAGTCAGTCAGTGGTGAAGTCAGTCAGTAGTGAAATCAGTCAGTAGTGAAGTCAGTCAGTGGTGAAGTCAGTTAGTAGTGAAGTTAGTGAAGTCAGTCGATGATGATGTTAGTCGGTGGTGAAGTTAGTCGGTGGTGAAGATAGTCGGCGGTGAAGTCAGTCAATAGTGAAGTCACTCAGTGGTGAAGTCAGTCAGTGGTAGTCAGTCAGTAGTAAAGTCAGTCAGTGGTGAAATCGGTGAGTAGTGAAGTCAGTCGATGGTGACGTTATTTGGTGGCGAAGACAGTCAGTAGTGAAGTTAGTCGGTGGTGAAGACAGTCGGCGGTGAAGTCAGTCAGTAGTGAAGTTAGTCAGTGGTGAAGTCAGTCAGTAGTGAAGTCAGTCAGTAGTGAAGTCAGTCAGTAGTGAAGTCAGTCAGTGGTAAAGTCAATCAGTAGTGAAGTCAGTCAGTAGTAAAGTCAGTCAGTAGTGAAGTCAGTCAGTAGTGAAGTCAGTCAGTGGTGAAGTCAGTCAGTAGTGAAGTCAGTCAGTGGTAAAGTCAGTCAGTAATGAAGTCAGTCAGTAGTGAAATCAATCAGCAGTGAAGTCAGTCAGTAGTGAAGTCAGTCAGTGGTAGTCAGTCAGTAGTGAAGTCAGTCAGTGGTAAAATCAGTCAGTAGTGAAGTCAGTCAGCGGTGAAGTCAGTCAGCAGTGAAGTCAGTTAGCGGTGAAGTCAGTCAGTAGTGAAGTCAGTCAGTGGTAAAGTCAGTCAGTAGTGAAGTCAGTCAGTAGTGAAGTCAGTCAATAGTGAAGTCGGTCAATGGTAAAGTCACTCAGTTTTGAAGTCAGTCAGTAGTGAAGTCAGTCAGTGGTGAAGTCAGTCAGTAGTGAAGTTAGTGAAGTCAGTCAGTAGTGATGTCAGTCGATGATGATGTTAGTCGGTGGTGAAATCAGTCAGTAGTGAAGTCAGTCGATGGTGAAGTCAGTCAGTAGTGAAGTCACTCAGTGGTGAAGTCAGTCGGTAGTGAAGTCATTGAGTAGTGAAGTCAGTCAGTGGTGAAGTCAGTCAGTAGTGAAGTCAGTCAGTAATGAAGTCAGTCAGTAGTGAAGTGAAGTCAGTCAGTAGTGACGTCAGTCAGTAGTGAAGTCAGTCAGTGGTGAAGTCAGTCGATGGTGATGTTAGTCGGTGTTGAAGACAGTCGGCGGTGAAGTCAGTCGGTGATGAAGTCAGTTAGTGGTGAAGTCAGTCAGCGATGAAGTCAGTCAGCGGTAAAATCGGTCGATGGAGGTCAGTTGGTGGTGAAGTCAGTCAGTAGTGAAGTCAGTCAGTGGTAAAGTCAGTCTGTAGTGAAGTCAGTCAGTGGAGAAGTCAGTCAGTAGTGAAGTCAGTCAGTAGTGAAGTCAGTCAGTGGTGAAGTCAGTCAGTAGTGAAGTCAGTCAGTAATGAAGTCAGTCAGTAGTGAAGTCAGTCAGTAGTGAAGTCTGTCAGCGGTGAAGTAAGTCAGCAGTGAAGTCAGTCAGCGGTGAAGTCAGTCAGTAGTGAAGTCAGTCAATAGTGAAGTCAGTCAGTGGTAAAGTCAGTCAATAGTGAAGTCAGTCAGTGGTGAAGTCAGTCAGTAGTGAAGTCAGTCGGTGGTAAAGTCTGTCAGTAGTGAAGTCAGTCAGTAGTAAAGTCACTCAGTGGTGAAGTCAGTCAGTAGTGAAATCAGTCAGTAGTGAAGTCAGTCAGTGGTGAAGTCAGTCAGTAGTGAAGTCAGTCAGTAGTGAAGTCAGTCAGTGGTAGAGTCAGTCAGTAATGAAGTCAGTCAATAGTGAAGTCAGTCAGTGGTAAAGTCAGTCAGTAGTGAAATCAGTCAGTGGTAAAGTCAATCAATAGTGAAGTCATTCAGTGGTGAAGTCAGTCAGTAGTGAAATCAGTCAGTAGTGAAGTCAGTCAGTAGTGAAGTCAGTCGGTGGTGAAGTCAGTCAGTAGGGTAGTCAGTCGGTGGTAAAGTCCGTCAATAGTGAAGTCAGTCAGTAGTAAAGTCAGTCAGTCGATGGTGAAGACAGTCGGCGATGAAGTCAGTCGATTGTGAAGTAAGTCAGTGGTGAAGAAGGTCGGCGGTGAAGTCAGTCAGTAGTGAAGTCAGTCAGTGGTGAAGTCAGTCAGTGGTAAGGTCATTCAGTAGTGAAGTCAGTCAGTGGTAAATTCAGTGAGTAGTGAAGTCAGTCGATGGTGAAGTTAGTTGGTGTTGAAGACAGTTAGTAGTGAAGTCAGTCAGCGATGAAGTCAGTCAGCGGTAAAATCGGCCGATGGTGGTGAAGTCAATCAGTGGTGAAGTCGGTCGATGGTCAAGTCAATCAGTTGATAAGTCAGTCAGTAGTGAAGTCAGTCAGTGGTAAAGTCAGTCAGTAGTGAAGTCAGTCAGTAGTGAAATTAGTCAGTAGTGAAGTCAGTCAGTAGTGAAGTCAGTCAGTAGTGAAGTCAGTCAGTGGTGAAGTCAGTCAGTAGTGGAGTCAGTCAGTGGTAAAGTCAGTCAGTAATGAAGTCAGTCAGTAGTGAAATCAATCAACAGTGAAGTCAGTCAGTAGTGAAGTCAGTCAGTGGTAAAGTCAGTCAGTAGTAAAGTTAGTCAGTAGTGAAGTCAGTCAGTAGTGAAGTCAGTCAGTGGTAAAGTCAGTCAGTAGTGAAGTCAGTCAATAGTAACGTCAGTCAATGGTAAAGTCAGTCAGTAGTGAAATCAGTCAGTGGTGAAGTCAGTCAGTAGTGAAATCAGTCAGTAGTGAAGTCAGTCAGTGGTGAAGTCAGTCAGTAGTGAAGTTAGTGAAGTCAGTCAGTAGAGAAGTCAGTCAGTGGTAAAGTCAGTCAGTAGTGAAGTCCGTCAGTGGTGAAGTCAGTCAATAGTGAAGTCAGTCAGTAATGAAGTCAGTCAGTAGCGAAGTCAGTCAGTAGTGAAGTCAGTCAGCGGTGAAGTAAGTCAGCAGTGAAGTCAGTCAGCGGTGAAGTCAGTCAGTAGTGAAGTCAGTCAATAGTGAATTCAGTCAATAGTGAAGTCAGTCAGTGGTAAAGTCAGTCAATAGTGAAGTCATTCAGTGGTGAAGTCAGTCAGTAGTGAAGTCAGTCAGTGGTGAAGTCAGTCGGTGGTAAAGTCCGTCAGTAGTGAAGTAACTCAGTGGTGAAGTCAGTCAGTAGTGAAATCAGTCAGTAGTGAAGTCAGTCAGTGGTGAAGTCAGTCAGTAGTGAAGTCAGTCAGTGGTAGTCAGGCAGTAGTGAAGTCAGTCAGTAGTGAAGTCAGTCAGTGGTAAAGTCAATCAGTAGTAAAGTTAGTCAGTAGTGAAGTCAGTCAGTAGTGAAGTCAGTCAGCGGTGAAGTCAGTCAGTAGTGAAGTCAGTCAGTGGTAAAGTCAGTCAGTAGTGAAGACAGTCAATGGTAAAGTCAGTCAGTGGTGAAGTCAGTCAGTAGTGAAATCAGTCAGTAGTGAAGTCAGTCAGTGGTGAAGTCAGTCAGTAGTGAAGTTAGTGAAGTCAGTCAGTAGTGAAGTCAGTCGATGATGATGTTAGTCGGTGGTGAAATCAGTCATTAGTGAAGTCAGTCGATGGTGAAGTTAGTCGGCGGTGAAGATAGTCGGCGGTGAAGTCAGTCAGTAGTGAAGTCAATCAGTGGTGAAGTCAGTCAGTAGTGAAGTCAGTCAGTGGTGAAGTCAGTCAGTAGTGAAGTCCGTCAGTAGTGAAGTCAGTCAGTGGTAGTCAGTCAGTAGTGAAGTCAGTCAGTAGTGAAGTCAGTCAGTAGTGAAGTCAGTTAGTGGTGAAGTCAGTGAGTAGTGAAGTCAGTCGATGGTGACGTTATTTGGTGGTGAAGACAGTCGGTGGTGAAGACAGTCGGTGGTGAAGTCAGTCAGTAGTGAAGTTAGTCGGTGGTGAAGACAGTCGGCGGTGAAGTCAGTCAGTGGTAAAGTCAGTCAGTAGTGAAGTCAGTCAGTAGTGAAGTTAGTCAGTAGTGAAGTCAGTCAGTAGTGAAGTCAGTCAGTAGTGAAGTCAATCAGTAGTGAAGTCAGTCAGTAGTAAAGTCAGTCAGTAGTGAAGTCAGTCAGTAGTGAAGTCAGTCAGCAGTGAAGTCAGTCAGTGGTAAAGTCAGTCAGTAATGAAGTCAGTCAGTAGTGAAATCAATTAGCAGTGAAGTCAGTCAGTAGTGAAGTCAGTCAGTGGTAAAGTCAGTCAGTGGTAGTCAGTCAGTAGTGAAGTCAGTCAGTGGTAAAGTCAGTCAGTAGTGAAGTCAGTCAGTAGTAAAGTCAGTCAGTAGTGAAGTCAGTCAGTAGTGAAGTCAGTCAGCGGTGAAGTCAGTCAGCAGTGAAGTCAGTTAGCGATGAAGTCAGTCAGTGGTAAAGTCAGTCAGTAGTGAAATCAGTCAGTAGTGAAGTCAGTCAGTGGTGAAGTCAGTTAGTAGTGAAGTTAGTGAAGTCAGTCGATGATGATGTTAGTCGGTGGTGAAATTAGTCAGTAGTGAAGTCAGTCGATGGTGAAGTTAGTCGGTGGTGAAGATAGTCGGCGGTGAAGTCAGTCAATAGTGAAGTCACTCAGTGGTGAAGCCAGTGAGTGGTGAAGTCAGTCAGTAGTGAGGTCCGTCAGTAGTGAAGTCAGTCAGTGGTAGTCAGTCAGTAGTGAAGTCAGTCAGTGGTAAAGTCAGTCAGTAGTGAAGTCAGTCAGTGGTGAAGTCAGTGAGTAGTGAAGTCAGTCGATGGTGACGTTATTTGGTGGTGAAGACAGTCAGTAGTGAAGTTAGTCGGTGGTGAAGACAGTCGGCGGTGAAGTCAGTCAGTAGTGAAGTTAGTCGGTGGTGAAGACAGTCGGCGGTGAAGTCAGTCAGTGGTAAAGTCAGTCAGTAGTGAAGTTAGTCAGTAGTGAAGTTAGTCAGTAGTGAAGTCAGTCAGTAGTGAAGTCAGTCAGTAGTGAAGTCAATCAGTAGTGAAGTCAGTCAGTAGTAAAGTCAGTCAGTAGTGAAGTCAGTCAGTAGTGAAGTCAGTCAATGGTGAAGTCAGTCAGTGGTAAAGTCAGTCAGTAATGAAGTCAGTCAGTAGTGAAGTCCGTCAGTAGTGAAGTCAGTCAGTGGTAGTCAGTCAGTAGTGAAGTCAGTCAGTAGTGAAGTCAGTCAGTGGTAAAGTCAGTCAGTAGTGAAGTCAGTCAGTGGTGAAGTCAGTGAGTAGTGAAGTCAGTCGATGGTGACGTTATTTGGTGGTGAAGACAGTCAGTAGTGAAGTTAGTCGGTGGTGAAGACAGTCGGCGGTGAAGTCAGTCAGTGGTAAAGTCAGTCAGTAGTGAAGTCAGTCAGTAGTGAAGTTAGTCAGTGGTGAAGTCAGTCAGTAGTGAAGTCAGTCAGTAGTGAAGTCAGTCAGTGGTAAAGTCAATCAGTAGTGAAGTCAGTCAGTAGTAAAGTCAGTCAGTAGTGAAGTCAGTCAGTAGTGAAGTCAGTCAGTGGTGAAGTCAGTCAGTAGTGAAGTCAGTCAGTGGTAAAGTCAGTCAGTAATGAAGTCAGTCAGTAGTGAAATCAATCAGCAGTGAAGTCAGTCAGTAGTGAAGTCAGTCAGTGGTAACGTTAGTCAGTGGTAGTCAGTCAGTAGTGAAGTCAGTCAGTGGTAAAGTCAGTCAGTAGTGAAGTCAGTCAGTGGTAAAATCAGTCAGTAGTGAAGTCAGTCAGTAATGAAGTCAGTCAGCGGTGAAGTCAGTCAGCAGTGAAGTCAGTTAGCGGTGAAGTCAGTCAGTGGTAAAGTCGGTCAGTAGTGAAGTCAGTCAGTAGTGAAGTCAGTCAATAGTGAAGTCAGTCAATGGTAAAGTCAGTCAGTAGTGAAATCAATCAGTGGTAAAGTCAGTCAGTAGTTAAGTCAGTCAGTGGTAAAGTCAGTCAGTAGTAAAGTTAGTCAGTAGTGAAGTCAGTCAGTAGTGAAGTCAGTCAGCGGTGAAGTCTTTCAGTAGTGAAGTCGGCGGTGAAGTCAGTCAGTAGTGAAGTCAGTCAGTGGTGAAGTCAGTCAGTAGTGAAGTCCGTCAGTAGTGAAGTCAGTCAGTGGTAGTCAGTCAGTAGTGAAGTCAATAGTGAAGTCAGTCAATAGTGAAGTCAGTCAATAGTGAAGTCATTCAGTGGTGAAGTCAGTCAGTAGTGAAGTCAGTCAGTGTTGAAGTCAGTCGGTGGTAAAGTCCGTCAGTAGTGAAGTCAGTCAGTAGTAAAGTCACTCAGTGGTGAAGTCAGTCAGTAGTGAAATCAGTCAGTAGTGAAGTCAGTCAGTGGTGAAGTCAGTCAGTAGTGAAGTCAGTCAGTAGTGAAGTCAGTCAGTAGTGAAATCAGTCAGTAGTGAAGTCAGTCAATAGTGAAGTCAGTCGGTGGTGAAGTCAGTCAGTATGGTAGTCAGTCGGTGGTAAAGTCCGTCAATAGTGAAGTCAGACAGTAGTAAAGTCAGTCAGTCGATGGTGAAGACAGTGGGCGGTGAAGTCAGTCGATTGTGAAGTTAGTCAGTGGTAAGGTCATTCAGTAGTGAAGTCAGTCAATGGTAAAGTCAGTGAGTAGTGAAGTCAGTCGATGGTGAAGTTAGTTGGTGTTGAAGACAGTTAGTAGTGAAGTCAGTCAGCGATGAAGTCAGTCGATGGTGAAGTCAGTCAGCGGTAAAATCGGCCGAAGGTGGTGAAGTCAATCAGTGGTGAAGTCGGTCGATGATCAAGTCAATCAGTTGTTAAGTCAGTCAGTAGTGAAGTCAGTCAGTAGTGAAGTCAGTCAGTAGTGAAATTAGTCAGTAGTGAAGTCAGTCAGTAGTGAAGTCAGTCAGTGGTGAAGTCAGTCAGTAGTGGAGTCAGTCAGTGGTAAAGTCAGTCAGTAATGAAGTCAGTCAGTAGTGAAATCAATCAGCAGTGAAGTCAGTCAGTAGTGAAGTCAGTCAGTGGTAAAGTCAGTCAGTAGTGAAGTCAATCAGTGGTAAAGTCAGTCAGTAGTAAAGTTAGTCAGTAGTGAAGTCAGTCAGTAGTGAAGTCAGTCAGCGGTGAAGTCAGTCAGCAGTGAAGTCAGTCAGTAGTAAAGTCAGTCAGTGGTAAAGTCAGTCAGTAGTGAAGTCAGTCAGTAGTGAAGTCGGTCAATAGTAACGTCAGTCTATGGTAAAGTCAGTCAGTAGTGAAATCAGTCAGTGGTGAAGTCAGTCAGTAGTAAAATCAGTCAGTAGTGAAGTCAGTCAGTGGTGAAGTCAGTCAGTAGTGAAGTTAGTGAAGTCAGTCAGTAGTGAAGTCAGTCAGTCAGTGGTGAAGTCAGTCATTAGTGAAGTCAGTCAGTAGTGAAGTCAGTCAGTAATGAAGTCAGTCAGTAGTGAAGTCAGTCAGTAGTGAAGTCAGTCAGCGGTGAAGTAAGTCAGCAGTGAAGTCAGTCAGCGGTGAAGTCAGTCAGCGGTGAAGTCAGTTAGTAGTGAAGTCAGTCAATAGTGAAGTCAGTCAATAGTGAAGTCAGTCAGTGGTAAAGTCAGTCAATAGTGAAGTCATTCAGTGGTGAAGTCAGTCAGTAGTGAAGTCAGTCAGTGGTGAAGTCAGTCAGTAGTGAAGTCAGTCGGTGGTAAAGTCCGTCAGTAGTGAAGTCACTCAGTGGTGAAGTCAGTCAGTAGTGAAGTCAGTCAGTAGTAAAGTCAGTCAGTGGTAGTCAGTCAGTAGTGAAGTCAGTCAGTGGTAAAGTCAGTCAGTAGTGAAGTCAGTCAGTAGTAAAGTCAGTCAGTAGTGAAGTAAGTCAGTAGTGAAGTCAGTCAGTAGTGAAGTCAGTCAGCGGTGAAGTCAGTCAGCAGTGAAGTCAGTTAGCGGTGAAGTCAATCAGTAGTGAAGTCAGTCAGTGGTAAAGTCAGTCAGTAGTGAAGTCAGTCAATAGTGAAGTCAGTCAATGGTAAAGTCAGTCAGTAGTGAAATCAATCAGTGGTAAAGTCAGTCATTAGTGAAGTCACTCAGTTGTGAAGTCAGTCAGTAGTGAAATCAGTCAGTAGTGAAGTCAGTCAGTAGTGAAGTTAGTGAAGTCAGTCAGTAGTGAAGTCAGTCAGTAATGAAGTCAGTCAGTAATGAAGTCAGTCAGTAGTGAAGTCAGTCAGTAGTGAAGTCAGTCAGTGGTGAAGTCAGTCAGTAGTGAAGTCAGTCAGTGGTAAAGTCAGTCAGTAATGAAGTCAGTCAGTAGTGAAATCAATCAGCAGTGAAGTCAGTCAGTAGTGAAGTCAGTCAGTGGTAACGTCAGTCAGTGGTAGGCAGTCAGTAGTGAAGTCAGTCAGTGGTAAAGTCAGTCAGTAGTGAAGTCAGTCAGTGGTAAAATCAGTCAGTAGTGAAGTCAGTCAGTAGTGAAGTCAGTCAGCGGTGAAGTCAGTCAGCAGTGAAGTCAGTTAGCGGTGAAGTCAGTCAGTGGTAAAGTCGGTCAGTAGTGAAGTCAGTCAGTAGTGAAGTCAGTCAATAGTGAAGTCAGTCAATGGTAAAGTCAGTCAGTAGTGAAATCAATCAGTGGTAAAGTCAGTCAGTAGTTAAGTCAGTCAGTGGTAAAGTCAGTCAGTAGTAAAGTTAGTCAGTAGTGAAGTCAGTCAGTAGTGAAGTCAGTCAGCGGTGAAGTCTTTCAGTAGTGAAGTCGGCGGTGAAGTCAGTCAGTAGTGAAGTCAGTCAGTAGTGAAGTCAGTCAGTGGTGAAGTCAGTCAGTAGTGAAGTCCGTCAGTAGTGAAGTCAGTCAGTGGTAGTCAGTCAGTAGTGAAGTCAATAGTGAAGTCAGTCAATAGTGAAGTCAGTCAATAGTGAAGTCAGTCAATAGTGAAGTCATTCAGTGGTGAAGTCAGTCAGTAGTGAAGTCAGTCAGTGTTGAAGTCAGTCGGTGGTAAAGTCCGTCAGTAGTGAAGTCAGTCAGTAGTAAAGTCACTCAGTGGTGAAGTCAGTCAGTAGTGAAATCAGTCAGTAGTGAAGTCAGTCAGTGGTGAAGTCAGTCAGTAGTGAAGTCAGTCAGTAGTGAAGTCAGTCAGTAGTGAAATCAGTCAGTAGTGAAGTCAGTCAATAGTGAAGTCAGTCGGTGGTGAAGTCAGTCAGTATGGTAGTCAGTCGGTGGTAAAGTCCGTCAATAGTGAAGTCAGACAGTAGTAAAGTCAGTCAGTCGATGGTGAAGACAGTGGGCGGTGAAGTCAGTCGATTGTGAAGTTAGTCAGTGGTAAGGTCATTCAGTAGTGAAGTCAGTCAATGGTAAAGTCAGTGAGTAGTGAAGTCAGTCGATGGTGAAGTTAGTTGGTGTTGAAGACAGTTAGTAGTGAAGTCAGTCAGCGATGAAGTCAGTCGATGGTGAAGTCAGTCAGCGGTAAAATCGGCCGAAGGTGGTGAAGTCAATCAGTGGTGAAGTCGGTCGATGATCAAGTCAATCAGTTGTTAAGTCAGTCAGTAGTGAAGTCAGTCAGTAGTGAAGTCAGTCAGTAGTGAAATTAGTCAGTAGTGAAGTCAGTCAGTAGTGAAGTCAGTCAGTGGTGAAGTCAGTCAGTAGTGGAGTCAGTCAGTGGTAAAGTCAGTCAGTAATGAAGTCAGTCAGTAGTGAAATCAATCAGCAGTGAAGTCAGTCAGTAGTGAAGTCAGTCAGTGGTAAAGTCAGTCAGTGGTAGTCAGTCAGTAGTGAAGTCAATCAGTGGTAAAGTCAGTCAGTAGTAAAGTTAGTCAGTAGTGAAGTCAGTCAGTAGTGAAGTCAGTCAGCGGTGAAGTCAGTCAGCAGTGAAGTCAGTCAGTAGTAAAGTCAGTCAGTGGTAAAGTCAGTCAGTAGTGAAGTCAGTCAGTAGTGAAGTCGGTCAATAGTAACGTCAGTCAATGGTAAAGTCAGTCAGTAGTGAAATCAGTCAGTGGTGAAGTCAGTCAGTAGTAAAATCAGTCAGTAGTGAAGTCAGTCAGTGGTGAAGTCAGTCAGTAGTGAAGTTAGTGAAGTCAGTCAGTAGTGAAGTCAGTCAGTCAGTGGTGAAGTCAGTCATTAGTGAAGTCAGTCAGTAGTGAAGTCAGTCAGTAATGAAGTCAGTCAGTAGTGAAGTCAGTCAGTAGTGAAGTCAGTCAGCGGTGAAGTAAGTCAGCAGTGAAGTCAGTCAGCGGTGAAGTCAGTTAGTAGTGAAGTCAGTCAATAGTGAAGTCAGTCAATAGTGAAGTCAGTCAGTGGTAAAGTCAGTCAATAGTGAAGTCATTCAGTGGTGAAGTCAGTCAGTAGTGAAGTCAGTCAGTGGTGAAGTCAGTCAGTAGTGAAGTCAGTCGGTGGTAAAGTCCGTCAGTAGTGAAGTCACTCAGTGGTGAAGTCAGTCAGTAGTGAAGTCAGTCAGTAGTAAAGTCAGTCAGTGGTAGTCAGTCAGTAGTGAAGTCAGTCAGTGGTAAAGTCAGTCAGTAGTGAAGTCAGTCAGTAGTAAAGTCAGTCAGTAGTGAAGTAAGTCAGTAGTGAAGTCAGTCAGTAGTGAAGTCAGTCAGCGGTGAAGTCAGTCAGCAGTGAAGTCAGTTAGCGGTGAAGTCAATCAGTAGTGAAGTCAGTCAGTGGTAAAGTCAGTCAGTAGTGAAGTCAGTCAATAGTGAAGTCAGTCAATGGTAAAGTCAGTCAGTAGTGAAATCAATCAGTGGTAAAGTCAGTCATTAGTGAAGTCACTCAGTTGTGAAGTCAGTCAGTAGTGAAATCAGTCAGTAGTGAAGTCAGTCAGTAGTGAAGTTAGTGAAGTCAGTCAGTAGTGAAGTCAGTCAGTAATGAAGTCAGTCAGTAATGAAGTCAGTCAGTAGTGAAGTCAGTCAGTAGTGAAGTCAGTCAGTGGTGAAGTCAGTCAGTAGTGAAGTCAGTCAGTGGTAAAGTCAGTCAGTAATGAAGTCAGTCAGTAGTGAAATCAATCAGCAGTGAAGTCAGTCAGTAGTGAAGTCAGTCAGTGGTAACGTCAGTCAGTGGTAGGCAGTCAGTAGTGAAGTCAGTCAGTGGTAAAGTCAGTCAGTAGTGAAGTCAGTCAGTGGTAAAATCAGTCAGTAGTGAAGTCAGTCAGTAGTGAAGTCAGTCAGCGGTGAAGTCAGTCAGCAGTGAAGTCAGTTAGCGGTGAAGTCAGTCAGTGGTAAAGTCGGTCAGTAGTGAAGTCAGTCAGTAGTGAAGTCAGTCAATAGTGAAGTCAGTCAATGGTAAAGTCAGTCAGTAGTGAAATCAATCAGTGGTAAAGTCAGTCAGTAGTTAAGTCAGTCAGTGGTAAAGTCAGTCAGTAGTAAAGTTAGTCAGTAGTGAAGTCAGTCAGTAGTGAAGTCAGTCAGCGGTGAAGTCTTTCAGTAGTGAAGTCGGCGGTGAAGTCAGTCAGTAGTGAAGTCAGTCAGTAGTGAAGTCAGTCAGTGGTGAAGTCAGTCAGTAGTGAAGTCCGTCAGTAGTGAAGTCAGTCAGTGGTAGTCAGTCAGTAGTGAAGTCAATAGTGAAGTCAGTCAATAGTGAAGTCAGTCAATAGTGAAGTCAGTCAATAGTGAAGTCATTCAGTGGTGAAGTCAGTCAGTAGTGAAGTCAGTCAGTGTTGAAGTCAGTCGGTGGTAAAGTCCGTCAGTAGTGAAGTCAGTCAGTAGTAAAGTCACTCAGTGGTGAAGTCAGTCAGTAGTGAAATCAGTCAGTAGTGAAGTCAGTCAGTGGTGAAGTCAGTCAGTAGTGAAGTCAGTCAGTAGTGAAGTCAGTCAGTAGTGAAATCAGTCAGTAGTGAAGTCAGTCAATAGTGAAGTCAGTCGGTGGTGAAGTCAGTCAGTATGGTAGTCAGTCGGTGGTAAAGTCCGTCAATAGTGAAGTCAGTCAGTAGTAAAGTCAGTCAGTCGATGGTGAAGACAGTGGGCGGTGAAGTCAGTCGATTGTGAAGTTAGTCAGTGGTAAGGTCATTCAGTAGTGAAGTCAGTCAATGGTAAAGTCAGTGAGTAGTGAAGTCAGTCGATGGTGAAGTTAGTTGGTGTTGAAGACAGTTAGTAGTGAAGTCAGTCAGCGATGAAGTCAGTCGATGGTGAAGTCAGTCAGCGGTAAAATCGGCCGAAGGTGGTGAAGTCAATCAGTGGTGAAGTCGGTCGATGATCAAGTCAATCAGTTGTTAAGTCAGTCAGTAGTGAAGTCAGTCAGTAGTGAAGTCAGTCAGTAGTGAAATTAGTCAGTAGTGAAGTCAGTCAGTAGTGAAGTCAGTCAGTGGTGAAGTCAGTCAGTAGTGGAGTCAGTCAGTGGTAAAGTCAGTCAGTAATGAAGTCAGTCAGTAGTGAAATCAATCAGCAGTGAAGTCAGTCAGTAGTGAAGTCAGTCAGTGGTAAAGTCAGTCAGTGGTAGTCAGTCAGTAGTGAAGTCAATCAGTGGTAAAGTCAGTCAGTAGTAAAGTTAGTCAGTAGTGAAGTCAGTCAGTAGTGAAGTCAGTCAGCGGTGAAGTCAGTCAGCAGTGAAGTCAGTCAGTAGTAAAGTCAGTCAGTGGTAAAGTCAGTCAGTAGTGAAGTCAGTCAGTAGTGAAGTCGGTCAATAGTAACGTCAGTCAATGGTAAAGTCAGTCAGTAGTGAAATCAGTCAGTGGTGAAGTCAGTCAGTAGTAAAATCAGTCAGTAGTGAAGTTAGTGAAGTCAGTCAGTAGTGAAGTCAGTCAGTCAGTGGTGAAGTCAGTCATTAGTGAAGTCAGTCAGTAGTGAAGTCAGTCAGTAATGAAGTTAGTCAGTAGTGAAGTCAGTCAGTAGTGAAGTCAGTCAGCGGTGAAGTAAGTCAGCAGTGAAGTCAGTCAGCGGTGAAGTCAGTCAGCGGTGAAGTCAGTTAGTAGTGAAGTCAGTCAATAGTGAAGTCAGTCAATAGTGAAGTCAATCAGTGGTAAAGTCGGTCAATAGTGAAGTCATTCAGTGGTGAAGTCAGTCAGTAGTGAAGTCAGTCAGTGGTGAAGTCAGTCAGTAGTGAAGTCAGTCGGTGGTAAAGTCCGTCAGTAGTGAAGTCACTCAGTGGTGAAGTCAGTCAGTAGTGAAGTCAGTCAGTAGTAAAGTCAGTCAGTGGTAGTCAGTCAGTAGTGAAGTCAGTCAGTGGTAAAGTCAGTCAGTAGTGAAGTCAGTCAGTAGTAAAGTCAGTCAGTAGTGAAGTCAGTCAGTAGTGAAGTCAGTCAGTAGTGAAGTCAGTCAGCGGTGAAGTCAGTCAGCAGTGAAGTCAGTTAGCGGTGAAGTCAATCAGTAGTGAAGTCAGTCAGTGGTAAAGTCAGTCAGTAGTGAAGTCAGTCAATAGTGAAGTCAGTCAATGGTAAAGTCAGTCAGTAGTGAAATCAATCAGTGGTAAAGTCAGTCATTAGTGAAGTCACTCAGTTGTGAAGTCAGTCAGTAGTGAAATCAGTCAGTAGTGAAGTCAGTCAGTAGTGAAGTTAGTGAAGTCAGTCAGTAGTGAAGTCAGTCAGTAATGAAGTCAGTCAGTAATGAAGTCAGTCAGTGGTAGTCAGTCAGTGGTGAAGTCAGTCGATGATGATGTTAGTCGGTGGTGAAATCAGTCGATGGTGAAGTCAGTCAGTAGTGAAGTCACTCAGTGGTGAAGTCAGTCGGTAGTGAAGTCAGTCAGTAGTGAAGTCAGTCAGTGGTGAAGTCAGTCAGTAGTGAAGTCAGTCAGTGGTTAAGTCAGTCAGTAATGAAGTCAGTCAGTAGTGAAGTCAGTGGTAAAGTCAGTCAGTAGTGAAATCAGTCAGTGGTAAAGTCAGTCAATAGTGAAGTCAGTCAGTAGTGAAATCAGTCAGTAGTGAAGTCAGTCAGTAGTGAAGTCAGTCAGTTGTGAAGTGTCAGTAGTGAAGTCAGTCGGTGGTAAAGTCCGTCAGTAATGAAGTTAGTCAGTAGTAAAGTCAGTCAGTGGTGAAATCAGTCAGTCAGTCGATGGTGAAGTTAGTCGGTGGTGAAGACAGTCGGCGGTGAAGTCAGTCGATGGTGAAGTTAGTCAGTGGTGAAGAAGGTCGGCGGTGAAGTCAGTCAGTAGTGAAGTCAGTCAGTGGTGAAGTCAGTCAGTAGTGAAGTCAGTCAGTGGTAAGGTCAGTCATTAGTGAAGTCAGTCAGTGGTAAAGTCAGTCGATGGTGAAGTTAGTCGGTGTTGAAGACAGTCGGTGATGAAGTCAGTTAGTGGTGAAGTCAGTCAGCGATGAAGTCAGTCGATGGTGAAGTCAGTCAGCGGTAAAATCGGTCGATGGTGGTCAATCGATGGTGGAGTCAGTTGGTGGTGAAGTCAATCAGTGGTGAAGTCGGTCGATGGTAAAGTCAATCAGTAGTTAAGTCAGTCAGTGGTAAAGTCAGTCAGTAGTGAAGTCAGTCAGTAGTGAAATTAGTCAGTAGTGAAGTCAGTCAGTAGTGGAGTCAATCAGTGGTAGTCAGTCAGTAGTGAAGTCAGTCAGTAGTGAAGTCAGTCAGTGGTGAAGTCAGTCAGTAGTGAAGTCAGTCAGTAGTGAAGTCAGTCAGTGGTAAAGTCAGTCAGTAATGAAGTCAGTCAGTAGTGAAATCAATCAGCAGTGAAGTCAGTCAGTAGTGAAGTCAGTCAGTGGTAGTCAGTCAGTAGTGAACTCAGTCAGTGGTAGTCAGTCAGTAGTGAAGTCAGTTAGTGGTAAAGTCAGTCAGTAGTAAAGTCAGACAGTAGTGAAGTCAGTCAGTAGTGAAGTCAGTCAGTAGTGAAGTCAGTCAGCGGTGAAGTCAGTCAGCAGTGAAGTCAGTTAGCGGTGAAGTCAGTCAGTAGTAAAGTCAGTCAGTGGTAAAGTCAGTCAGTAGTGAAGTCAGTCAATAGTGAAGTCAGTCAATGGTAAAGTCAGTCAGTAGTGAAATCAGTCAGTGGTAAAGTCAGTCATTAGTGAAGTCACTCAGTGGTGAAGTCAGTCAGTAGTGATGTCAGTCAGTGGTGAAGTCAGTCAGTAGTGAAGTTAGTGAAGTCAGTCAGTAGTGAAGTCAGTCAGTAATGAAGTCAGTCAGTAGTGAAGTCAATCAGTGGTAAAGTCAGTCAGTGGTGAAGTCAGTCAGTAGTGAAGTCAGTCGATGATGATGTTAGTCGGTGGTGAACAGTCGGTGGTGAAGTCAGTCAGTAGTGAAGTCACTCAGTGGTGAAGTCAGTCAGTAGTGAAGTCAGTCAGCGGTGAAGTCAGTCAGTCAGTAGTGAAGTCAGTCAGTGGTAAAGTCAGTCAGTAGTGAAGTCAGCCGATGGTGAAGTTAGTCGGTGTTGAAGACAGTCGGCGGTGAAGTCAGTTAGTGGTGAAGTCAGTCAGTGGTAAAATCGGTCAATGGTTAAGTCAATCGATGGTGGTGAAGTCAGTCAGTGGTGAAGTCAGTCAGTGGTGAAGTCAGTCAGTGGTGAAGTCGGTCGATGGTGAAGTCAGTCGGTGGTGAAGTCAATCAGTGGTGAGGTCAGTCAGCGATGAAGACAGTATTCTATTAAAACTAGAATCTCACATTTTTCAAAGAGTATCCATTTTTTGTTTCGATTTCAAACATTTCCTGATAATTAAAAAAAACCCGCTAGTTATATTTTATATGTTTGGCCCCCTAATTCGTCAGATTTAGACCATGAGCGGGGATGAATTGGCTATCTACGTTCACATTCGTAGATATAGAGATGTTAATACCCTGAAGTATCACAGTACACCCTGAGGTGAAGCTTCACGGTGTTAAGATCTCCAGATTTACAGTATAATGTCTTATAATGTCTAATGATTTGTATTAAGAAATTAACATACTTGCCATGTTATCTATTTAATCTATCCTTTATTGATATTTATTTTTATTTTCTCTGATATACATATATCAACAATCTTTGATTTTCTTACATTTTATCCTTTCCGTATAATGTTTTTTGTGTAATTGTTTACTTTAAAAATAGAAAAGTGTTATACAAACGAAGTTCAATACATACACTATAGATGAAAAATGCACAAAATAATATATTGGATGTGGTCGAGTGGTCTAGGGCGCTGGACGTAAGGCTAAGCGAATGATGCTGCAGTGTATCAATGGTGTGGGTTCAAATCCCGTCGAGGGAAGAACAAACATTTGACAGCTCTAAAATCTAATTCTAACACTGTTTGGTTTAATTTTCAGACGTGTATATATATTATATATTAATTATCTTTTGATACATATATTATTTTTGCTATTGTATTTTAAATTGTTTGTATGAAAACAAAATATATATATATATATATATAAAGATATTTTGTTTTCATACAAACAATTTAAAATACAATAGCAAAAATAATATATATATCAAAAGATAATTAATTAGCCATACATTTCCGCCTTAACATTAAGCCATTTTATTTTGTTAATTTGCTCTTGCTGTTTGGGAGATATGTAAAGGGTGGATCCCAACTTCGATTTCCCATTTATATGATATTGACAAGAACAAACGGACAGACGATGCTGTGCGCAAATCACAAAAATGGCGTCCGTTACCATTTTTTGAACTTAAAGTGACCAAAAGAACTCACGTTGGCTTTTGTGTCAGTTTATCTCAAAATTTTAAAATGAAACGTTTTCTGCAATAATCATGAATGGATTTGTAATCAAGGGGGTATAAACACCAAATTAATCTTATATATGACTATGTACGTCAGAGTATTGATAACATTTTGGTTGTACTTTACTCATGTAAGTACATGCGTTCGAGATTAGTCTGAACAAAATGTGTGATACTTTAAAGGCAGAATTCAAACTTCAAAAAACTGGATTTTCCTGTTCAAAACCAGAAGCATTATACACATGTCAGGTAGGTAAAATTAATGAAAATGTAAAGCAAACATTTCCGACCATTTCTTTTCATTTTTCACCTTCTCTGTTAAAATACAATACTAAAACTATGGTTAACTGACACATTTATCGTAAATAAATAAAATATACAGTAAGTACGGATTATCTTATTATTTAGCCGTAAAGATGTTACAGACGTACATGACAGACAATATAGTCTCGGTGGTATCATGGTAAGCATATAAACTCGGTAGTATCATGGTAAGCATATAAACTCGCTGGTATAGTACAAAGCAACCATCATATATAACTTGTTCATTAAAAGTAACGAATTTCTCACTTTGGTAGAGCTGAAAATTTGTTCACTTGGCGTTAAACAACAATCCATTCATGGAAGTACTCCCCTGCCAAATTTTAAAATTGACGATTAAATACTAAAAAGGATAAATATTTCAGATGAGTTCGAAGGATATGAAAACATAGACATGTAAAACCTATTAATGCGTATTGTACGTCGATCCTTCTTTTAACATATTTTTATTTCTACCTAATAATAACATTGATTTGTAATGAATTGTTTTTAATTTCGTTTTAGTGGAAATGGCACCCTGCAATATACTTGACTGTTCGCATCGTAATGGCAGCTTACGCTCTTGGTGTTTTGATCACAGTGTGCGTGATGTCAGTAGGAACCGACGACAAAAGTATAATGGTGTATCTAACAATATGGACTTTTATATTGCTGACTTTTTATCTATGGTTGGCTGTTGCAGTGGCAGTCCTATTCAAGCCAAAAATCAAAAAAATTGGTTCAACTATTTGTGGTATAGAAAATCCAGATTATGGTACAAATGTTTCAATGGACAATAATAGAGAAAGTAGTGTGATTAGGGAAGACAAGTTAGATATTCCATGGTTCCTGAAACTGACATGGCTTCTTGGAAATGTCGTTCAAGTGTTTGAAATCATAGTTACAGTAATTTACTTTTCTCTTTTATTTCCAAATATGGAGAACAGAGGCTTTTTATTCAACGATTTGAATATGCATGTTGTTAACACCTTGTTTGTTTTAATAGACTTTTGCATTGGTGCAAGACCAGTGCATATCTTACATTTTATACATCCAACTATATACGGTCTTGCTTACATAATATTTAGTGTAATTTTTTGGACACAAAATCACGAGAAGAATATTATTTACTCTGTTTTAGATTGGAATTCACCTGGGTTTGCTGTCGGCCTAGTTTGTGTTTTAGCGTTTGTGATAATTCCTACAATGCAAATTGTATATTTTGGGTTATATCATTTACGATTACGAGTGTTTACTAAGATATACAAAACGTCTTATTTTCAAGATTGATGAACCAGATGTGGTTTGTGTGCTGTTGTGTTTTTTGTAGTACATTTTGTACCATATTTAGTATTACAGCGGTATGTGCTAGAAAGGTACAAATTGAAAATTCAAGCACCAAAAATTGAACTTTTCGTGACATCTGCAGATCTGCAAATTAAAATACGTGGCAACATGACTTATGGCGTCCTGATCATCACACACAATTTTATAGTTTTACTATCCATAACTGTAGGATTGACATTAAGTAATCGTCGAAGGGTCTATTGTACTCAATACTACCTTGTCTGATTGTGTGTGTGTCATCAGCTATACAATATTAGTTGTTTTATTGGTTTATAAAATGTCTAGAATTGCATCAATTGTTTTATGTTAGTTTGTGCACACCAATTCAACGTCAATTCTTCAAAAGTAGCATTGTTTCAGGTTGTCGTGCATATAATTACACCACGAACAACCAGAAACATTGTTAATAAAGAGTTGAAGATACCAAAGGGGCACTCAAAATCCGCAAATCGAAGAACACAATGGCCAAAAGACAAAGGACAAACAACATTCTTCAAAACACTACACATAAAACCAAAAATCGAGCAACGCGAACCCCACTAAAAACCGGGGATGAACTCACGTGCTCCGGAAGGGTAAGCAATTCCTGCTCCACTAATGGCACTTTGGTCGTAATGCATTCCTGTTTTAAACATAATTTCCCATGGGAATTGTTCCATCAAAAATATACCAACTCATAGGGAGTTCACCTCCCATTATAGCTGGTAATATTGCGCTTAAAATTGACATGTAAGAGAATTTAGACTGGTTCGCTGTCGTTATACCGTTAGTACATACATATAATTATCCAATAAAAGTTCAGAGAACCAGTCTACATTTGTATTTTTAATTTGGCCAGTACAAACTACAAAATGTTGACTGTTGTCTGTTTAGATGTTGAAATATTAGTCTAATCCTTTGATCATGTGACAAATTTCTCTGAAATTTATTAAACCCGTTTTTAGAAATGTCATTGTTGTTCACGGGTTTTTGACGTCTGTTTGAAGAGTGATTGTGTTGTTCATGGTTGACATTGTCCATATCTCGATTCGGTCGGTTCCATCTGTTACCTTTACACCCGATACGTCGAGTAATGTGCATGCTCAAGACCTCTTCTTTACTTTACCATGATGTGGCTGTTTTGCAACACAGTGTAAAGCAATACCTTCAGCCATTTTTAACAGAACCTATCACCATCCATATTATACGCACCGTTTGGTAGTCTGAAAGTGTCATCATTGTCATTTACTCGATAATGCAAGCATATAATTATTATTTAGATACATGTGAGTTCGCATTGTAAAGACAGTTTCGTTGCCATTTTTGCGTTTAACAAAACTTTCTGTTAAACGAGAAAAATAGGAAAATCAATTTTACCAATTCGATGTCCGCCATCTTGAGATGATGATAACTTAAGTTACGATCATCTGTGATTACCATTACCGTTATATTTCTATTGCCGCCAAATAAAATACCGGTAATCGGCCTTATTTTTACCAGCTGTGTGTAGCGCTACAACCAAAACTCGTCGTTGCCGGTTGTACACGGTGACCTTTTGTTATGTATTAGGTAAAAATAAAGAACATTACTCTTCATGACTACAGACATATTTGTTGAACGTGTTATTATAATATATATATATAGTGATACGGCCCATATAAAATATTTATTTTCAGTTATTAAAAAGTATACTAGTAACAATAAAAGCTTGGGTATAGTAGGCTTTATATCCCAACTGACAACAAACGATGGTCATTCATGACAGGGTAATAAAAAAGATTGGTTGTCGAATGTTAAATAATCCACTATTAAACTACAATGTATTTTATAATAATACAATATTTCTTTAATTGCCATTTAACATTCCATATTCCATTCCATTAATAAATCAAACTTATAAATCTCTTGCAAGACAGTGACTATTTCATAGGGATTAGGGTTATGGTGTTTAACGTCACTTTCAATAATATTTCAGTTATATTGTGGCGGTGACTATTTTATATAACAGAAAGTGCCAATGAAAAAGAATGGAATAGAATTTAAGCGAGGTGTAACAACAAATTTGGGAAAGGCGAGGAATGGAAAGAGGGGGTAGGTGAATGTACACGTCGGTGGATTATGATAACGGTACCCCTGTTCGTCTCTTTTACCGAAATTTCCAGAGTTTTGTGTCTAATTTGGCAAATGTTCACGTACAAGGTAGAAGTTTATCAACACATGATTGACTAAGGTCAAAATTAAAGGAAGCTTATCAGAAAATAAATGATACTTAGGTCATAAAATGAAAAATCACCTGGACATGATGACATTATCAGTATCACTTGTTACTGGTCTTTTGACCTTGTGACACGTCACTAATTTATTTGAACACAGGTTGACGCATTAAATTACATTTGTAATTTATTTTTAGAGTTTTCATTGAATCTTATCTACACATTAGGAGTGATTGTTCCACTGATTCAAATCCGAGGTTGTCCTTTAAAAATAAATGGCTTCTTCAAGGTTTACGAGTTTTAGCTTAGGAAATAGTGAGCGAGTAATTGTTGTTTAACGCCAATTCAACAATTTTTCAGCTATATCTTGGCGAGAACAAGTTAATTTTCAATGAGGTTATGATGAGGTTCGATTTGTACTAGACCAACACTCTGAGTTTGATTTTTATAGTGCTAGCTCACTGAAACAGTCCGCGGATAGACATGTCGCCCCATTCGGACACATTATCCTGATTCCGAGCCAAACAGTCTTTGCTCTTTCTCCTATTAAATGCTGTGTGCTTAGCGGATTTTATAGTCTTTGGTTTGACCCGACCGGGGCTCGAACCCACGATCTACCGCACTCGAGGCGAGCATACTAACCGTTACTCACCGATGTGGTAGTTTAGGAAATACAATTATCATTCATTCTAATATAACAAACATATGGTGGATATAAGCATTCTTGTTTCTGATTGGTCAATATACAAAAACAAATATTGTTCTTATTATTAGAAATATCATGAGTTGTATGAATAGTTCGTTTCATTGTTTACTGAGTAATAATAAAATCTTGTAACATGAATATATTCTTTTCCTTTGATCTTTTAATGGTTTATATACCAGAATGTAAGCAACAGCTAAGAACCATGAAATAATACACGTAGATACGAGATATTGCACACTTTAAATATGGGTCGTAGTTTGATTACTCTCAGAGAGCCGTGCAACAATCAACGACCTATATTGTTCACAGGTTAGCTGCGGAATTGTAGCCCTTGTGATATTTTTTCTATGGTCACAAAAAAAAAAAAAAAAAAAATCTTCGAAATTACTGTGCCAGTTGGAACCAATATTTACAGCATTGATGCTTAGAATGTCATCTGCAAAAAAGTTTTATATCGGACAAAAACATGTCCGATATAGACATTCCTGTTACAGGATTGACCAACATACAACGATATTGTTTCATGCTCTGAAACTACTATGCTAGTTGTAACCAAACTTTGCAGAAATGAAATTCTCAACGACGAAAAAAATACAAAAATGTTCTTACAAGTTCAAAAATTCATTCAAGACACAGGTCGTTTCACAATAAATTGACTACTGTATGATAATGTGTGCTGATGTTTATATTGTTTACCGTTCGCGACTGACCTCGAAAGTTTATTTCTATTGTTCTTTTCTGTTCTTTTTTACTTTTTATTTACAACAGTATCACTGTCGTCAAAGAGCTCCGATCGAAAATGTTTGGTCAACATCCTGGATATTTTAAAGCGGTATTTTTAAAGCAGACACGGATAATTATCGTAAGTATTTATAAATATACTGTGTATATAATGTTTTGAATTATGATGCTTTATGATTGTTATTATTATTAATTTCATTTTTTGTCCAAATATCATTTATTTGTGCAGTGTAAAATTAGATTTTTCTATAAGTTATAAGGAATCCGGCTTCAAAATCATTACAATCAGCTGAAATATCGCTATAGCTTGCATTTACGAATGAATTAAATGTTGCCCAAAAAGAAAAAAATATTGATGAATGATTGATTTTACCTAATAATACTATTTTGTTGATGAAAAGTCAATTAGTAACTAGTTATACCCTAAAACATGATGTCAACAGATGTTTTTGAAATCCGGCTTGGTCAAAATGTAAACATGTATACAAATCGGTTGGGTCATTTATAAATAACCGGGTTTGTCAGTATGTAAATACCACTGATCTTATTGTAATTGAGCATTATATTGCAATTTAACAATAGCTATGATTAGGAAATATCTCAAAGGCGATAAATACTGATCCATAGTATGAATATACGCCATGGCTGCTAATTTCAGCTACTTTGAACAATAAAAAAATCGTTATTTCTATATTAAATTGCTACTGTCGCGAACACTTGATTTTTTTTAATGCTTTTTGTGGCACTGACATCACGATTGGTGCTCAATACGCTACACTCACTTTAAGTAGTTATCCAGGCGCATCAATTGAGTAGTGGGAGATTCTTTTTATAACGCAATATTTTAATTTTATACTCGTTGATAACGAAGTATGTCACTCTGTGGAAATAACTTCATGAATACGATATTTAAGTTTCTTCACAGTATAATGTTTACATTAACATTACAGATAAGCAAATTAACAAAGGCTGTAATATTGAATTCCTTTCCGCACGGTCGATTTTGGCAGTTTGTATACAAAGAAAATGTTAGGTGTACTCGAATAATGCAACGTTCGTTACAAGTTGTAATACGACAAATGTTCGTGCTTTGCTCACTGAAATGTCGTTCACCTTTCATTCTGCTTTGTGGAAACTTAATACAAGCAGAATCTTCTATAGGTGCTTCCCACCAAAGTTCGGTTCATTTGGCTAGGCAGTTTCAGAGAAGAAGATTGTTAGAAATCGGCCAATCAGAAACAAGAATTGTCTGTGGCGACAATGTTTGTCAACGGATCGGGATGAAATGTGCAATCTTTATAGAAGACCTTCCATAGTTGCTTCCTACCAAGTTTCGGTTCATTTGGCTAAGCAGTTTGAGAAGAGAAGATTTTTTTTAAATCGGCCAATTAGAAACAAGAATTATCTGTGGAGACCATGTTTGTTAACGGATCGGGGTGAAATGAACAATCTTTATAGAAGACCTTCCATAGTTGCTTCATACCAAGTTTCGGTTCATTTGGCTAAGAACTTTTAGATGAGAAGATTTTTGTTTTTAATCTTCCAATCAGAAACAAGAATAGCCAATCGTAATTACTCGGCCATTCTCGCTACCCTACAAATAACCTCGTATGCATTAGGCGTATAAATCGCACTACTTTTCACATGTCAGTTACATGAAAGTTTGATAAAGTTATATCTTAAACAATTTTCTATATTTCAATTATTTTCATGGATAAAAGTTAAAGTTTTGATTAGTTTTGCATGAATTGATTATATTTTACTTAGTATGTCTTCCATATTGGATTTTCGTGGACTTTATTTTTGTGCGGCTTAACTTAACTTTACTTCCGGCAAACAATTTAAGAAGAATTTCTACTATCTACGTACTAACCCGAATAATCCAGTCGTTATATTACTCTCCCGCTAGTCGCTGCATTCATCCAGCGAAAGTGCCGATAGAGGGCGCAGTATTATTCAAGTTATCTACGTACGAGGTTATTTGTAGGGTAGCGAGAATGGCCGAGTAGTTACGATTGCAAGAATCGCTTGTGGCGACCATGTTTGTTAAGGGCAGTTTAAAAAAAAAATGGCTCCTACTGCTATAGCTGTCTAATTTACTCATTTTTATGATTTTATTGGATCTAAATAGTTCAAAAGATCTGTAATGATTTGATGTTTGTTACTGCAAAAAATCTTTAAGATATCTAGAATAACAAAATAAATATGTCCAAAAAACATGTCAAAATTGTCAGGAGTGCAACCCTTTTTTGTGACACTGTAAAAAATCCTTAATTTTCAACAACCTACCACAGTGCTAAATCAAACAATATGTTATCAAAATCTATTTAATCCCAAACTTTGATATGTTGACATACTTTAAGATAGCATTAGATCATGCTTCACATTTATTATTACATAAAAATATGGCTTTGTAAAAAAAAGATGTACCTAGTCAGGAGTGCAACAAACATTTATGCAAGTTTTCCTAAATTACATTGTAGAAATGTTGTCTTTTAGTTTTCAAAGATATGAGGTATAAATAAATCTTAATACATCATTGCTGCTTAAAGGATACACTAAAATCAGTAGTAAGGCCAAGAATGTCACATTAAAGGCAGCACCCTCAAATGTCAGGAGTGCAACATTTGATATTTTCTTAGACATATTTTCTTTTAAATGTAACTAAAATCACATTTGTCTTTCTATTTCAACAGAAACTGACGAAGAGAACAGATAAAACCCATTTACCTGTTTGAGATACATAAAATATCTCTCACAGAAGCATTTGATTCATGTCAGGAGTGCTACTAGTTTTAAGTGATCTTCTACACAGTCTAAATATAGCTTTTTATATGGATGATTTAAATAAAATGAGATTCTGTCAAGTTTAGAATAATGTTTGAAAAAATTAAAAGTGCCAATAGCATTTTATGTACTTTTAATTTTATGTAATAAAGCATTTTTGTTCATTTTAAATGGTCTCATGCTTTAATATATATTAGGTATTAATACTAGAGACATTCTCTGACAAGGGAATATGTTTTCTAGGTTCATTAGCTATTGGAGATTAATTGACTTGATAAAGTTTATGATAAATGCATTTATCTATTTTCTTATAGATAATTTATGGTTAACCATGTAAATGTTGCACTCCTGACATAAATATTTAAAAATCATTGAAATTTTAAATTTGATATAATTAATTTTCTAAGTATCCAAAAAATATTTGTAATTGTACATTAAACATCTATTTTCAATATTAATTTAGATTAATACATGTTTTAAATGTTTTTGTATAGTATATTTCAAAAATAAGTTGGAATTTTCGAGAAGTATGGCCGTAAACAAGTTACAAATAACTAGAAAAATATTACTTTAAGAAACAATTATCATTAAAACTTGGTAAAACTAATGCTTGAAAGAACACCAACTGATTTTTTCCCCTGTGAATTGTTTTTAAGTTAATATCTCTTCTTTTTCTTGATGGCAATATAATGTCAGGAGTGCAACATATCCTGATAAAATAGTACCATTGATAAAATAATGATAATTTATAATAAATTGCCTTTTCTAGCCTATAAAAATATTCTAATTATTTATTTATGATTTATCTAATATATTAGAGTGGTATAATACAAATTTTCAAATGTACATAATTAAAAATATTGCTGTTAAAACTGGGTATTAAAGAAGTGGTATGGCAAAAAATTGTTACAAATTTCCAAATACAGTAGAGTTCGTTTATAACGAAGTCCAGGGGACTCTCGATCTTAGTTCGTTATAGGCATCGTTTGTTATAAGAGAAACAATGTAGAATTACCTTCCCTTTTGAACATCGTACAGTAGAACTTCGCTGGCTCGAACTCGAAGGGACTGTCAAAATCTGTTCTAGCTATCGGTAGTTCGAGCCACCGAGGTCGCGTAATTTTAGAGAGAAAAAAACTGGTTCTGACCCGGGGCAGTTTCATTACGCTATGATAACTGATGCACAGTAAAGTGGACCTTTATCGTAAAAAAAATATTTAATCCTTTAGACAGTTCTCAAAGACTACGGTTTCTGAATACCTCTTTGGTATCTTCAAATGTTCCTTAGAAACATTTTTTCAACTTTGTTCGCGATCTATTTTATAAACAGGAAATATGAGGTCGGCTATTAACGCTTGGATCGATATCGGTATCATGCTGATAATTCGGATATATATTTTTAATGGACAAATTTAAGATTGTAGCCATTTTCCTTTTTTTTTAATTTGAATTTGAAGAACAATTGTTTCTTTTTGGTATTATATACACATAAAAACTCAGGTTAATCATAATTTCAGAACGAGTACATTTCTTTTGTTTTTGGTATTTAGATGAACCTTGAGACCACGCAGTTTGTTGTTTAAGTGTCTGTCTCACAGAAAACCATGCAAAATCCAAAAAAATATAACAAAGCTAATTTCAGTAAGAAAAAAAAGTTATACATTTTCTAAATATTTGATGCCTAGTATTTTAAAATATATCATACATATTTCCTATATAGTTTCATTTTTGTTGTAAAATGAGGATTTCCATTTTAGCCCTTAACCATTGCAAAAATCCTTAAAAAGGGTTAAAAACGCCCCTATTTTTGACGGATTATTATTGTTAATATATAACTCAGATGTAAAAAATCGCATTGTTTCCTCAAAGTATAATGTTTAAAGACAGTGATCCACAGGCGCATGGGGCATGGATTTCGTTTCCTCCTCCCCCTTTTCTCTACTACCCCCCCCCCTTTTTTCAAAATTTTTATATAAATCATTCCTTTTTCAAAATTTTCATAATCTTTCGTTTTTTCTTCATTTGACAATATCAGTAGACGTCATACATCATGAATAATACATGTATTCTTTTTCCACATTTTTTCGACTGATACAGTATAAGAGAGAAGGTATGCAACTCCATTTTCATATTTCGCGCCATATCGCTCACCTTGGTTGGGAAACCCCAGTGTTTTTTTACACTTTTTACCTTGTCTACATATGGCACTGTCGTATCAAACTGTTTCTAAGACACTTACCTAATTGCCCATGTTCGTATTTCAGTCCGTACGTCGATCTTTTCCAAGAAATCTCGCCGAGAATAGCGAAGCAGCTTCGTTTCTAGGTCAAACTACATCATACAAGACGGAAGTGCAACAACGATAACACGGGGTTTTTTACGAATGGAATACTTGCAATGAAAAACCCAGATGCGCTCCGAATATTTTTCCCGGAATTTTTTGGCGGAAAATATAAATCGCTGAAAAAACATAACAGCAGACGGATTATTTCCACCATTTCGTAAGAATGGCACAACGACCATCTGAATATGGAAACACTGAAATAATTTCATGGTAAATAACTGTTAACACATTCAAAGAATTTCTCTGGGAGAAATTCAAACTGAGAAATAGATATGATTGAATGGTTAGAACTGAAGTCAAAATTTCAATGAAAAAGAAATATTCAGCTTGCCTCTACTTCAAATTATTAAAATCATACCCAAACAAATACATATACAGCTAAAAAATACAAAATAAATAAAAAAAACAAAGGAAGAAGAAGCTGAGAACAGCTATAGAATGGGACTATGGCATTTTACCCCCTTCCACAATAAAAGGGCTCCCAACTGATAAAAATGTGCGGTCCATAGATTTACCCAAAAACAAGTAAAAAAACACATCATAAGGGAACGACCATTTAACTTGAAATGTATGGTTTTTTTCTAAAAAAATATTCTGATTCCCAATGATGCTGAAAAAAATATTCTGATTTTGGTGGAGGAAAAAAAAAATTTGATTCAGAGTTTTTGTCATATAACATAATGTTAAATTCTGGAAAAAAAATTCGCGCTTTGCACGACAAAAAAATAAATATTCTAACTCTTGTGTTGTCCGAAAAAAAATTCATTTAATTACAAACACCTAGGTTTTTTTTTATCCTTGTATACATGTATATATATATGCCTGTGGGGATGCAGTTGAAAATAATATTTTCCATTATTTTTATGTTTGTCCATTGTTCATAAGACACAGAATACAACTTTTTAATTCTCTAAGAAAGTTTCAAGATGTTTTAAATTTGGATATATTATTGAAAGGCTCACCAATCCTTACTGTAGAGGAGAATACTGAGATATTCGATGCTGTTCACCATTTCATTACTGGTAGTAGAAGATTCACATGATTCATTAAATTTTCTTTGTATTTGGTTATATAACATTGAAAAGTCTTCCTATATATACATGTAGCTCCAAATCTTTAATTTTTTCAGCTTAATTATTAGCTGTAAATCTTTCAATTATTCAGGTCTTCCTTCCACCTCCCCCCTTTATCCAATTTGTACTTGCCTATCTCAATCACAATCACTATTTTGTTTAGATATTTCCCCCCTTATTTACTTATTTGTCTCTTCTTCCTCCATCTCTCCCAAATTCCCTTTATTCAATCATAAATATATATACTGAAAAAGAGTTAATTCATATTGATATGGTGGACCTCACTTAATTAGTGATTTTGATTTCATAATTTCAGTTTACATGTTGTATATATTGTGTGTTAAATGTAAGTTCAGTCTATCCATCATGCTATGCCAATTCATCATCATTAATATTATAAATAATAATAGCTTAAATATAAAGCCATAATTTGGAATTATATCATACCTATTAAAAAGGGGAAAAAAAAGGAAAAAAAACTTTTTTTGTATGATCCTGCTATTAATATACATATTATATCATACCTATTAAAAAAAAAAAAGAAAAGAAAGGGAAAAATCTTTTTTGTTTTGATTGTATGATTCTGCTATTAATATACATGTGTTTATGCTTGGTAATTAAGATGAATTGCATGTATACATGATGGGTAGATTGCTCTATGTCTTATGTAAATTGTGTTCTAATTGTTCCATCTTGTTGTTGGAGAGGATTTGTATTGGCATAGCCTGTTATCCAATCCTATTGATTTATCAATAAAATATTTGAAATAAATATAAAAAATGGCAGCCATGCAATTTTGTTTTTCTGAAGTGTGTGGGGTTTTTTTTCTGAATTAAGAGTTTTACTGTTTATTTGAGAACTATGCACACAATATAATTTTTTTTATTAATAACTTTAAAGCAAATTTACCAATCCACTTACAAAATGAGTTAATGCATCTGACATTTCAACAGAATTAATGGGTTATTCTTATAACAAGATTTGGTTTCTTCTGGAAATAAGTAAATGCACAACCCAAGGAAAATAGTAAAAGTCTCTCCTGTGTTGTTTACCTCTGTGTCTCAAACTTTTGACGATTTTTGTCGTCAAAAATGTTTTACCAGTCCCTGCCTGGCCAAGAATAAGCAAGTTATGGCCACTCAAAGCAAGCTGGTATGCCTGAAGTTGGTCTTCGTCCATTTTTCATCTGTTATTTACGGTTTTACAAGGTTACATGTGGTTTCTAAAATGTTCCGGGGAAAATATTCGGAGCGCATCTGGGTTTTTCATTGCAAGTATTCCATTCGTAAAAAACCCCGTGTTATCGTTGTTGCACTTCCGTCTTGTATGATGTAGTTTGACCTAGAAACGAAGCTGCTTCGCTATTCTCGGCGAGATTTCTTGGAAAAGATCGACGTACGGACTGAAATACGAACATGGGCAATTAGGTAAGTGTCTTAGAAACAGTTTGATACGACAGTGCCATATGTAGACAAGGTAATAAGTGTAAAAAACACTGGGGTTTCCCAACCAAGGTGAGCGATATGGCGCGAAATATGAAAATGGAGTTGCATACCTTCTCTCTTATACTGTATCAGTCGAAAAAATGTGGACACAGAATACATGTATTATTCATGATGTATGACGTCTACTGATATTGTCAAATGAAGAAAAAACGAAAGATTATGAAAATTTTGAAAAAGGAATGATTTATATGAAAATTTTGAAAAAATGGGGGGTAGTAGAGAAAAAGGGGAGGAGGAAACGAAATCCATGCCCCATGCGCCTGTGCAATGATCACCAAAAACAATTTTTGAAAAAAAACTTTGTGAAAATTTTTAAGGCTATCACAAAATATGCTATATAGGCAAATTTTCAAAATCAGTAAAAATCCTTAATTTTGATGCACAATATTGGAGTTGGGGGAGATTTCTTTGACTTGAACAGACCAATCTCAAAACTAAAATATATAAAAAATCTGCCTTTGGCAAATAATTTGCAAAAAAGTTCTTGCACCCAAAAGTATGGTCATGTGTGCAATTTTAGCTTAAAAGGCATTGCTTAAAATATATGCAAATTTTTGCAATAAACTATTAGTGATTCTTATTATGCGAGCTTAAGCGAGCTTAAGCGAGCTCTTTATGGTATAGAATGTGTACTTAGGATTTTTTAACAAACATGGTTGAACATATTGTCGAAGAAAAAAAAAATCTACGTTTTGTAAACACCGATTTCCGGGTAACACACTAACACACTCAACTAATGAAGATCTTCTTAACATAAAGCGTAAATGTGATCCTGAAGTCTCGTACCCTCTCTCGTACGTCCGATACCACTGAAACCTGAAACCCGTGTGTAATAAAAGTCATTTTGCCAGCTTGTTTTACTTATATTGATATTTTTTAATTTATTAAATCTCTTCTGACATACTGACAAGAATTTTTGTTTCTACGCGGAAGTTAACTTTTGAGATTTCGTAAGGAACGATAACTCGAATAAAGGAACGACAGCTCGATTGAATGAGACTAGATTCGGCCCTAAAAAAAGTCGTCCCTAATATATCTCGGCCCAAAAAATCTCGACACTTTTTGATGAAATTGTCAGATAATTTTCAGATGAGCGAGCATTCATGGCCGTGCCGATTTCATATTAAAGGTGATTTGTGTGTTTATTGTAAATAAATTACATATGATATATCCTTTTAATTCCCTTTTTCAATCCGGACTTTAACGTTGAGCAAGAAAATACACATGTCTATCTGATAGAGAAAGTGACGGAATAACCTCCCCTTTCGGAAGTCTTCACTTCTAAGATTATAAAATTAGAAATGGCAGCCTCCAGTGGATAAACAACACCGTGTTATTTTTCTAACTTTTGCAACTTGCCATGCAATTCAAACATTATACATATATTCCAATGTAAAGCTGATGCAGCTTTCCTTATCGTTGGCCTGAAATCATCTGAAAATATACATGGAAAAGCACTGCCTGAGGCCCTTTTTATCTTGTACATAGCGGAATTGTCGACAACGATTCATTGAATCTCAAATTATACCAGAAACAGAGAATACTTTGGGACTAGATGGAGGAGAGACAAAGTTCTATGTGTATATTCAAAGCACAACAATGGAAAGGCCAGATCTAGAGAGGACCATGGAGCAAGTCCTTCCTTATGGTAAGAGTAATATGAAACAGGCACTGCCTGGAAAGCTCGCGAAGCTAATCACTAATTAGATATCCTTGGTCTTGGATGAGCAAACATATACAAAACTTTATGCTTATGTACATATAATTATTTACCAACTTTGCCTTAAAATAGAAATTTGGTTTACTAGTGACCACCAGTAGACATAATAGAGTATGTAAATGTTGCACATAGCATCTACTATCTAGGGTAAGGGTAATAGCAAAATTACCGAACTCCGAACAATCTTACAAAGGGAAAGTCAAAACTCATAAGTATATAAACAGACAAAATCAGTCAACAACCGGAAAACTGTGAAAACCGTAATGACCCTGACTTGGTACAGGCATTTCTAAAGAAATGGTGGGTTGAATCAGATTTTAAAGTGCCAAACCTCCCGCTTTCATTACGGCTCAAAGTTTCCGGCTGTCACTATAACAGTATTTATAACAATACTTGGGTAAAACAGCTGTAAAAGCAGCACCAAACTCAGTGAAGTAAATGTCAAAGACACTTTTACGTCACACATTGATAAAAAAATATTTTGACATTTTTGTTGACACCTTATCTTTATACATCCATCGTTTATAATCTTTTCTGCAGAGACGGAATATATTTTGACAAGATCTTGGTATCGGAATATAAACTTTTTAAGAGATCGAATAAGGCGAATCTTTTTGTAAATGTTGCACATAACATAGGGTCTGAGACACTCTTCAAGATCACAGGTACTTGTGGACAGGACCCTATGGTGCCTCTGATTGCCCATCCCTCCTTTTTTTTCATGTACACAACATTTTGCAACTTTCTATGTATCACTGTATGACATATATACAAAAAAAAAACAATCAAAGAGCAGTTTCTATCCATACTGGGTTTCTGACATGCATAAGGTTTTGAGTGTTTTTCTTTGAAACATTTTGGGCAATTGTGTATTTTATCAATACCTGATGCAATTAAGAGAATATAAATATAAGCTTGAGTTTGCTCTAGGAATAATCCAGAGCAGACGATCGGATTGCGCAATCGTGTTATTTTTAGCGACTCGTTACTTTCCGTGTAGGATTCGATAATTATCGGTTACCAATTTCACGCAATCGTAACTACTCGGCCATTCTCGCTACCCTGCAAATAACCTTGTATGCATTAGGCATATAAATCACACTACTTTTCACATGTCAGTTACATGAAAGTTTGATAAAGTTATATTTTAAGCAATTTTCTATATTTCAATTAAAGTTTTAATTAGTTTTGCATGATTAGATTTTACTTAGTATGTCTTCCATATTGGATTTTCGTGAACTATATTTTTGTGCGGCTTAACTTAACTTAACTTCCGGCAAACAATTTAAGAAGAATTTCTACTATGTACGTACGAGGTTATTTGCAGGGTAGCGAGAATGGCCGAGTAGTTACGATTGCAATTTCACGTTACCGCCGCCATTATGGTTCAAAGGTCAATCGGAGTAAAAAAACATAAACAAGACGTCATTGCATTTGTAAACATGGTGACGCAGTTTATTCATCGTGGCAGTTATGCACATATCGTCTCTGTCGTAAGGAATTTTTTGGTTAGGAAAATAATTTATGACTACATGTAATGTATCCCGTAGATCTTGAAAATAATGAGAGATCGTGTGAATATTCAGCCATAGTAGAATACATGTAGTAGTTCCAACTTCCAAGGATATTGTGACACAACCTCGCAAATAGTACTGTTTACAAAACATCCTAGACCTGCAAGAATAAATAAAAATATATCATCCTAGAGGGTACTTATCGATTAACTTGAAGAAAATTAATCTAAATCTTGTATATTTTGTTGTCCGACTATCCTATAAAAGGGGGGTCCTTATAAAAAAGGGAAATCAAAGAAGTCTTTTTTTCCCCTAAGCGACTGGCAGGTATTCGTACAAAAACCAGCTTTGTAATGTTAATGCTTTAAAGTTGGCATTATGTTAGACTTCTGCATGGTTTTATAGTTTATCATATTTATATCACATTAAACATGCAATTTGTAAATTATCATATTATGGAGCATCAAATAAAACTTTTTAAAAGGCCCAACTTAAAACTGGTGTGCCCCTTTTGTTAGAGAATGTATAAAGTCTGTGTGTGTAAGACACTTTAGATGTACTAACTTAAAAATGACTTAGTTCAACTATATATCATTTTGTGATTTTTTAGAAGTCAAAATCCTGTAAGAATGCACACCTTTAGTATTTGTACATTAAACACACTGCAAAATATTACAAAAACTCTAGCTCAAAACTATAGGGAGGGACAGACAGGTGTTAAATAGTATGCCCTGATACAGGGCTATACATTAACAGTCATGTTCCATTCTTACATGTATGTTAAGCACATTATTATGGTGTGGTTTCTGTTCATGAGGCACTCCATCCTTTCTTGTTTATGCCAATGTCAGGAGACCAATAATAACATATAAGGATTAGTATGGAAAAAGTGTTAAATTCAGGAACAAGTCAGTCTTGGTTGGGCAAAATATGTACATGCACATGTACTTTGTAAAAGATTCAACTGGATAACTTTTGTAAATTATAGAGCACAAAAATTAAACAAATATAATAACAAGAAAATATTTATTGCAAAAACAAAACATTATTAAAAGGTCAGCTACATGTATAATAACAATGTTGTAAAATAACAAAACTATGAACTGGAACATTGAAGAATGGGTAATAAAACATTCCCCTCACCCTGATTAAGTCTTAAGTTAATGATTGAATGAAAATTATATTGCTTTTAACATCAAAAAGTTAATATTGGAGGACACTATGCAAATTTCTCTATCCTTTAGTTATTGAATTGAGAAGTTATAAAATCTGACAAAAGTTCCACCCCCCCAAAAAAAAAACCATACTACATGTAATAAGGTTCAAAACTCCTTTAATTTAAAAATATTTGTCTAAGACTTTCTCAGGTAAATGAACAAAGCCCAAAATATTCAATAATGTTACATGAAAAACAACACTCATATGGGGGACAAAAACATTCTATTCATAGAATTTGTAAACAAGAAACATAAACTATAACATGTGATGTGTAAACTATTTAAGCATGAGCAACAGGAAACACATTTAGATACAAAAAATGAAAAGACCAACACCCTTAGTTGGATTTTTAGAGTGCTACAAAATGTAGTTCATTGAAACAACAGATATGTCGTTCCACTCTGAAACATTATTCTGACTCGACCAGTTTTTTGTTCTTACTCCTTAATGCTGCATTCTTACCAATATTATAATCTTTGGTTTGACTAGACAGGGGCTAGAACCCATGGATCTACCACATTCTAGGTGAGCATGCTAACTATTACACATTATTTTTGCGGTCGCATTGAAAAAGGAGTAGTTCTTCAAAACTTTCATTAAGCTAGGGACTTGTGTCCAAGTTAGTTAATGCAGTCAACATGATCAGGCATATATTAAAATAAACCCATACTATGATAGATTAGCTTCCAGTCAGATTTGAACTGACATCTTTTCAACATTATTGAAACGTACTACCTTGTACTATAGAAGCTACATTGTATATACATGTATTGTAATTGTTAGTAGTTGACAAACCTAATATGTATGCAGATCATTAGCTTCCAGAGAGATTTGAACTGACATCTCTCAAACATTATTGAAATGTACTGATTCATTGAGACCATAGTAACTACAACATTTTGTCATGAATTTGTTGGGAACATTTCAGCCAAGATTGGTTGCAATCCCTTCTGTTAAGTGTTATTATCTAATGGTCCTGAATTGGCACTACATAGACATGATATAGAGAATAAAAAAAAACATGCATAAATTTCATACCCTGCAGTGCAAGAACAATAAGCTCCTTCTGTTAAACCATCATCTTCTTTGGTGCAATATCTATACATTGTGGGGGTCGTCATCCAGTGTCTGTGATGATGAACACTTTGTTCTTAAAATACATAAGTTGTTGTTGTTCGACTTCGTCTTTAGGAAATATGCCTCCTGCAACCACCCACTTAAAAATATTCAGACCTGGGCAACCTTATAGGCTTTCAGCATGTCATTTGTCAATGCAACATAACCATGGGCTAACCAGAACTGTTTTATGTCTGTAAAAAACAATTGGTGTCCAAAATTGCATACCATCAATCATTTTCATCAAGCCTACCAGAATACATTTGAAGCCCAATGAACGGAGTCTGAAATTCCAGTCACTCAAAATTTTGTCGTAGCACCTCTTGTTATCTTGTAAAACATAATCTTGTGATGGCACCAAAGGCAAGTTTAACTTACCTGCCGACAACACAAGCCTGAATGCCGTTGGCGTCAGCTCTCCCTGAATCCGGGTCGTTTCGCCTTCATTTATTAAGAGTGCTTTTAAAAAATGAAATATGGAAAATACCATTGTAATAGTGCTTTAAAAAATGAAATATGGAAAATACCATTGTAATAGTGCTTTAAAAAATGAAATACGGAAAATAGCATTGCAAATATTGGTATTTTGGATGTTGTAAGGCTTGTTCATGGGTACTTTATTTTTGTCTTCCTCATAATTAACATGCTTTCTTGACGTGTTTAATATTATGTATGGCTTCACTTTCATTGTTTGACAATTCAGGCTGTCCAAATTCCGGTGGCTTCATTTGACAATATTGGCGATAGGAAAATTAACATAATACATACTAAGCTAAGACATAGATGTAGTGGCCTTAATGCCGATTTATAGAGTAAATTTGTGTATGTGGTCATTTATTTGAGGATGCTATTCATTTTTCTCTTGAATGTCCACTTTATCAACACGATAGAACTTCTCTGTTTAACTATTTTAATAACATTGTTCCCATCTCTATAGAATATATACTCTTTGGATGTAATGAAATTAGTGAAGAATTGAATACTTTATTGTTCAAATCAGTGCAAAAATTTATTCGACAAACTTGTAGATTTAATAATTAATTATCACAGGCACTTGTTTCATTCAAAAAATATATGCCTTACTTCAAGGTAAACATCTGCCCTTTACCCCTTCCCCACTTCGCCTCAATATTTTTCGCATATTTGTGATCCTTTCGCTGACCCAATTATATCGTTACACTCCCGAGATATTTCTCTTTTCGACTGCCACATTTAAATATACCTACCGGGACCCCCTCAGACGAATTGGACAAGAGTATTCAGCGAAAGTGGCTTGGTGAAAATTTAAGACATTGAAACGGATACAACCACTTCTGGTTTGCACTGGATTTTTCATATGCATTCGGAATTCTCTAGACCGGCCATGTGTAACAATGCCATCATGATCATCTCTCAAATGTAAAGTAAGCCTTTAAAATACAGATAATTGTTCCAATGCAGATTATAAAAATATGTTCAACTCCAAATTACTGACATTTGATTTTTAAAACACTTTTTTTTTTTAGTTTCTAAATCAATTTAGAACGGACCGGAAGTGACTGTATCCGTTTCAGTGACTGAAAAATAGAAAATGCGACTTTCGCTGAATATTCTGGTTCAATTCGTCTGAAGGGGGCCCGGTATTTATATTTAAATGTGGCAGTCGCAAAGAGAAATATCTCGGGATTGTAACGATATAATTGGGTCAGCGAAAGGATCACAAATAAGCGAAAAATATTGAGGCAAAGTGGGGAAGGGGTAAAGTGCAGATGTTTACCTTGAAGTAAGGAAGAGGCCGGGGCATATATTTTTTTAATGAAACAAGTGCCTGTGTTAATTATCCCCAACCATGATATTATCTCAACACAATTTATTAGTTTTACCACCCCCCTCCTTTTTTTCTGTTAAATATTAAAACAATATTTAATATGTATGCTTAGTTTGACATGATTTTGCTTAATTTACTAATTATTGATATAGCCTTGCACATTTGCTGTCATTTGATTTGTTTATGCTATTAGTATTACTGTATTTGTATGGAGAGGGACTAGTATTAGTGAGTTGTAAAAACTTGTTCCCAATCCAATTATATATATATATTGACAATAAAATCATTATATAGTAAATTGTTTGACACCTGCTTAAATTTGTAAAATTTCTTTGAACAATACAGTAATAAATTTATATGTATTGTTTGTTCTGCATGGCTTCAAATTAGGTGTTGACATATGACACATATCAGTTGTTATTATTATTTCTTGTATACAACTAATAAATAAATAATTACCAACAAATTGTCGAAAAAGACTTCATCTATTATTATATAATAGCGATTAAGTGGGGCGAATCGACTCACTTTTTGGGGCGAAACGACCCGGTACCGTCCCCCTTCGTTCTTGTTTTCGTCAGACCTCTGATCGTCAAGATTCTCGACTTTCCAACATCTAAACTCATCAATAGTGTAGATTTTACCACCAGGATCCATGTGTAAATGTAGAATAAAATTATATAGTTGAATAGAACTTCGAAAAGGTCAATGAGACGCCATGAAATAATCCAAACAGGAAGGCCGCTTAACACCTGGATTTTATTCCGATTGGACTTTGGACCATTTGTTGTAAATTGGGGGGTCAACGGAACTTTTGAAAGTGTTTTTCTTTGAGACATTTTGGGCAATTGTGTATTTTATCAATACCTGATGCGAATATAAATATAAGCTTGCGTTTGCTTTAGCAATAATCCAGAGCAGACGATCGGGTTGCGCAATCGTGTTATTTTTTAGCGACTCGTTACTTTCCGTGTAGGATTCGATAATTATCGGTTTCAATTTACAGACAAAATTCTTTAAATATTCATTTCAAACAAATAATTTGTATATTTTCGTCAAAGAAGAAGAATGTTGAATTAAATTTTATGTTTATTTCACAAGGAAACAATATAGGCAACAGCGATTCCGGTATTCGATACCTTTCGTACACCGTATCTTTCATACGGTCTAGAGGGTGTCGCGAAAAGCAGTTACCCGGAATGTCCCGGATGTGTTGAAGCTTTTTCATAGCCATAGTGGTATGGATAACCCGGATGTGGTGAAACTTTTTCATAGGCATAGTGTATGGATGATAAGGATTTCTGTTTTAGTCAAAGTAAATGGTATTCGTCATTATTCCTTTATTGATTTAATTTTACCATGTTTCAGGCATAAATAGCTCGCTTAACGAAGCGAGCTTATTACCTGAAAACAAGACAAACTATTCAAGTTGGTTCTGGTAAGCTAAATACCCCAAGAGAAAAACATTTCTAAGTGGTTATTGCTAGAAATCCATTCAGTGAACAAACTTGTTAAGAGACTAACTATTCAACTTGAGAAAAGAGGGCTGTATTTTTTTACAAATACTATTTTGGTGTAGGAGGTGAAGAAGAAAATAACATTCTGATTCATGCATTATAGTAAATGATAAATTTAGAAGAAAATTTTTTTGTTGCAAAGCGTCAATTATTTTTAACTCCAGGGTAAACAGTTTAAAACCATAGCCCCCCCCCCCCCTTATACATGTATATAAGTTGAATGCTTCAAACTTGGTCCCTTAGTTTGGTCTGTGAAATACAGGTTTACATTATTATTGTGCAACAATAAATTCCATCCCACTGCACAATATATCTGTTCAATAACTTCCAAACCTCAACTGAATCTTGATTGATTTGAAATTTGGTTATGTTGTAATCAACAATAAAGGACATGTATGTCAAACTTGAATTTTGGGTTTTAAAGTTACGGGAGACCGGGGCATTTGTTTGACATTGACATATTTCTGTTATTTTGGATAATGTTATTTCAGCCGTTGAATTATGCTGTTTCAAGCTTATAAAAAATAAGGCCTATTGGCTATTTTGAGTGCAAATGTACATGTAGTGAAACTGAGACAGATGAAATATTTTGTTGTATAGAGCAAGGATAAAATTATTTATTTTCATAGAAATCTGGAGTAATATTTGATATATATCCATTTCCGAAAAATATAGAATGAATTAAAGCAAGTCTTAGAAACATGTAGTAACTACTTCCCTATATAGTTTGGCTTGAGTATAGTGTATTTTAATCACGTTGAGATTATATTTCCAAAGAAATTTTCTGCTCTATCTCCAGAAGACAGCCAATTAAAAAAAAAATTGGCTTATTTTTTCGTCAACAGATTTACTTGACAACAAAGGCATAATTAAAGAAACTAGCAACTCATTAAGAAACCACTTAACATGAACTTCCAACACTGAAGAATAAGGTTGACAAATACAAATTATGAAGTACGTCATGTATACATGTAATGTATATATCGTATAACACTTTTATTTTCCAGAAGCATTCTTACAAGTAAAGAAATTGATGGAAAAAACATAGTGAAACTGAACAAAATATGTCTGAAAAACAGGGAAAAGGCCAGATTATGTTGCACTTGCCAATGAAGTTCGAAAATCATGCGATGAATAGGGAGAACGAGTTTTTAAGAAGTTGCAGTGGTTGAATCCAAGTCAGATAAAAAGTTACCTGGCATCTTTCCTAACAAAACCGAAGACAAAATCAGAAACTTCTTCGAGTACTCTACAAGTTCAGTTTAAAGAAATTCCCAATGAAGATGTCGGTCAAGATGAAACTCTATCAGAGGTCATTGCAGTGCTAGAAACTAATGATTATAATTCCAATATTGAAAATATTGTGGAAGAAGTGTACACTGCTGTGAACATGTAAATTAGCCATTATATGCAGGGATTCTAATTTATTTTCATTTTTTTAAATTAAAGTTGATTTTGAACACTTCAAGTTTTGCATAGTGGTTAGACAGAATATGTTAAATGTTCACCTGTGAATAAGTATGATATATGTTCAACCTCTTGTTTTTATTTCATTTCATATTGATGGGATATCCTTTTTCTGATAATTAGAATATCAACTTGCCAATTTCTTGGCCTATTTACCAAAATGCACAAATCTAACACATATAAACTTGTAATCTGTGATTATTTAAGAGTATAAGAGAAGGTTTTTGATACAGATCCATGATAGAAGAACCTCAGAAAAATAAACGTATTACTGAGAAGAAGTTTCACTATCTCATGTAGGATATAAGATGGACAGAGCCAACAAAAAAATCAGCTTATTTTAACACAATCATATATACCTGTATATTGTTTTAAATTGTTTAGGAGCTGGCTGCAAATTCATATGCTTATGGTAGCTTTAGATGGAAAATTAAGCAACATATAGTTTTCATTAAACACTTTAAAAGTATAAAATAGGAAATCGGGGTCACAGACCCTATTCTAAAATTTTTTAGAAAATGTGATTTTCCTCTACAAATTATCTCCCCTTATAAAATATGAAATTTCAATAAGTATGAAATACCTCATACAAACTAAAAAGAGTTTACTTATTTTATCTAATTTATCACCAATAAATCTTATTAGATCATTTTGAAAACAAAGTTTTAATTTAAATTCCATTTTAACCAGATGCACAACCCACCCCCCAAAACCACAATGTACCTTAATTTTATATCTTCATTAAACTCTTTTTTATACCTCTGGAATACTATACATAACTTCTGTATTGATATTTTGGTACTTATTGAGCATTAACACTGCTCTACTGTTTTTCCTATTCACCTTGTCCATTTTCGGTTAGGTGCACATGTACTTAACTTTTGTCCTTATTTTCACCATTTTATCTTAATTTGCCGAAGGTGGATTTTTTATATGTTTTTGTATGAAAACAAAGTTATATCGAAATAAATTAGGGATATTTTTATTTTCTCCCCCAAGGGAGATATTTCCTGTTATATATGTACAATGTTTGCATAAAAGGCCATTTACTGATTTATGGGTATATTAAAGTGTGGCCTGTAAAAAATCCATGCGACCAAATATTGATTATATTATGTTAAATGATACAGTGAAAGTTGATTAATCCTGGATACTATATGAGACAGACACATTTTATGCTATACAAGATATATTGGAGGTTGAAAGATTGTAAAATTCATTGTTTTTGGCTTCATTGTATATTGAAATACTGGATAAATAAAAAAAAAACCTAATAATTCAGTCAAATAATAAAATTTGAAAAAAAATATTTTGTGTGTAAATTGTACTTGGCCAAAGGTATTTCATGGACAAGATTTCATAAGGTTTTGAAAATATCACTATGTTACGAGTTTGCATGGTTTTCTGTGAGACAGACACTTAATTAAAGAGTTTATCATCAAAGAATAAATAAACAATAGCGAATGAAATAATCTCACACATGACTTTGTTTTTAATTTCTTTAGCTTGTGCATCCATTCATTAAAATTTAGATTACGTTTTATTAATTTTTAATGCAATAAATTAGCGCGTGTGTTATTAATTGACAACTTGTTAATCACATCATTAATACCCATTTTATTGTTTGAATATTTTAAAGAAAAGTCTTGATTGACATCATTAACAACATCAAAGGTGGGATTATTGATTTTTCAATTGTCAAGTGCACTTGACCATTCTAATATGTGATCGTCCGTGCGTAACGGAAGACAGATAAACGATTTGTTTGTTCAGCAATTTTCTTTGTTATATCATGTCAATTTTGAGTAATAAAAACGTTGTTTGGGTTTAAAATTCTCTTCGTTATAAGCCTGATTTCGTTATAAAAAATTTGTAATAGGCCTTCAGAAATACGTTGTTTAAATAGCGATGGGACCGGGGATTTATCTTTACTTCGCTATTAGCCTGATTTCGTTATAAGCCTGTTCGTTATAAGCGAACTCTACTGTACTGTCATTTCTGTACAAATATTTCATTGAAAACAGGTAAAAATTATTGTTCAATGTTGACATTTTAAAATGTGATATTTTCTTCTTCTTTTTTCTTTATTATAAATTTATAAAATGTCAGGAGTGCAACAAAAAGAGACAAAATGTTTTTTCTACAACCAATTATTTTACGATGTTCAAAGAATCAATGTTATTATTTTTTTTACAAATGGCTACTTATCTTTAAAGTTTGAAAATGTTGCTGTCTTAAGTAAAAATATTCATTATTATTTTGATAATAAAAACTTTATCAGGTAGATTGGACAAAAATATTGAGAATTTTTCATAAAAAATAGCTTTTAAGAAAAACTACAACTACCAATAACCCAATATTTTGCACAAAAAGTCATTTATATCAGTTGCATTGTTTGAGAAACCATTATACAAAATAATTGAGACTAAAGATTGTTTAATTGATATAGAATAAGTATGTGTTTTACATGGTTTTTATGCCAATTTGTGTTCAATAAAAGGTTCTTAAAAATGTATTGCATGGGCAGCAATTCTCCTCATCAGAGACTGCGCATGCGCCATTATTACCTTGATTAATTAGTCGGTCATTACTATAGAAAGTAATGGGAAACTTTACTTCTATTCTGAATAACTATTTTATTATGTTGAATTTTATAAAGAAGCACATATACACATATTCTTGAAAGTTTTATCTTTTATTTGGTGTTAAGATATTTAAAATTGGTTTTGATCTACATATTTCTTTTTTCATTTGAAATTGATACGGTCGTTTGTATATAATATATAAGATTGAAATTGAAAAACAGCCTTTTGACGGTTTTCAGAGGTATTTTACTATTTTATCGTTTTTATTTCAAATTAGAAGCACATACTGCCATGTTCACAATAAAACACACTTTTAGAACATATCAGTTATTCCTATGTTGGTAGAGGTCTTGATATTTCCATTTTAATTTAAAAATACAAGTTTGCAACTTTTTAAAACAATTCGATAAAATGTCTAAGCCCGTACAGGTAAATAAGTCTAGGTGTCAAAATCCATATTACGCAATAAATAGACTTTTTTCGTGTTTTCTTAATAATTAACTAATTAGGACATGCTGTATGTTTGTACACGACTAAAATCTGTTTATACAGAACTATATAAAATACAAATATATCGATAAGGAGAATTCATGATACTTAAAGAAAATCAAAGTGGTTTCAGGCAAAGTTATTCAACACTAGATAATATTTTCTCTATATTTACACTATTTCAAATCTTAAAGTCAAAAAAGAAGAAATTATATTGTGCATTTATTGATTTTGAAAAAGCCTTTGACAGAGTATGGAGAGATGGCCTTTTTCACAAATTATTACTTAACAACATAAATGGTAAAATGTATAATATTATATTCAATATGTATACCAGTGTTAAGTCATGTATCTCATATAAAAATCACACTACAGGATATTTTAACTGTGAAATTGGAGTTAGACTAGGGGAAAACCTGTAACCTTTTCTTTTTTCATTGTTTCTTAATGATCTAGAAGAATTTTTGCTGACAAAAGATATAGTTGGTTTAAAAAGTATCACCGACGAGTTAGAAACTGAACTTGAAATTTATCTACAAATATTTGTAATGTTATATGCCGATGACACAATTTTATTAGCTGAATCAGCTGAAGATCTTCAAGTACAATTAAATGCTTTTGGTGAATATTGTGACAATTGGAAAATGAAGGTGAATGTGAACAAAACAAAAATAATGGTATTTGGATTTGGAAAACTACGACAAAATCTCAAATTCACCTATAAAAACGTTGATATCGAAATAGTCAAACAATTTAATTATTTAGGGGTAATTTTTACAAAAACATGTAATTTTGATGTTACTAAAAAGCATCTTTCTGACAAAGCGCTTAAGGCAATGTACGAAGTTCTTAAAATGGGAAGGTTATATAAATTATCAGTGAAAATCCAGCTAGATCTCTTTGATAAAATGATAAAACCAATTCTCTTATATGGTTGCGAGGTCTGGGGATTTGGCAAAAATGAAGCACTAGAACGAGTTCACTTGAAATTCTGCAAAATACTTTTAAATTTAAAGTCCTCTACTCCAAACTATATGGTTTATGGTGAGCTAGGCAGGTATCCAATTGATATTGATATAAAAGTAAGGACAATTTCATACTGGGCAAGACTTTTAAGTGGTAAGCAGGCTAAATTTTCAAATGTATTTTATAGGCTTTCTAGAAATTTGAATGAAAATGGTGATACTAATTTAAATTGGGTTTATTTTATCAGAACAATTCTAAATGAGTGTGGATTTACATATATATGGGAAACAGAAAATGTTAATAATAAAGAATGGTTAAAATGTGTTGTGAAACAGCGATTGATTGATCAGTTTGTACAGAATTGGCAAACATCTCTGTCAGATTCTTCAAAAGCATTAAATTATAGGATTTTTAAAACCAAATTCGAATTCGAGGAATATTTCAATATTTTAAATATAGGTGATGCAATCAGACTGTGTAGATTTAGGACAACAAATCACTATCTACCGATTGAAACCGGTAGATGGAGAAATATTGATAGAGAAAACAGGTACTGTAATTTATGTAATTGTCAGAAATTAGGCGATGAATACCACTATGTTTTAGAGTGTTCCTCTTTAAACGATAAACGCAAGCAGCTTCTTCCAAAATATTTTATGAAAAGACATAATGTTGTCAAATTCTTTGAACTTCTATCTACCAAAAAAACAATCGCTGTTACGAAAATTATGTATATTTATCAAACATATCAATAAGATCTTTTGTACTCCTGGCTTACCCACTGTTGTTCCTTAACCTATGTATATTTTGTAAAAAGTCTTGTTATGTTATTATTATGTTGTTATTTTTCTCTGTACCATTGTATTTGGCTGTATGAGAATAAAGATATATAAAAAAATATAAGGAAAGCTTTTTACTTTTTTTTTTTTTTCGATTTTCATATTAATCGATCATTTTATGAATCTTAATGAAATGTAGATATACCATACTAATCTAACTGCCTTTCAAATGGTTCGTGAATAGTTTTCATAGTTATTTCGTCGAATAAAAAATACGCGCCAATTTGAATACATTTTAAAACTATTTTAAACAATCACAATGGCATTAAGGCGTTTAAGAGAAAAGGAGGCAGTTAATTATAAGGAACTGCACTGTGGTAAACCAATTGCATTTGGAAAGATTGAAAGAAAAGCAGAAGTACTAAGTGAATTATTTGAGGTTGAGCGGATAATAGCTCAAAGAACAAAATCCAGAAAGGTAATTATTTGTTTGATTTACTTCAGATCGGGTAACCCGTTCAATTTCTAAGGAAATGAACTTCAATTTTGAAATTTTGAAAAAGGTCGCCAAATCCATAAAAATAAATTGCATCGAATTATTTGAAAAATTGGACAGGCAAGTTTTTTTTTATCAATTTTAGTGAAAAATGCTGTAAAATTTAAAGAATTTCATCAAATCTTAAAATCATTTTTTTGTGGGAGATGGTGAGAATCTAGGATTTCATATTTTTTACCTAACTTATACATGTGTCGAAAAATATGTGACAGGCAAAAAATTAAAACCAAGACCAAAGTTTTAAAAAGATATCAAGATATAGAAAGGTACAGTTGAATCATTAAAGTGATGAATATTGATTGGTTTTTATCACAAACTATCAATTTAATTGTTAAATCTGTTACACAATATGTGTCACCTTTATGGCTTAATATGCCCAGGGGATAGAAATTTAATTAATTACATCAACTAAAAAGTTTTGTTTATCTTGTCCAAATCACTAACTACTATACAATCTTTATTCTCATAAACCATCGTAATACATTGGTATAGAGATACAATATATACAGAAAATAAATAAATACAATAAATACAATAATAACAATAGTAATTACCCAGGAGGTAGTAAACTAGAATTAATGTTTCTGATCAACTGACAGAGTTTCCTTAATTTTGATTGTGTTTTACTACTTATTATTTCTTTAAATTTCAAAACATTAATTCTAGTTAAGTACCGCTTTTCAATGCATGATTCTCTTTTGTCATGGAAATAACTGCATCGCATTATATAATGAAATTCGTCCCCAATTTGATTTTCTTGACATTTTCTATTTTCCCTTGCGATATTATTCCATCTTCCAGTTTCTATGGGTAATTTTGTATTGGTGGTTCTAAATTTGCAAAAAGTGAAAATCTCTTTATTTTCTAAAATATTAAAATAGTTTTCAAATTCGAATATTTGTTTATAAAGTCTGTAGTTCAATGCCTTTGGGGAATTTTCTAAATTGCTATTCCATTCTTGTAAAATATGATCTCGGAGACGTAATTTCACATAAGCGATCACCCACTCAGTATTAAAGTTTATATTCTGAAATGTCCATACATTTGATAAGCCACAGTTATCCAATATATCTTTTGCAAATTTTACCCAAGGGGCAGATATATTTCCATTACAAAAAAAACTATGCAAAAGTTTATAAGATATGGCCGACAGCTTGGAAGCTTTTCCAGTAAGTAATTTGCACCAATAAGATATTACTCTAGTTTTTATATCTATGTAAAGTGGAAAGCGACCAAGCTCGCCGTATATCATAAAATTTGGCGTGCTTTGCTTCAAGTGAAGTATTAATTTGCAGAATTTCAAATGAATTTTTTCAATTATCACTAAATCCCCAAACTTCACAGCCATATAGTAATATAGGTTTTACAATTTTGTCAAATAAATCTAACAAGCATTCGATTGATAGATTATGTCTTTTTCCCCTTCTGATAACTTCATACATGGCTTTTGTAGCTTTTTCAATATTTTTTTGTTTTGCTAATTTAAACTTTCCATTTTTTGTAAAAGTAACACCTAAATAATTAAATTCAGTCACAGTTTCAATTTCTTTTTCATTATACAGGAAGTGTACATTTTCTGCAGTTCGGCTCGTGGAAAAAACCATAATTTTTGTTTTGTCAATGTTTACTTTAAGTTTCCACAATTTACTGTATTCATAAAAATTATTTAGTAAAGTTTGTAATCCGTCAGAAGTCTCTGACATTAGAACAGTGTCATCTGCGTATAAAAGGGTGAAAATTTTTAAATATATTTCCAATTGTGCTTCTAGTTCGCTAGAAATACTTTCTAAACCTGTAATATTCTTGTCTTCCATAAACTGTTCAAGGTCATTTAAAAATACTGCAAATAAGAAAGGGACAAGAATTCACCTTGTCTAACGCCCACTTCACTTGAAAAGAAATCTGACTTGTTATCATTATAAACAATACATGATTTAATACTATTATACATATTTACTATGAAATTATACATTTTTCCATTTATTTTATTTAATAACAACTTATACCACAATGCTACCCTCCAAATATTGTCGAATGCTTTTTCGAAGTCTACGAATGCGCAGTACATTTTTTTTTTTTTTTTTTTATTATTATCTCAAAAAAGGCATGAATACTATATATACAATCTAAAGTAGAATAGCCTTTACGGAAACCACATTGATTTTCATTCAACAATAAGAAACTTTCTGAATAAGTATTTAATCTATTATTTAAGATTGCAGTGAACAGTTTACCCAAACAGCTGAGAATTGTTATCGGTCGATAATTTTTGGGGTCATTTTTGTTACCTTTATTTTTATAAAAAGGTTTTATAGTTCCTAATAACCAGCTTTCCGGAATAATCCCGGTGTCAAAAATTAAATTAAAAAGCTTTTCGTAAATATCAACAAACTGGTTACTAGTAGTTTTCATATATTCATTGATAACTTGGTCATCGCCAAAGGCTTTATTGTTTTTAAGGTTTTTTATCCCTTTAAAGATTTCATCTTTCGTAATGGGAGAATTTATATTTTCATTTAATTCGGCTGTGATTGTTGGATCAAAGTTCAATGTGTTTTCCGGTTCATTGGTTTCCTTTAAAGTATTCAAGTCTTTGAAGAAATTAAAAAGTTCTTTAAATTCAATATCGGGTTGTTTAGTAGACTTTCCAGTATTTAAAATTGTCCAATATTCTTTCGGATCATTTTTTCGTAAAGTTTTCATACGCCTAGACATTTCCTTCCGGTGTTTTTTCAGATTGCTGTCTAATGTTTTTTTATAGTGTTTTTCAGCGTTATTTACTTCTTCAGATGTAATTTGCCAAGGGTATAATTTTTTCTTTCGTTTTAATTTTCGGTAATTTTGTCGCGCAAATTTGCAATCTAAATTGAACCACGGTTTATCCCCCTTTCCTCTATTTGGTTTTCCCTTGTAGACGGAACGAGTTCCAAATGTATTCTTTGCTGCCGAAATAAATAAGTGGCATAAATCTGAAGTGTTAATGAAATCCTGGTTTATTTCTTCCGGATTAATATTATTGAGCTTTTCAGAAAGATCATTGAAATTGTTGACATTTATGCTTTCTATGAACTCTTGGGCCTTTAACGGATTCCATTTTTTAATATTTTGTAAGTTTTTAAAACTTTGATTATTTGTTGAATCTGTATTTTCTTCCCTAATCGGTTGAGACGGATTAATGCTAACACGAAACGGTGAATGGACATCGGAAAATAGCCTTGAAAAATCTAAAATACTCATATTTACAATGTTTTTTAAAAATTCTGAGTTACAGATAGTATAATCTACTACGCTTGCATTTCGACATGTTAAATTACCTGCTTTATTGTCACCTATTCTTCCATTTACAATAAACAAATCATTCCCCCTACATAAATTAAGTAAAAGATTGCCATAGGGGTTTTTACCTTTGTCCACATTGTTTGGTTTTAAAGGTAGTTTTAAAGGTAAATTTAACTGCTGTAGCACATTTGGGGCATTTTCAATGAAACCATCAAAGGTTTCAAAGAGAGTATTTTCATCTAATGTAATAAATTCGTCATCCTCTGCTGTTCTTGCATTAAAGTCCCCGATTAGACAAATATTTTTAAATTTTTCAGTAAATTCTAAATATTCGTTTTCAATTTGACTAAATGCGTCAGGGGATGAATAACGAGAGTATTCTGGTGGAATATACACTATACCTAATAACAGATCAGAGTTTAGTTTCATCAATTTTGACGATATTTTGCACCACAATACAAACTTATTTTCAGTTTCAATTACTTCTATATCACCCTCAAACTTTTCTCTGTAACCTAATACTATTCCACCAGACTTTCGACAGGCAAATGTTTTTCTATTTTTCATTTTAAAAATATAACCTGGCAGCAAAATTTCGTCAGTATCATCGGTCTTTGATTCGACTAAACATATAATATCATTAGCACTCAAAAGTTCCTGAAATTCCGGATATTGCAATTTATTTTTGAGTCACAACAATTCAGAGCCAAGATGTTAAACATGTCAGCTTTAGAATCGTTCTCTAAACATTTATTTAAATCGGGATCAGTGTTGTCACTCTTTACACTTTCATTCGAACATTCACCAAAATCAGTGTTATCACTATATATACTTTCATTAAAACAGTTATTATTTAGATCACTATTTACACTTTTACTCAAACATTTATTATTTAAATTACTAAACTCAAAATTAGTCTTATCACAATTGAGAATACTTTCATTTAAACATTTATTATTTAACTCTACTAAATCATTATTGTCACTATATATGCTTTCATTCAAACATTTATAATTTAAATAGTAAAAATCAGTCTTATCATTATTGAAAATACTTTCATTTAAACATTTATTATTTAAATCGCCGATGTCAATGTGATCACTATTAAAACCTCCATTCAAACATTTATTATCTAAATCAACTAAGTCAGTATTGTCGCTATTTATACTTTCATTCACACAGTAACTGTTTAAATCATTTGACAATTGCATTAATTTGGTATCATTGTCGATTTCACAATCGGTCATTACAATTGACTCACATTTATCTGTTACAATACAAGAACATTTTATATATTTATCAATTTCAATACATATACATAAGTTTGATACTGATTTATCATTAATGTCACAATAGAAATTACAATGATTAGAGTTGTGTACTGTTAAATCATTATTTATGAGTACATCTCCTGGGCACCCCTATGAATAACCAACAGAGTTTGTATGTCCTTGTTTAGGTGACGAACCCTTTCGCTGACGTTTACTAGGTGGCCTTTCACTGTTAGGAGACGCTTTCGGTAAAGTCTGATGGTGTGCCGCTTCCGTACGCGTAGATCTTATAGGTGTTGTATTTTCGTAGTCTTCGTCTGTTGGTATTACACCTGTACGGGGGACGACATATAGCTCATTATTTATATAGAGTCTATCTCGAACTAATGTTACTTGTTGGTTTGTTCGTTTTGCGTCTTTCATGATCGGATATAAAATCAAAAATCTTTGTTTTCTTTGTAGGGAAGTGAATTTCTGGTCAAATGGAAAGGTTATGATAAGTATAATTGCACCTGGGAGCCATATCCACACATTCCGCCTACAGTTAGATCCCAATACATTAAGCCAGTGAATTAGTATAGTCTGTTTGGTGACTCTGAAAATAGGGAAAACAATTCCTAAAAAATCAACGGATTATCAGATTTATTTTTTAATTATATTTATATTAAGGACTGATTAATACATATTGTAGGTGAATTTTTCAAAAAAATTCATTAAAGAATAAAAAAGTTTGCCATAGGACTTAATTGTAAAAAAAATTCATTTTGTCATGTAACAAACATGGGAGTAAGTACTACTGAAATAAACAGCAACATGTGGTCAGTATTGACAAACAGCAAGTCAGCTGATTTCATCATTAGCATGTTATATCAGATGTTGACATACTGACCATTCCAAATATGGACAATATTCAAATTAGATTCACACCTGTTCAGGTAAAAATCAATAATGATGATACAATATTACATAACTGATTGTGGAGCATTTAAAATACATGCAAACTACCCATTCCCTTTATGTGTATAGAGGTTAATAAAAGAGAACAAAATTACCTGACAACGTTGTATATTCTGACCAGTACATATCAGTAGTTTCAACGTCACTGTCATGATTTGATTTTCATTTTTGATTTTTGGTGTTTTAATGCCAATTTCAACAATATTTCAGCTATATCATGGCGACCAGTTTTAGTGGTGGAGGAAGCCGGAGTACTCGGAGAGAACCACTGACCATGGGCAAGCAACTGGTAAACTTTATCACTTGCGGTTGCGAGTCGAGTGCACCCTTTTTTGTAATTAACAAAGCTGGGCGCGAACCCAGGCCGTATTCGTGATAGGCTTGTATGAGTTGTTAGATCCAACGACCTAGCTCATTGAGCCATCCGGGCCCCCACTGTCATGAAACAAATGTTTATCTCCATATCTGTGCAACCTATGACATAGGGTAAAAATCCTATTTTCCATCATATCAAGTCCAATAACTCTGGAACGGCAAAAGTGAAAATCGTCAAAAAAAGAAAGGGATCCTCCTCTCTTCACCAGTAAGCAGCTGATAAAATTTTAAAAGATTCTAAGAAACACAACTCAAGTTATCATACGACATAGGATTTGTCTACAGACGGACGGACGGACGGACATGGTGAAACCAGTATACCCCCTACAACTTCGTTGCGGGGGGGTATAACAAGAATATTATTTAATTTATATATTTATATAAATTATACTTCCACGAAATTTTATTTTGGTATCATTTTTTAAGTGTTAATTTAAAATTTGTTATAAATCAGCATGAGTGAATAACAAGGGACATGTCATATAAGGGTCTCATGTGACCAGCAGTTATTAATTGTTTACAAACAAATATCATATGGTCAAATTGGTTATCAATTATTCAAAACATCTTGAATCTTTAACCTAATATGACCTTCCCATGTGACTGAAATTAGCATAACAACAGACAGGTAATGCTGTTCATTATAATGGCAGCCTCCTTTACTTACAATCTGATAAAATTAGTATTGGGCCCTATGGAGATTTTTTTTATTATTTGAATTATTTCTTTGACAACTTTTTCTCAGATATGTATTAAATAATGTGTGCCTAAAATGTTAAAAAGAGCAATAGAAAGCAAATCCCTGATTTTTAAATAATTGTTTTCCCTATTTTCAGAGTCACCAAACAGACTATACCAGATTGCCGAGTCCATTTTGCCGAATCCCATATTGCCGACTTTTGTTAAAAATGACAAAGTTTCATAATATTATTTTTTATTTAAAAAAAAATATTGATGATGTGTACATATTTTATTGAAAGCAGTAATTTTTCGCGCAATTTTAATTAGAAAAACCATAATCAAATGCACTGATGAATAGGAGATGCCGATCCTCATTACTCAAATAATTGAAGAACAATGGAAATAAACTACAAATAAGTAAATGTTTATTTAGAGTTTTACTAAGTCTCGCTCAAATGCAAAATTTGGGACCTATTTACAAAACAAAAAATGTGTATTCTCTCATGTTTATGCTAGTTATTATTCACAGAGCATATGTTTTGAAATTATTTCTTGGCATCCTTCATCTTGACAGAAATCATGGTTGTCTGCAGGACTAATCCACCGTATATCCTTTTGACTTTGAGCTCGAATGCTATAATCTAAACTCCCTTGTATGTCGGACCATTTCAAAAGAAATATTTATTTAATTATTTACAATATTCCTTCATAAATTAGAAGCATTATTGCAATAACAATATTTTTCATATGTCGGCAATTTGGGAATCGGCTAATTGGACTCGGCAAACTGGGAATCGGAAATTTGGGATGCTACCAAAGCCAGTATGGAAAACTGGTTAATTATAGCGGGCAAGGGGTTGAAAAAATCAATGACGATATTAAAAAATTCATCAATCAAAAACAAACAAATATGATGCTACACTTGACGCATTAAAATTGAGAAAAAGAATAGAATATCTCAAAACAGATGGTTGTGAACGAATAAAACGTGATATAATAAAAAAAAATCTGAAAGATATTGGGATGATGAAATTTATCATCAGAGATCGGCTAAGAAAAACCGAATTATGGAAGAAATGAAAAATGTTGCAGAAACATATAAAATATGTGAAAGTTCTGAAACGCATACTAGTCAAAATATTTCTTGTATGTCTGTTGCCGAAATTAAACTAAAATCAGCAAATCTTAGTGTTAAAACAAAACTAAGAAATAAAGACAAACTGGTCGATCTAATATCAAGAACACAGCAGTAATATCACTATTTTGTATGTTGTTGCATACCAGTTAACAGGTATGTAGAAAAGCAATAAATTATTTTTAGTCCTTCAAAGGTCGAATTATTAAATGAAATTAATTGATTTAACAAGTTACGGTCTTGTTTTATGTCATAAATTGTGTATTATATTGAAATAAATATTAATAAAATATTACCCGTTTTGCTTTTAGAATTGGCAAATAATTTGACTTTCGTAACGCAGCCATTTTTTAACGAACTTATTATTATAACAAAATTATTTTAATGTCAATTTTATGTTCAGTTCTAAATACGTACATTGTAATCAGTCACAATTTTTAAATAACTATTTTTAAATAACTATACAAATAAATAAATAAATTATTTTATTCAAAAGCAATACTGTTTATGGAAATCTACATATAATATACAATTATTCAATACATCAGTGAAAATACATATACAATTATTATAATAACAGCGGAGCATGATAATATATATGTAAAACAATAATACGAAATGAAATGAAATCAAGCGTTGCGAATTTTTTCAGCTAGTAACAAATATTTACCAAGATTGTTAAGTTCTTTAATATTGCGTACAGACAGTAATTGTACTAATTTAAAACATGAAGGCATTTGCCAATAATATTTCTTAAGATATCTTCTTCTTACATCAATATATTTTTCACATTGCAGAATAAAATGGTATTCATCTTCAACAACATTTAAGTTACACATACTACCCACACTATAGTTCAATAAAAAGTGGTTGTTTTAGACAACAGTAATGAAATACTGTGATTACAGGTGTCATTCCTCGAGGCTAATTTCTATTTGATTCATAAATGATCTGACGAAAGCATTAATTTTCTACCTGTATAACCAGGTCAAATTATTTAGTCATTTGACATGGTAAGGAAGGATAACTCCTACTGTCTTCAGGTGAGGAAAATTTCTGGGGATGGCTTATCTGTTCATAGTTTCTTTCTTGTTTCATTTACTTCAATGTAAACAAACATTGAAAATTATCAGCAGAAAGTTCTTAGGAGTGAGTTTAATTTGGACATTTTTTTCACATGTTGGAACCATTTTTTATGCAACAACCCTTAACGGACCGGGACGAAATGAGTAATCACTACAGAGGACCTTCCATAGATGCTTCCTACTAAGTTTCACTTCATTTGGTTGAGGCGTTTCAGAGGAGAAGATTAAAATGTGAATAATTAATGGACGACAGACGACGAACGAAAGACGACGGAGTGATGATAAAAGCTCACATTGCCTTTAATGTGAGCTAACAACAGTCATTGGGTAGATATGTCGCTCCACTCGGACACATTATTCTGATTCCGAGCCAACCAGTCTTTGCTCTTTCTCCTTAATGCTGCGTTCTTAGCGGAGAAGCAACAAATACCAATTTTATATTCTTTTGTTTGACAAGACCGCAGTTCGTACCCACAATCTATCACACTCGAGGCGAGCACGCCTAACCATTACGCTACCGATGTAGTTCCCTATTTTTATTTTCTTTTTATTATTTTTTTAATCAAAATTTCTTATTGTCCTTCAATATATTATTTGAAAACAAAAATTAATCCAAAACAATAAGAGTTACTTGTTATCTATATAAACAGTGAGAGTTCCTACCTTTGTTCAAACACTCTTTGAATATTGCAATAATCCAACTGCATAGCAAATAAAGAAAACGAATTATAAGTTCTATACAAAATCATGACCATTCTGTCGAAGGTGACTAATGCCAATTCTGCACAAACCGTTTGGTATTTCTTTCTTTTAATGTTATACAAAACATCCACATGTAAAATATTTTGACTATGTACTGTTGGTTTTTTTTTCACAACTTTTATTCATTGAAGACAATTTTTTGTTTTTTCTTTTTATCAATTTGCAAGTCGAACATACCCTTTACAAGTGTTATAATGAACCTTAAATAAATTACAAAAGGAAACATAATTGTGATATTGAGCTGTTTTCGCTATTCTTTCAATTTTTTACATAGACAAAATTCTACTGAAAAAAATTTTTTGGGACCCAACCGGAAAGTAGTGGCTGACAGAGCCGGAACGAATGTACGTAAATAAGCATCGTGTTTTTTACTGTAGCAAGTCTAAAACTATTCATGGTGGCACGCCAGTGCAAACTATCATGTATATAAGCATTATAAAGGGTTTGTGTACTTTAATTACACATATAGACTACTTTTTATAGCTTTATTTGATGATTTCAATCTCATTATTAGCATTTTTCATTGTTTATGTCCATCATTTTATCTATATCTGAGTAACCTATTAAGTTAACCACAGAAACATATAGGTAAAAACAAGCAAAAATAATCGACCGATAACGACATCTTCTGGATTCAAGATATAATAAAACTATATGATCATAATACTTACATTTTGTCGTCGCCTGTATGTCAAACATGCCAAATTGACTTGTACCGGAAGATGACAGAACAATTCCGACCGGAGCTCTTTGACGACAGTGAGTATGCGACAATGGGTAACTCATCTTTAATACCATATTATAATACACAAAGTGAACTAAAAGTACTTACATTTGGAGAAACAATGTATTATCAATCCAATAACTTAACAACACTGCTACTGTCTATGTCCCAGTTTTCCTTTTTTTATACTCGGGTCTGTTTGATTGGTTACATTTAATGGTATTTCTCCAAAATTTTCACATGAAGACATGAAACAAAATTGCTGCATTTTTTGTTTCATGTCTTCATGTGAAAATTTTAGAGAAATAATGTAACAATAATGCTTATCATATTGTATATTGTATATTGTATGAGAAGGCAATACTAAGTTGAAAAACGTGTGTCTGATCCTTTTGTCATTATTTAGACAACAAAATATGTTTAAATTAAAGTAATATGAAACGAGTTTTTGTTGAAATAAACATCTTCAAAAATATTCTTGATATGTTTACATTCCCTAAAAACTAATCCATTCGTGCATGTTTGAGGACGAAAATCCCGATCATCTGTGATTAAGAACAGAAAATCATTCCATCTCGTACGTGTTTTGTCAAGACAATGGCGGCTAATTAACTTTCGGATGCACCGTTCCGATGATTGCCGATCATGAAATTTCATCACCAACGTAAACAGGTGAGCACATGTATCATTCTGGTTTTGAAAGAAGTTAAATTTCTTGCATTTCTTGCCTTGCAAAGAAATCATTTCATGTATGTTTTACCTTAAAGATTATCAACTGCAATGAATTTCATTCTGACTTAATCAGTTTATTCGAAAAACTAGACAAAAACATTGAAATCGGTAATAATGAATGACACGGGGCCCCATTTGGGGAAATCGAAACAGAACCAAGAAATCTCAGAATTTAAAGGGATATTGTCTACTAAAATCGTAATTTTTTCATACCCAAAATTATTGTCCTTTTCCGTACTGACCTTCATAAAATGAAGATTAACACCAAGTTATGCTGCAAAAGATACGATTTTTTGACAAAAAAGACCCAAAACTATCGTTATCAGAATTATTGTCCTGGATGACAATTTCAAATCTATTCATATGGCCTTCTATGTGAACCCGTCTTGAGCATGCGCACTGTTTAGAAACAATAAACAACATGTGGTTCTTGGGCAAAAGAGAAAGTGTAACGCGTGGAAGAAATCGGACTTTGACGGATTCAGAGAGAAAGATGAATAGAAGTGAAGTATCTTCCAAATGGAACAAATGCAGTATATATGTAGGGGATCAGTTGGACCGTTGGAACGAACTCAAGGAAGTGCTACGCGTCCAAACTCGCGCTGAATTTGCAAATATTTTGTTTGATAGGTAAGCCGAACATGTTTTTTCCTTCTTTTCTCAATCGTTTTTCATATTTTATGAATTTATGATGATGCCTATGATCATTTTCGGTAGATATTATTCAATATATCTTGCACCTGGCAACAGCAAATTATTGTCAATGAATAGCATAAAACGGCCGTATTTGCGAGGTAAACAAACACGAATTTTAACATCCATGCTGCAGCATCCGGGCTACTGGCATAAAAATAGATAAAAATAGATTTGGCCTCGCTCATGTCAGTGAATAATTAATTAGCTTCCAGTAACGATGGTCAGCTTTTTTATATCGTTTACAGTTTTTGTAAATAAAATAAATAATCTGGCCACACAAAGTTGGAAAAAAATTCTGGCCTTTGCTTCATAGAAAATAATAAAAAAAAAAATCTGGCCTGAACTGAGTAAACAATGTTATAATCTGTCCTGCACTATGTGTCGAATGAATTTTCTGTCAAATATTCTAACCTGACTAATCTTGCCAGGCCCCCTCAGAATCAAATTATTTTCCTATATATTATTATGAGATACAGATTGTGCGCTTTCTTTCACATTCTTGTCTCTTAGGCCAAATAAATTTTATAAATAGATTTGAAACAAAGTAGTATTCATTTTTAATATAAAAAAAAACTAATGTTTTAACATAATTACAAGTTGCGTATGCAGTGTCCCCTTACTGCGCCCCGCGAAATTTGCTGACTTATACCAAGGACGTATACAAGATTCTATATACGTCCTTGATTATACACATAATGCCGTTAAAAGACATTTACGGCGGTTTAGATCATAGATGGTGATATATATTTATTTTCCATGTAAGGAGATCCTTGTTTAACGTTTCGCTAAGGGAAAATTATTTTTAATCGTGGATTGAATGGGAAATAATGGAATGTAAATCGAAACGAAAATGATGTTACCTGTCAAGAATATAACGGAGCATGCGCACAATCTCTACCGAATGAGTTCAAATCTGAGGTCAATAGCATATGATTTGCATTATTGTCCGGGTAGCAAGAATTATCGAAGACAGAATAAAATGACGTTTTCTCCTGAATTATACATCGTAACTCTCAAAAAGTGAATGGTTTACGTTCTTTATATATTTAATCTTTACATATATCAGAACTTTTTAGAAAACTGAAAATAATGATTTTGGCATTTCATATTACTTTAAGGAATAATGTTTGGGAGGTTCTCTATTAAAAAAAATCCTATTTTGTTACAATGTGGCTAAAACCTGGTCACCAGTCAGGCAATTGATTTTTTTTCTAATTGTAATTAGAGCCGTCGTGGTTGTGATCGTATGGTAGTTGGATTTAGAACCACACCTATGCATTTAGTGCCTCTAACCACTAACGTTGTGTGATCGAATTCCGCTCAGGCGAGTTGTACTCGATACAACATTACGTGATAAAGTTTGTCAGTGACTTGCGGCAGGTCTGTGGTTTTATCGGGGTACTCCGGTTTCCTCCACCAATAAAACTGACCGCCACGATATAACTGAAATATTGTTGAAAGTGGCGTTAAACATCATAAACCACAACCACTCTAATTGTAACTTTTAATAAGTATATATAATTATCTCGCCTTAATTTTTACTCATTATAGAAAAAAATTATCTGTCAAGGTGTTTAAGCGTTTTACAAATACAATTTGATTGAGATAGCAACCAACCAATAAAATAAATATTTTTTTTTATAATAAAAATAAAAAAAGGTTAAAAATTGCAGTTAAAAATAAAGGACTATGCAGAGAGAAGCATGAAATGACCACAGCATGTCCACAAGGGAATGTTGAAAAAGTGCATATAAAGTGTGGATACTGTATTTTTGCTCGACACGGTAAATTGCTGAACACAGTAATGTGTAGGACACAGTAATATTTCATTTTGTACATTTGTCTTTTTAGAATTCAGTTTTTGTTGTTCCCTTTCGGTTGAGTTTATCTCCGAAACCATAAGAGATAGAGAAAACCGTCAACATATTACCGAAAATTCTAGGCCTAGTCAATTGAAAGACTCGAAATTTCGGAATTTGAGCCCCTTTTAGAAATAAAATTGGATTTTTTTATGGTCCATAAAGATGATAATTTTGCAAAAAAAATGCATTAAATTTTGAACCACGTTTTCTTCTGTAAATTTTTAGAAATGACAACAACACTTCTTGAAGACCCCGGGAGGAACATTTCTGGCAAGTCTGCTGAAAATGTCTCATTCTATTAGAGCCAGGACAGCCATCTTGGATTTCTAATTTCTACAAAAAGATACAACACTTCAGGACCCCAAGATGAACAAGTTGGGCATACAGTGGTTCTGAAGAAGAGGTTAAAATGTAAAAAGTTTACCACCTATGAGCGAGCACCAGACACTTTTCAATCAGAAAAGTTCAGGTGAGCTAAAAAATATTGATAAAAGAGAATTTCTATGTACGGTTTTTTGTAGTTTGCATAAAGATTATCTGATATAATTAGTAGTTCACCTGGCCAAAGGCAATGTTAATTATTTTTTTATCATTTAGTGTCTGTTGTCTGTAAACTATTAACATTTCAATCCTTTTCTCAATAACCATTGAAACACTGCAGAAATGGTCTATGGGTAGTCTCAAACAAAAAGATTCCTCATTTCATTCCGATTGAACAGAAACTACCATAAGGTAGGAAACACTTGTTTTTCTTTTTTTTGAGGGGGGGGGGGGTTTCACTATGAACAAAATGGAAAATGAGATTTGTTTTTTGATTTTGGGGTGTTTAACCCCACATATTGGTTTAAAAAAAAAAGGCCCATCGGAACCTAAATGTAAAATGTTAGTTTCCAGTCTTAAAAATCCCTTACTCGACCCATTTCTTTTTTTATAACAATGTTAATATGCAGAATTTGGAGAGTTCAAATGACCCCAAATGTTTAATGGTATAGTTGCCCATAGTTGCAAAAGAAATGCAACTATCAACTTGATAAAAATCAGGGGGTCATATATTTATGGGAAGGAGAAATTAATTGTATTAATTCAAAACATATTGTATCCAGTTGTATTCAACAAAACCGCCACAAAAAATACAACTACTTTTTTGTAAACCAGGTGAGCCATACGGACCCCTAGGAGTCTGTGGTTAAAATTTTCCATGAAGCATTCTATGATACTCTTTGAACCATTAGGACTTGAACCCCATATACTTTGAGATTTTCATCAATACAAGATTTAATCAGTCACTCTATCAAATATATAATTTATTTCCGTTTTCTGGTTCTTGAGAATATTGTCTTTATTTTGAACAAATTTGGACCCCAAGGGAGCTTTCCTTTGTGCAGTCCTGAACATGTATATCACAATGATGATTCAACCATATATAATTTCCACATTGCAGCCTTATACTTTGGACCCCTCAGATCAGTCAAGCCTCATAGATACTGAGACCATCATTTTGTACAAATCTTGATATAGATATAAAATATTGTAGAATGTCTATAGCTGGTTCTCGAGAAGAAAGTTGTTTAAGATATTTACTTAATGTTTCCCTTTTAGGCCCTTTTATTAGCCCCTCCTCTCCATGAAGGATCAACTTCTTTTAAATGTGAACCTCCTATTCCAAAGGATGATTTCTGCCAAGTCTGGTTTCATTTGGCAGAGCAGATTAAGAAGCGAAAAAGTGGATGAAGAAAAAGAGCAAGGACTCACTTGGCCTGTAGCCTGGGGGCTGTTTTATTGCTCCGATGGAGAGGACCAGAAGTTCTCCATTTTCATTTTTTTGCGAAGAAGAGCTCTTCGGAAGATCTCCCACATCTTCCTTCTCAAAAGGTAGTTTAGCTGGGAGAGACACGTGATCAAACATGGCGGCATACAGCATACAAAATGTAGACATAGAATGCGAACTATGCAAAAGACTATTCCCAGGGATCACCAAGGTTGTAGGCCATCCATGTGTTAACAATGGTATGTTTATACACATATTTATTAATTCATAACTTAATTTATTTGTATTATACTGCATGGGTGTGCAACTGGTGACTGGTCATGTGCCATGTGGTCCTGTTGACAAATTTGCATAATCTAGCGGACCCAGGCGGCCAGGGTTGACAAAATAATTCTTTTTGTAAAATTATTAACTTTTATTTTATTTTGGTCATTTGATCCATCTGATTATTGGAGTAATTTAACATAGAAATACCGGTTACATGTACAAATGTTACCGATGCAGGATGTTTCAGCCCTACTATCAGTTCGGCTATGGTTTATTTTTATACTCTTTCCCATGATTTTAACACAGATCTTAATTCAGAATTTCTTTTGAAAACAAACATCAACATAAAAATGTTCAGATTGAATTTGACAATATGTGAACATAAAACGTTAATTTGACATGACAAATTCATTGAGGAAAGTCTAACTACTATCTGGAAAAGGGGCTGTCGTGATCGTATGGTACATGTAGTTGAATTTTCAGCTACCTGTGCAATCAATGCCTATCGCCACTAAAGTTGTGAGTTCGAATCCCGCTCAGGCGAGGTGCACACGATACAACATTATGTGATAAATTTTGTCAGTTACTTGCGACAGGTCGGTGGTTTTCTCCGGATACTCAGATTTCCCCCACCAATAAAACTGTCCGCCACGATATAACTGAAATATTGTTGAAAGTGACGTTAAACACCATATACCTACCTACTAACTGGGACAAATGTACTTGCATACAACACATTAAAGTTATTTTGTTTTTTTCATTGTACATCACATACGCAAAAAACAAATTTACATAATATTATAACAACATATATACATTTAATATATTATTTGTCGTATGTGAAAATACAATGATTTTTAGCCGAGTTGCAACGAAGTTGCAGTCGGCTTATGTTTTGGCGAAAGACGGGCGGGTGGGTGGGCGGGCGGGCGTATGCTAGCCTATCTTTGTTAACGCGATAGCAGGGGCGGATCCAGGATTTCAGGTGGGGGGGGGGGGGGCGCACTTAAAAAAATTGCGCCGAGCAGAGGGAGGCGCGAAAATTCTTGGGGTATTTCGTGTGAAAAATCACGATTTTACTCCAAAAAATCATATTTTTTCAATTGCCGAGGGAAGCGCGAAATATTTTGAGGTATTTCGTGTAAAAAATCACGATTATACGCCAAAAAATCATATTTTTTCCAATTTTAGGGGGGGAGCGCGCCGGGTGCGCCCCCCCCCCCCCCCCCCCCCCCTGAATCCGCCCCTGGATAGTGCTCTTAGTTTTTGGCCGATCAATATAATTTTTGGTAGGAAGCATTATTACACTATTATTAAGAGCGAGTTCGAAATTCAGATTAATCTATTGTTTTTTCTTGTAAAATCATAGTTTTTTATAGAAAAAGTACATATTTTGAGAATTGTCTTCGTTAACGCGATAGCGCTCTTAGTTTTTGGCAGATCACCGTAATTTTTGGTAGGAAGCATTATTACACTATTATTTAGAGCGAGTTCGAAATTCAGATTAATCTATTGTTTTTTTCTTGTAAAATCATGTTTTTTTTATAGAAAAAGTACATATTTTGAGAATTACACATTTCACTGAAACTACAAAAGATAGAAACTTAATATTTGGTATGGGTGGAGATGTCAATGTGAAGTTGTGCATTCAACATTTTTTATCCCCGGGGCTCAGCCCCACCCCGCTGGGGAATCTGTTTAAAAAAATCTCCCCCACCCTAAACCATATATATTTATGATCAGGGTGACTAGGCAAATTAAATGCACTATAGCTCAGGCCCCAGGGTCATACCCCACCCCCTATCTGAAGTGAACTGTTTAATGGTTGAGATCCCCACCCCTAAGCCATATATATTTATGATCAGGGTGACTAGGCAAATTAAATGCATTATAGCTCAGGCCCCAGGAGCATACCCCACCCACTACCTGAAGTGAACTTTTTAATGGTTGAGATCCCCACTCCTAAACCATATATATTTATGATCAGGGTGACTAGGCAAATTAAATGCCTTATAGCTCAGGCCCCGGGGGGGGGGGGGGGGGGGGTCATACCCCACCCCTACCTGAAGTGAACTTTTTAATGGTTGAGATCCCCACCCTTAAACCATATATATTTATGATAAGGGTGACTAGACAAATTAAATGCCTTATAGCTCAGGTCCCGGGGGTCATATCCACCCCCTACCTGAACTGAACTTTATAATGGTTGAGATCCCCACCCCTAAACCATATATATTTATGATCAGGGTGAATAGACAAATTAAATGTCCCAAGAGTTGAGGCCCGGGGTCATCCCCATCCCCTACAAGAAGTTGGGTTTTTTTAGAATTACACATATCTCTGAAACCATTTAGTTAATTTTAACCAAACTTTGCCCAAATGTTCCCTGGGTGATCCTCTTTCCAAAGATATGTTCGGTATGTCTGGGGTCCAAAGAAGGGCCCAAGAGGGAGCCTAAAATTTATTTTTTGTCCTCTGAAACTTGATGATATCTTGAATAGTCTTTATATTACATAGAAAAATATTTCCAATCCATCATACATGCATGACTTGTTTATTCTTTAGTTTTTTACTTATTTATAAAACAAGACCAAACGATTTTGACTTGCAACTCGGCTGTTGCATCTCTGATGCTTTCTCGATTTTTTTAATATATATACATGTATAAAGATAAGAGTAGACAGAAAGAGAGGAAAACGCATCGGTGGTGTAATGGTTAGCGTGATCGCCTCGAGTGCGATAGGTTGTGGGTTCTAGCCCCGGTCGGGTCAAAACAAATTGGTATTTGTTGCCTCTCCGCTAAGCACGCAGCATTAAGGAGAAAGAGCAAAGACTGGTTGGCTCGTAATCAAAATAATGTGTCCAAGTGGAGCGACATGTTTACCCGCAGACTGTTGTTTCAGTGAGCTAGCACTATAAATATCCAACACAGCGTGTTGGTATAGTACAAAGCGGACATCATCCACTCATCAAAAACTTGTTCTCGCCATGATATAGCTGAAAAATTGCTGAGTTGGTGTTAAAACAATAATCACTCACTCACTCAAATTATTGTCAAAATATAATATTTCAAAGCCGATTAAATGCATGTATATACACTATAAAATATCTTGGCTGAATCAACTATGGACAAAACAATGTGTGGCCGAAACGTTTTGATATTCCTACTATTCGAATTAAGTGTGTAACAAGTACAATAATGGTAAACCCTAAGAAATCTGCATAGCATCACCACTAGAAAACTTATTAGCAAGGATGTATAGTAACAGTAAAATACATATTTAGTTGCCGAATAGAAGATTAGACCACAAGTACATGTACCTTTGTACATATGCATTTTTTACAAATCTCGTGATCTCTCGTTAAAATTATATCAAAACAAAATAAAATAAAATAATTTTAGTTGCCGATCCCAGATATGCACTATTCCCTTGTGTAATAAACAAATCGTTATTTATAACTATTTTAAGTTGTTGTAGAACTTGTTTTATTCTAACATTTTTTTTTTATCCATAGAAAATGTGAAGCATGGATCTGAAAAAGAGGAATCAAGCCCCCTGTGTTACAGCCACTCTCTGAATCTGCACCATCAACTTCTGCTCAGCCGGTATTTTGGAATGATGAGGCAACCAAATTATTAATAGCTGAAATGAGAGCCAGGGAAGAAAAAAGTAATTCCGGAAAAATAACAAAGAAAAAAATGTTTATTGAAATTACCGAGAAAATGCACAAAGAAGGATATACCTTTACATGGGAGCAGGTGCAGGGGAGGTGGAAGACATTGGTAACGGCGTTGAAGAAAACAAAAGATCATAATAACAAGTCTGGCAATGATAGAAAAGCATGTGTCTTTGAAAAGGAACTTGATATCATGCTTGAAGGAAATCCTTCAATAAAACCAGCCGCATCATCATCTTCCTGCATATTTCCAGTCCAGGAAAAGCGTAAAGAATCGGATAGCAATTGTACTGAAGCAGATGAAAATGATGAAAAAAATGGTAATGACAAAAGTACATGTAATTCAGAAATTACATGTAATAAAAACAAGAAGCAGCGCAAAAGTAATTCATCTGATATGATTGATTTGATGAAAGATTTCATAACTCAGCAGCAGGTAGACAAAGAGATAAAAAGGCTATGCATAAAGAAAAAATGAATCTATTTCGTGATCTGTTGAAAGAAATGAAAGACTAAAATATTTGTTTTAATAACTGAATTGGCTTGTTAAAATTTATTGGATGCATATGTACATTTGAAAATGTGGTGGCATTGATAGTTCTTTGTCCATCTATATTTGGATTACATCTAACATTTACAACAGAGGCAGATAAAATGAAAGTCATAGATTTTATTGATACAAATTATGGATCAAGCTAATTTAGTATATGGAATATACAAGTAACAGGCAAACTGTATCTTTGAAAGTAGTGTTCTCAGACTGTTCAATGAGAGTTGACAATTATTTGTTTCATTTTAGTTGTATCTGTATTACAAAATGTATTATGTTTTAAGATAAAACATTGTAAAATAATTACATTTAGTATTATTTGTTGTTTGATGTTGAACTACACGAAGAGTTGCTTTGATATTTAGCTGCGGTACCGTAGCTTTTATGTATTTTTTTTAGCTCACCTTGTCAAAGGCAATGTGAGCTTTTGCCATCACTTGGCGTCCGTCGCGTTAACTTTTCACATTTTAATAATGGTAGGAAGCATCTGTGGAAGGTCCTCTCTAAAGATTGCTCATTTTGTACCGATCTATTAACAAACATGGCCGCCATAGGCAATTCTTGTTTCTGATTGGCTGATTTTTTTTAAATCTTCTCCTCTGAAACCGCTTTGCCAAATGAACCGAAACTTGGTAGGAAACATCTATGGCAGGTCCTCTATAAAGATTGCTCTTTTCGTTCCGATCCGTTAACAAACATGGCCGCCATAGGAAATTATTGTTTCTGATTGGCTGATTTCTAAAAATCTTCTTCTCTGTAATTGCTCAGCCAAATGACCCGAAACTTGGTGGGAAACATCTATGAAAGGTTCTGTATTAAGTTTCCTCAAGGCAGAATGAAATGTGATCGACACAGGCTCAGACCACTGAGCCTCTAGTTTAAATTTTATTTATATACATGTTATATTGTTATACTGTTGGGTTTTTTTTTACTTTGTTATTATGCAGAAGCATTTAATAAAACATTTTCAGGTTTCTAGTCTTTATCATATTAATTCCTCTATATGTCTAGGATCCAACCAACCAATATGTCATGATCACATCTAATTTTGTTTTCTTTGTCAAAAACGGTGACTTTCATGATGGATCGAAAGTGCTGTCTGAGAAACTACTTAATGTAATGACATCATCATTGAAAAACTTATCACAATCTTACTAAAGGACTAACCATTTAGCTTGAGTGGAGAGGGGGCTTTTCTTTTTAATCTAAAAAAATGTTTTGATGCTGAATTTTCAAGAAAAAAATATTCGGATTTAAAATTTTTGCCAATATAATAATGGTATATTTTGAAAAACATATTTGGTCGCTGCACGACAGAAAAATTTTAAAAAATATTTCAGGCGAAAAACATTCTGGCTCGGGGTAAAAACCATATCCCCCTTTCAAGTTAAATGGTCAGTCACTAAGATGATTAGATATTTAGATGTGGCCATAATGGAAATGGGGGGTTTAGATCATTGTAAAACCTGGTTTAACCGACCATTTCCTTTAGATATGCCTCATTATTACTAGTACCAAGCCAGGACCGTTACAGTTATTCCAACTGTTCCTGTTGTCGTCTCTTGATTTTGTCTGTATTGTGGACTATTCTATTTTGACTAACCCCTTTCGACATTTACCTTGGTGTTCAGTAATTTGTTATTACCTTTATATATTTCTGCTCCGCTACAAATATGGCCGAGGTATATTTTTACCCTTGTGTGTCTGTACCTACACAAATGTCATACAATTTGGTTAAGTTTTGCATTCCTTAGAAGTCAATTTCCCAGAAACCCATGCTCACTTGGTGATATGTCAACGATATTTTATCTCTACTGAACTTAACCAAATTGAATAATGTATAAATTATAGGTCAATGTAGTTTGTTTTGTTTTCCATCTATATAGAGAAATTTGACAGCATCCAGGCAAAAGTAGGTCAGTATGATTAATAATTCACGGTTCGATGAATTTGTTAAAGTTTTTCTGACTTGGAAAAATCTTAGTAACTATATGCATACTAGAGTCAAGTAAACTTGCATGCAGATGCATCTAGGGTAGAGTGACAGCATCCAGCAAACGAATGTAAGTTACTATGACCAATACTTTACGCTTTAGTGATTTGGATAAAGTTAACATCTGACTTCGCCGTGTTTTATTAGTTGCATGTATGCATACCAGTTATGCAAGCTTGCATGCAGATGCATCTAGGGTCATAAACAACATATCCAAGTTTCAGACTCAAATTATTGCATGGAAACCAATTTAATGAATTAGATATCCATAAGGCCGAAGAAAAACTGTGTTTTACAGTTTAATGTAACCTGTTTGATAAAATAGGGTCAGTAGGTAGGGAAATACTTTTTTTCTTTTTTTTTCACATTGAGGCTAAGGGACTGACTCAAGGATTTAAATATAACTAGTTGATGTGTCTGTAAGCCTCGGATATCACTCCCATATTTCATATTAATCACTGGTAATGAATTATTGACCTCGCCAAATAACTTAGCAATGCCTTGCCATCCATTGGTACATACAATTATATATTGCCAGAACAGCTTTCATCATCAATAAGCCATTTATTGTTTCATTTATAAGTAAATGCTAAAAAGATACAGAAGCTGCAGTATGTATTTTATTGAGGCAACATAAAAGAACAAAGTTGTCATTAAATGAAATTTAAGTCTGCTATTTTTTTGGTAACTAAATTATCCATTGATTTCAATTTCTTGGCAAATTTATAGCTATCCTGTCTCTCTTAGCTATCCCGTCAACATCGTTTAGAGGTTGATCATTATAAACATCAAGTTCTTGATTTTCAACAACATCAATAAAATCTTCACCGGAGTCTCCAAACAATATACAAAAGTTTTGAAGAACACAGCATGCAGTAATAATGTCACAGGCAGTTTCCATGTTTTTCATTTCAATAAATTGCATCCTTTTAAATCTACCCTTCAAAAGACAAAAAGATCTTTCTATCACAGTTCGAGTCGATGAATGTACATAATTATATCTTCGTTGTTCTGCATTTAGATGACCAGTGCCCCTATATGGTGTTAATAGCCATTCTTTAATTGGATATGCACCGTCTCCAATTATATGATTGGTTCTACAGGCATTATCACCATGTTCCCATAATTCAGAATTCTTAAGTACTCGAGAGTCATGTACACTTCCTGGCCATCCACTGTAAATGTGTGAACATTTCATATCTGGAAGACATATTGCTTGTAAAATTATGCTATGATAGTTTTTCCTGTTGACATAACTCTGGCCATGCTCCTTAGGTGGGTGAATTTGTATGTGTGTGCCATCAATAGTACCGATAACTCATGGAAATCTTTTTTCTCTTGAAATTTTGTAGAAACATTTGCCTGTGATGGTGCATCTAATGGCCAACAAATATATTCATCTTTAAGGGAACCTAATGCTGATATCACCCTATTTCTGCACGTTACAGCTGTAGAATCAGATACATTGAATAAGTCTGAAATAAGTCTGATATTCCCTGCATGACCAAGATATCTTAAAGTGATTAAAACCGTTTTTTCAAACGATAATCTTTCTGGTTCTCCAAACTCTGGTGAGCGTACTTGCATTTCGGGGCAAGCCGACAATATGTGACAAAGTTCTGCAAAGCAATTGTGGGAGAGTCGATATATTCTTTGAAAGTCTTCAGCAGAATAATTAGCGATGACATTTTGGACATAATTTTCCACCCTTGCATGATTTATCCCTTGCCCAGAAAGACATAAAAAGAAAAATCAACATAAGAACATTTGAAGATGCACATGATACATGTAGAATGCGACGTCATGACTGTGAAAAGAGTTGAAGGAAGAATTCTTTCTGTTCACAGTTTCCCCATCTTTTCAGGCAAGCAAAGACATGTTATCTTTTTTTTCTGCAGTTTATGTTCACTGCCATTGTTGTTTTTTTGGTACACTCAAGCAGGTATTGTGACTTTCCCTGTGTACCTCCCCTATTTTTCTGCTTAAAGATGCATGATTGAGATCATATTTATGCTTGACATTTATGAAAACAACCAGACCTGTCGGCCTAATTTAAGATTGGGTACTTGGACTAGAAATTGCATGCATCTTTTTTATGACTGCACACAGAAAGACCAACAAATGTTTCGGACTTTTCACGGATGTCGCACATAAGAGTGAGTGATTATTGTTTAACGCCAACTCAGCAATTTTTCAGCTATAGATGTATCATGGCGAGAACAAGTTTTTGATGAGATGATGAGGTACGCTGTGTACTAGACCAACACGCTGAGTTGGATATTTATAGTGCTAACTCACTGAAACAACAGTCCACGGGTAGACATGTCGCTCCACTCGGACACATTATTCCGATTCCGAGCCAACCAGTCTTTGCTCTTACTTCTGAGTGCTGCATGCTTAACGGAGAAGCAACAAATACCAATTTTATAGTCCTTGGTTTGACCTCACCGGGGCTCGAACCTACGATCTACCATGGCGAGTATGCTAACCATTCCACAACCGACGCGGTCTGTCGCACATAAACATTGTAAAACTTTCGACAGTTCAAAATATGCAGTGTTTTTGTCTTTTCCAATAGTATTTTAATTTCTTTGTCATATCTATTTACACAAATGTTAAACTTGATAAAATAACAACATTTGCTAGTCTTATCGTCATCATCGGTTTCCCCTTCGTCAAATTCTTCCAAAATCTCTTCCAGCATTAGACATTTCGCTAATGTGGCAGCCATATTGGTTCTGGTGTGTTGTTTTGCCTCTCCTAAGAATTTCTACTGGAGAGCTCCATTTTCATTTTGCTGAAACGCTCTCCGGTAGAGATCCAACAGACGTCGGGAAGACACCATAAAAACACACCCCTGGTGTGGTTAAAATATCATTTTCAGACTGCACATGACAAAATAATTCTTGAAATGAACACAGGACAACACATACAGAAATTGAATTTATTATTCACGTTGGTAAAATGGTTGCTTTTATTGTTTTAATGTCTTCCATTGGCATATCATTGTCTCTTGTTTCTACCAGGCCGATTCTTTGTACCACTTGCATACCACTCGAAACACGTCCAAATATGGTATGTTTACCATCTAACCACTGTGTTGGAGCTAATGTGATGAAAAACTGACTTCCATTTGTGTTTGGTCCACTGTTTGCCATTGATAATATTCCAGCACCTTTAAAAATAATTTGTGAAATTCTGTAAATGGCTATTTACATGTGACCTTGCAAAGAATCATACACATGCACTGGGTGTACAAGTAAGTAATTAAGTATAAAGGACTGTTGGCTTGACTATTAATATATCAAGAAATTATTTGCAAAAATATTTCAGTCCCAGGTCAGTATTAAAAATTATCCTGACTGTAACTTTTATGTCAGCTGTCTACAGTACTGAAGATCATAGGCTTGAATAAACCTTTGTGAATGTCACATTTTGGAATAGACCTTTTTGAATGTCATATTCTGGAACTGACCTTTTTGTTATAGGTTGGAAATTATCTTTTTGTCCTAGGTTGGAATAGACCTTTTTGTCATATTCTAAAATAGACCTTTTTGAATGTCATATTCTGGAACAGACCTTTTTGTCCTAGGTTGGAATAGACCTTTTTGTCATATTCTAAAATAGACCTTTTTGAATGTCATATTCTGGAACAGACCTTTTTGTCCTAGGTTGGAATCGACCTTTTTGTCAATTCTAAAATAGACCTTTTTGAATGTAATATTCTGGTACAGACCTTTTTGTCGTAGGCTAGAATAGACCTTTTTGTCATATTCTGGAACAAACCTTTTTGCCATAAACTTGGAATAGTCCTTTTTGTCATAGTCTGGAATAGACCTTTTCTGTTCTTCAAAGTGAATTTTGTTCAACATCAGCACTACAATCTCATTTTAATTAAATTATCTTCATTGGGTAGAAGTAGATGATCAGTATCTGGTCTCACTCCAAGTTTTAGCTAGTGTCATCCTTATCTAGAATAGGTCATATATATAACCTATGTGGATTGATTGATAGATTGTTGCTTACCCCCACATGAGCAGTATTTCACTATATTCATGACGAGAAGTGTACAAGCAACTTAATATGCGAACGTCAGCGAGCTCTTTATGGTATAAATTGTGTACTTAGGATTTTTTGACAAACATGGCTGAACATACTGACGAATAAAAAAAAATTTGACGCTTTGTAAACACGTTCCGCGTAACACACTCAACTATAGTCCGAGATTCCTCTGCCGTCTGACGGCTTTTATGGACTTGCTGTAGCCATGGGACGTCAGAGAGCTCTACATACGGAAAACAGCTGATTTGCCTCTCCAACTCTTGGTCGGCACATTTCCACGTTTCGTGAGTCGTGGCTATTGGATTTTATTTTCTATCAGAAACCCTAATATAAATCGCTTCACCAATCATTTTTCTATTCATTCATAACCATCTTACCCTCAGAAAGTGGTGTTACACTCCATTACAGCACGATTTTGCCTTAGATCCTATTATTACGCCATTTGACTTCCATTTTCGAATCTACAAACGTGATCTCGCAATACTAACTGAATGATGACAGCAACGCATTGCATAATGGGAGCTAATTAATGCAGCGTGCCAAATTATTTGGAGCATTATTTGCATACGTAAACAACATTCAAATCACATGGAAGACGATACATTTAAGCATATTCTGCATGACAAACAGTCCATCTACAGATCAAAGCAGAGCAGAAGGAAATAATACAGAATGTGTTGGAAAGAAAAGATTCAATGGCAGAGTGTTACGGGCTTCAGAAAGAGCATGTGTTATGTCCCCCCTTTTTGGACAAGGTACTACATCATTTTGTTTTCTTATGGTTATCTGTAATTCACTATTGCTGTTAAAATCATTACCAATCAATATAATCAACTGTATTAAATTTTATGTTAATTGTTCTGCCTTAACAGGCACCTATGATTGGCAATAAAAATATGTGTTTGTTTGTTTATATGCAAATCATCTCTCATGATACATTGCGGTAATCATAGTTTTCTCAAAGTCACGTGGCAAATGTTCCAAAATGGATGTGAAATGACGAAATCATAGGATCTAAGGGAAAATCGTGCTGTAATGGAGTATAACACCACTTTCTGAGGGTAAGATGGTTATGAATGAATAGAAAAATGATTGGTGAAGCGATTTATATAAGGGCTTCGGATAATAAAATAAAATCAAATAGCCACGAAACGTGGAAATGTGCTGACCCAGAGTTGGAGGGAAAATCCGCTGTTTTCCGTATGTAGAGCTCTCTGATGTCCCACGGCTACAGCAAGTCCATAAAAGCCGTCGCACGGCAGAGGAATCTCGGACTAACTCAACTAATGAAGATCTTCTTAACATAAAGCGCAAAGGTGATCCTGAAGTCTTGTACCCTCTCTCGTACGTCCAATACCACTATATTGTAACCCGGAACCTGTGTGTAATAAAAGTCATTTTGTTAGCTTGTTTTACTTATATTGATATTTTTTAATTTATTAAATCTCTTCTGACATACTTACATGAATTTTTGTTTCTACGTGGAAGTTAACTTTTGAGATTTCGTAAGGAACGATAACTCGAATAAAGGAACGACAGCTTGATTGAATGAGACTAGATTCGGCCCTAAAAAAAAGTCGTCCACAATATATCTCAGCCCAAAAAATATCGACACATTTTGATGCACTGGATGAGCGTGAAATTGCCAGATAATTTTCAGATGCGCCGTGCCGGTTTCATATTATCATATACTGTTAGACAAACAGGTGGCATTGGGAAGGATTTAGGGATCGTCAATCTTTTGATTGGCAAAAAGATAGAAAGGTCATAATGGATGGGGTTCAAAATTTCGATGGGCCAACAATAGAAGCTGAAGATATATTCTCAAATCACATCCTGAACAACCAGCTGATGCCACTTTTGGAGGGGCAAGGGCTGTAACCAGTATACAAGAAACTAGGTTTGCTTTCTATTCCCTGGAATTCCCCCACAGGTTACCAATTTAGAAAACCTAACTTTGGCCAAACTAATGTCATGTGGTACTTTACCTTAGGTCATACAAATAACAAATAAGTTATTATGAATATGTTGTTATAACATACAAAAGTCTTACCTATAGTAAATGTGTGTTCCTTCACTATAAGTGCATATACAAACATTAATATAATAGTACTAGAAATGGTGAATCTACAAGACAGCTGAGCATTCAAGTGAAAAAAATGTATATATCTGCAACAAAATATATGAGATCAAAAGTGAGCAAATAAGGTTTTCCACTGCATCCTGTATATTGTTAATAAAATTATTGTTTACTTAACAGTTTCATGTTAAACTGTATTTCTAATTTCTGATTCAGTATACGGGCAATCTGTTGAATATCTAAGTATACAAAATGTCCAGCATGGATAACTTTAAATGTATTTAGTTGCACAAACCTTATTCACTCAAATACTTGTGAAAAAAGAGTTATGTTGGGGGGGGGGGAGGCATGATACAACCACAGTCGACAAGTACTTAATTCAAAATGTTGGGCATTTGTACCATTGGTTCCTTTTGACCTTTTTATCTCCCCAACTATAAGAGTCTAGACAGAAATAAATATTTGACATTGAATAGATGTCCTTTAGGCAATTATGAATAAAAAACAGAACAAATCAGATCAGACACTTTAAAACTATTTATTAAATTTGGACAGGGTAACTTCAGAGGGGTCGCAAAACAATGTTTTGATTAATTGCCATTAACTTCTTCCTCTTCTCCCTATGAGTTTTCTGAAAGAGAGGTCACTTCTCCCTCTAATTTGAAAGTAGTGAGCTATATAGTAGAAACTATATGGAACATAAAGAACATAAAGAGCCCTGTAAGAGCTAAGTAAAATCTGTTTGCAAAACACAAACAGGAAATTTCATAAGGAATTTTAAGAAAAACAACCTGTCAAAATAAATATTCATATTTGGATGTTAGTCTAATTTTGAACCGCTTATATATCTCAAAAGTGATAAGAACCATACAAAATCTGTTGTATACTATGGAAGACATTTGTTTTGGAACATAAAGAAAATACATAGATATGTAACATGCAGCATGATATGACCACACGAAGTCCACAAGGGCTTCCTCCTGCACCAGTTTTACTGAAAATGATTATTGACCAGCAGGTGTAATCACTAGGCAGAGTCTGGTTGACAAGTAGAGTAAGGAACTTCATAAGGAATTTAAGAGAAAAAATACTTATCAAAATCAGCTTTAAAATAAAATACAAAATTAGGGGTGTTTGGCCCCTTTTGGTCCTTCATATCTCAGAAATAGCAAGAGCTACAGCAAATCTGTTGGAAGACTCCGGAATCTATAAAACATACACGAAATTACCTAAATATTCTACAGATAAAAAAACATAATATTATCAAAACTGGACTTAAAATATATATTTAAAAAATTTTGGTGCCGACACCCTTATATCTTGAGTCATACAAATGCTGTTATGCATACTACAAGAAGAGAATTTTACAAGGGTCAAAAAGACAAAAATCTAGAATATAGAAGCTAGAACCTCCCAAATTAATCCCAACCTTTACTGTGTGCCAAGGACTGGTCAATTGGAACAAAAGTAATTGTGAGGAAACCATTGTTTCTACAGACAGACAACGATAACAACAGACCCATTCCATAATATGACTGCAAATAATTGCTATCGTTTTAAAAATTCCTTAAAATTGATTGAAAAATAAACATTCCACATACTAAAAAGATAAAACACCCTTTTTGGCACCTCAAAGTCTCTTGCTAAAAAATCCCTAAAACAATCCCAACATTGATTCTGTGCATAGTATCATTGTGTATTAATTTCAGAAGGATCGGTCAACTAAAACAAAATTTATTGCATGGCATCTATAGTGTCTACAAATAGACAGACCACAGACCCATAACATAATATAACCAAAATGTTTTGTGGCTGTATAAAAAAGAATATCACTATGTGTACAATACGTACCAGTGTGTTTTAATTCACTTGTTATTTCATCAGCAAATTCTTTTCCATATATAGATGCACCACCTCTTCCTAGAACAAAAATCATATATGTAACAGAATCGTCTAAAATTATTAATTTTTGACAGATTGGATAACAGATATATAAAACACTAATTTAATTTCCCAATTCATTTTTCTTAAATTTTCTCTTGCAAAATCCATTTCAGTATCAATATACACTCTACAGCCTGAGTACAGGTTGGTTAGTTTATGGTGTTTAACACCACTTTCAACAATATTTCAGTTATATCGTGGCAGTCCGCTTTAATGGTGGAGGAAACTGGAGTACACTGAGAAAACCATTGACTTGTCGCAAGTCACTGACAAAACTTTATCACATAATGCTGTATCGAGTACACCTCGCCATAAACGGGGTTCGAACTCACAACTTTAGTGGTGATAGGCACTGGTACTGTTAGGATGGAAATTTACTGCATAAAAACAAAATGCAACAATATATATTGGACATTGGATCGAAAGATTAATTTGAGATCACACCCAGAGATCATTCCTTCAAATTGAAATGTGAAAATTTTAATGGACAAAAAGATGGACAAGCAGCCAAGTGATGGAACAGCTCGATCACAGTGTCATGGACCAGGAGAGCTAATTTTGACAATTTTTTAAGCATACCCTTTCAAATGTAATTACCTGTTCCAGTTGGATCCCCACCCTGTATCATAAAATCTCTAATGATTCGATGAAACTTTACACCATTGTAATAGCCTCTTCTGGCTAACTCAGCAAAGTTCCTGCATGTGTTAGGGGCATGTTTCCAGTAAAGTTCAAAAATAATTGTCCCAGCACTGAAATATAAATACAAATGTAGGTATAGTAGACAATTACACAAACAGTATAGATAATATTGCTTTAAAGAGTTGTAGGAGGTTTTGTCTATATAGATAATATTGCTCTAAAGAGTTATAGGAAGTTTTGTCTATTATGCAAAAGAAACTAAATAAATATTTCAAAGGAATGCAGGTATCAGTTAAAATTATTTGATGTGTCAAAATGAAAGATTATTATCAATAATTATATTTTTATCTATATTAAATATCACACCTTCCAGTCTGAATCATTATGATTGATCAACTGTTGTTTAATATCATCATCAATAATCAGTATTTTTTATACACAAGATGGGAACAAGTTTATGAATTATAACATTAAAATAAATAGGTTAAAGGTGGTACATGTACTGAAATGGGCATATGTCTTCGCTGCCACAAGGAAAAGGAGAGACAATGGAGAGTACATTGTTTATATACAGTACATGTACATTTGTATGTCGAAAATCTGTCTTACAACTGGCAATCATTATCAACCACTTAAACAAACCTTTTATCAGGATCTGCAGTCCTCGAAATGACAATTAGAATTTACTGGTCCAAGTCAAATTCTTGAATTAATTTTATATATATATATATATATCTAAATAAAAACTGAAAAATTTACTGGTTTGAACAAAGTTTTACTTGTCTTGGGCAAGAGGACTGCTGTTCATCTCGAGTACTGGAACTGCTGTAAATTGTCTTAATAGCAAGGAGTGTGGTATTCTCCAAGCAAAAAATAAAGCATTCATTTGTGTCCCATCCTTTCAGAATGTTGTCAATCTGATTTGTCCCGTGAAACCAAAAGACATTACTTTGGTAGGGATTGTTCCCTGCAGCAGAGAAACTAGGTCATATTTCATCAACCTGTGATTCTTCCCACTGCCTAACGATCTTATCATATTGAACATCCATCTTTCCATTGTGTTTTACCCAATGGATATTATAATTTCAGATTCCTGTGATATATTTTATAGGAGTTGATTGTTAACGACCTCTTGTGGTCATAACTTTGTTTTACAGAAAAAATTGTGTATTAGGGCAAGAGTTCCCAGTAATCACTTGGAAAGTTTTACATTCATCTTCATGTGTGTTAGTGCTACGTAATATATGCATCAGATGACCATGTTCATGCCATCATGGACATGTTAAATTTGTCTCTCATAAACCCCTCCTTGAATCCGGGTCGTTTCGCCCCGATTACATGTTCGCCCCGGGTCGTTTCGCCCCGGAAATGGAGTCGATTCGCCCCGGAAATGGAGTCGATTCGCCCCACTTAATCGCTATTATATTATAAAAGATGAAGTCTTTTTCGACTATTTTTGGGAAATTATTTATTTATTAGTTGTATCCAAAAAATATAATAATTCATTCATTTTGGTCTACTTTAAATATTTATTTATTAGTTGTACATACAAAAAAAATAATAATTCATTCATTTTGGTCTACTTTTGTCAAAGATCTCAAGTGAAACTTTTCTTGCAAAATTTACAAAAACAACACACAAGAACAGTCAAAAGGTTGTTTTTTTTTTTGTACCAACGCAAAAGTGCATGAAATGACTAAGATGCTGTACAAGTGCGTAAATAACCTCTTTTTTAATGAATTACACATCAAATGCTAAAATAGTATAAATTTAATCAGATGTCAAACAAAGAGTGAAGCAATACATAATATTTAACACGTCAAGAAAGCATGTTAATTATGAGGAAGACAAAAATAAAGTACCCATGAACAAGCCTTACAACATCCAAAATACGAATATTTGCAATGGTATTTTCCATATTTCATTTTTTAAAGCACTATTAATAAATGAGGGCGAAACGACCCGGGCGAACGGGAATAGGGGCGAACGGGAATAGGGGCGAAACGACCCGGCACCCCCCCTCATGACTTACCACAGGATTTTTAACAATAGTGACAATCGATGGGTGTCATTAGAGGAGCTGGAGCTGCTTACAATTCTGGAGCACCCCTCCCCTAATTTCAAGAGATACAGAGCATAAAATTTCTTCGGAAGTCTAATCTCAACAAGATTAGATTACCCCTCCCCCTTTTTTTCCCCCACCGCCGTTATAACAGCCTTAAAAAATATCGGTGTGGGCTCTTCCCAACTGTCGTAAAATTTGTCATTCCATAAGGTCATAATTAACTAAGCCATACGTTGTTTCAAATGTAACATTCGGTGGTTGCCAAGTTTTTGGAGGGATTCCTGAGCTGGATGTAAGCGTCATGTTTTCTTTTAGCAGGGGATGTCATAGGGAAAGGGGATGGAATCAGCAAATAATGATGCTAGAAAATGGCCGATTTTACCATTCGATGTATCTCGGGATTTTATAATAAGCAAGGAAATTCTCGTCTAGTTCTCGTATATCGAGAAACATTTCATTGGATAATTTTTTGGCGTATTTGAAGTGTCTATGCAAATTTAGAATCGACCGAAGTAAATCGGAAAATAACGAAGCATAAATGTAATATATACGGAAAATATCGAAGTATATTCGGCAATATATTAATAATAAAGTGGGCGTTGATTATATAAATAAATCGAAAGTTCTTCAAGGTAGGTATGTTTAATTTAAATAATTGCAACTATAATATTCATATAAATATGAGCATAAAAAAAAATTATTGTTTAATATTGATAACAATTTCAAAATATAACAATTAAATGCAAAAAGTTGAATTAACCACAGGCGCATGGGGCATGGATTTCGTTTCCTCCTCCCCCCTTTTCTCTACTACCCCCCCCCCCCCCCCCCCCCGAAATCCATGCCCCATGCGCCTGTGGAATTAACAATAATTATTGGGGGAAATGCTTTTAATGGAATATAAATAAAGGGAGATAATCTATGATTAGTATTATAAAATTACTACTGAAAAACTTTTTGTAAAAAAAAAATTTAACCAATTAACACAGTTTGTCTATAAGCTTATATTAAAAAAAAATATGAAATACATATTTTACAATACTGTCTGTACTCCTGAAGGAGTTATTTTATGAATATAAATTGTTATTAAAAACCCATAGATGGGCATCTATGGGTTTTTGATAACAATTTATATTCATAAAATAAAATAATCAAAATGCATATGTATGCTAAATAAAATGTATCTACGTACCATTAGTTGCTTACAAAATACACTTATATATATATATATATATCATTATTGTTTGTAAACAAACATCTGCTTTGCATATCATAAATCCTCGGATTTACCATATTCTAAGAAAACACGTGTTTTTTTCTGTTTTTATATATAATTATTAAGGTAAAAATACCTTACAAAAGAACAAAAAGCCATTCAGAAAAATTTGTCAAACTAAAAATCTTCCTGATTCTGATCCTGATCTTACCAGCAGCTCGCTGGTAACATTTGGCAAACAATTTGATTGTATTTTACTTCACACCCAAAACATGAAAACGTATGTTGAATGTAAAATAATACAAATTTCCTTGGGAAATATATATTTCAAACAATTACATCCATATTTTGTCACAATATATCCATAAATAAATGTCTGGCAAACTCATTTACCTAACACGATACACACATTAGCACCCCCCCTATATGTTGTAATGGCTGAGTATATAGCCAAGGGAGATCATCATTTCCACCGCCTGCTTTTAGAAACTACTCTCAGAGAATCCGGGTCGTTTCGCCCCGTGAGTCGTTTCACCCCTATTCCCGTTCGGTCTGGTCGTTTCGCCCCGATTCCCTTTCGCCCCGGGTCGTTTCGCCCTGCTTTAAAAAATGAAATATGGAAAATCATTGCAAATATTCGTATTTTGGATGTTGTAAGGTTTGTTCATGGGTAATTATTTTAATTAATTAGTAATCGACAGATCAAAGAATAAAAATAATTACAATTTTCAATTTTTTATTAATTTCTCTTTATTATTTTTTTGCAGTTTAATTAGTAATAACAAGGATTTATATAGTATATAAATCCTTGGTAATAATTGACCAATAATTATTAAATATTATAATATAACATCATGATGATGTTAATTCCGTTGTTTATCATATATATATTTTTATTATTTTTATTTTATTTTTATGTTATTATTTTTTTTGTATACAGCTAATAAATAAATAATTACCAAAAATAATTATTAAATATTATAATATAGCATCATCATGATGTTAACTCCGTTGTTTATCATATATATATTTTTATTTTTTTTATTTTATTTTTATGTTATTATTTTTTTTTGTATACAACTAATAAATAAATAATTGCCAAAAAATTGTCGAAAAAGACTTCATCTATTTAAGGATTGATCTCAAATTTTTTTCGGTTCATGAAGAAATAAACTAAAAAATGTGGTACACACTGTGTAACCCGCGAAGCGCGTTACACAAGGGTGTGTACCACATTTTTGAGTTTATTTCGAATGAACCGAACAAAAAATTGTGATCAATCCTTATAAATTAATTCCTAATTAATTTTTTTCTTGTCCTAAAAATATTTTGTCGGATAATAATTGCTTAAAAAGAAATAAAATTAAAAAAAAATCCCAATTGAGACCCCAACATGTGACTTCCGGTTAAAAATTGTGTCTATGGAAAAAAACATCAATTTTTTAACCAATCAAAATCTCTTAAACACATCAAATTAATTTATTATTATATAATAGCGATTAAGTGGGGCGAATCGACGTCCGACTCTACACGGATAAATTAGTGACACTAATGTGTATTTTATAAGACATTATATTATGTATGTTCTCTAAATCTACAATGATGATTTGTTTTGTCTATTATCTGTCTTAATAAAAAAAAAAAAAAAAAAAAACTCTGTATTTGCCCGTTTACTTCCATAAGCGTAATGTACTAGCTGAAATTACACTGAATATTGAAAAACATTTTGCATAAATATTTGCAATTACAAATACAACAATACAACATTCACAAATGACACGCTTACTTGGATTTTTATATTGCTAGCTCAGACTGAGTCCGCGGATAGACATGTCGCCCCACACGGACACATTATCCTGTTTCCGATCCAACCAGTCTTTGTTCTTTCTCCTTAATATATTGCGTGCTTAGCGGAGAAGCAGCAAATACCAATTTTATAGTCTTTGGTTTTATCCAAGAAACCAAACAAGTGCCGACTGAACTAGGGACTTAAATGAGGTGCCGAAGTGACATGGAGATGGAGATTCTTCACTCGTCGCAACTTCGGCTGATTTTAGTTTAATAATATTTTATTGTACATAAACAATAGGATTGGACAGCAAGTTATACCAACTTATATGAAGTCCTCTCCTTACAAATTATACGGCTGATTCCGTACCTTCATCATACCTCGTCCGTATTACGATATAGCTCTCATTGGAACTACTTTCGGAAATCTTCAATGAAGGAGGTATTAAAATAATTTCACTTTCGAATATTCGTCCAATAATAATATATTTTCATTCGTCGCAATGTCGGCTGATTCCGTACCTTCATCAAAGACCAATATTTTTCAAAGCAAACTCTATACACTCATCTATTGTCGCCATTTTAGAACTTATTTGCGGTGCGAAATGTTTGATTGAAGTGATACGGTCTTCCGGCGAAGAAATGTGACGCATAGACGCATATGAAATACCGTATTACAGCCGAGGTATTGAGGGAGAGAAGCGGACTCACCCGAGGTTTGCCGATTGGGAGATTCTTGTCGGTTATGGAGGTCGCCATTAAAAACATGGATTCAAACAAGAAAAAATCCGAGGAGTCAAGAGTATCAGATTAGGTCTTCATAATAACCAATCGTCAAAAAAATAAATCAATTAAAATAGTGAGCACGTGTTTTTACCCATCTAAAATATTGATATTCTTCGAAAAATATTTGTTTCAATTATGAAATGAGATATATTTGTAAAAAAAAACAAACTTAAACATGCTTAACATTCTTTGTTAAATAATTCGGAAGAAATTTTTTGGTCGTTATTGTCTGCTTGAATATCTGGTTACAGATTCATTAAAAAAACCAAACAGGTAACAGATCAAAATCGTCCCGAAGTAAAATCGGCCCAAGTTGTCCACAGAGGAAAGAAATAGTCTTATAAAAGACTATTTTACCAAAGGATTAACTCAGAAAGAAATCCGGAATATATTGATGTGTCGTCATAATCATATAGTGAGCCTTGTTCATTTGAAACGCCTGTGCTCGGTTGTTCAACTTGTAGTTAAATTTTAACCAATGGTTAAAAATGAAAACCTATGTCTAAAATTTGACCAAAGCACGCAATGCGTTGTTCAACTTATGTTTAAATTTAACTACTGGTTAAAGCATGGTTAAACTGATTAATATTCAACCACGGTATAGGGGCTCTGTTAAAATATTTTGATAATATGAAGCAGCCGGCCGCGATACTGGTATTACCAGTATTGTACACAATACTGGTATTACCTTTCTTTTATTATACTCTCTGACACAATACATGTGTAACAAGAGGAATACAAACAATAACATATAATACAAAAATACAATGATGGATATGACTAACAGGCAATCAAACACAATATCACTGGATTATAAATATTTTCTAAGTTTACTAATAAACAGTGATAAATTTTTCAAAACTGGAACATTACAAAGTGATAAAAGTCCTATCATTTTTTGGAAATTTGGATATTTAGTATAATAACTAGGTATATGTTTTTTTCTTATATCTACAACATTAGGAAATGAACATTCAAAAATATAATGATACTCGGATCCAATATCATTGTGACACAAGTGACATATTCTTTCTTCTCTCGGGATATTTACCCATCTACCTGTTTCTACAGGTATTTTTAAATTACAACACCTTAATTTAGTAATTAAGGCTCTCTCGTTTGGAGATAATTTAAGCAAATAGTTTTCCAATTTAAATTCCATTTTAAATTGCCCATATAAGTTTCCCCTAGAAGAAGTAGCTATAAGGTTGTACCATTTCTGTATAAATTGATCTGTGAGCTTTTGTTTCACTGTGAGTTTTAATTCAACTAAATGAATTGGATTTTGTTGATTCCAAACATAACTAAGGCTTACATTATCAAAAATAGACTTAATATGATTGATCCATTTAAAATTAACATTTTCTCTTTGACTAAGCATATACATAATCCTGTATAATATACTACTTAATTTTTGGTTACAAGTGAGAAGCTTATTCCAAAAAGAGATCATTCTTACATTAATGACAACATCAATAGGGGCTCTACCAATCTCACCATATGACATAAAATTAGGTGTACTAGTTCTTATTTTAAGAATATTTCTACAGAATTGCAAATGTATTTTTTCTAACACTTGTACATTTTCGTACCCCCAAACTTCACATCCATATGTTAGGATGGGGAGTATGAGGGTGTCGAATAGTTTAAGTTGTAAATCTACTGGCACAGATATATTACGTAACTTTCTATATAAGCTAAAAAGTGCCTTTTGCGCCTGTTCTGACTTAAGTTTCTTATCTTTTAAGAATGTGCCTGTGTAATTAAAAGTGACACCCAAATATGAGTAAGAGTCTACAATATCCAAAGCATGGCCAAAAAGCTTAAAGGACTGAATATGTCTGGATTTCCTCTTACAAAAAATTACAACTTTTGTTTTATTTAGATTCACTTTCAACTTCCACCGTGTACAATAATTTTCAAAACTATTCAAAGCATTCTGTAAAGATTCAGGAGTTTCAGCAAGAATTATGGTGTCATCTGCATATAACAATGCAAATATTTTAATATAGATATGGAGATTATCTGCACATAAAGTTTCAACCTTTTCTAAACTATTAATGTCATTTTGTATAAAGAATTTTTCAAGATCATTTAAATAAAGGGCAAACAGAAAGGGAGGTCAATTTTCTCCCTGTCTAACCCCAATGTCACATCTGAAAAAGGCAGAATATTCTTGATTATTTCTCACACAAGATTTTACATTATCATAGAGATTATGTATGACTTTAAGAATTTTTCCATTAATATCAGCATTTTGTAGCTTGACCCACAGAGCAGCTCTGGAGATAGAGTCAAATGCCTTGGAGAAATCGACGAAGGTACAATACAATTTTTTCCCAAGGGACTGGTAAATAGAGAACAAAGCATACAGTGTAAAAATATTATCAGTTGTACCATAGCCCTTCCTAAAGCCAGTTTGAGCTTCTGTAATTAATTCTATTTCATCTGACAACTGACTAAGTCTATTATTTAAAATTGCTTGTAAAGGTCTTTCCTAAACACGACACTAATGTAATTGGTCTGTACGAGCTTGGCTCAGACACATTACCTTTATTTTTATAAATTGGTAAAATAATACCTTCTGACCATGAATAAGGAATCTTACCAGTATTTAAAATTAAGTTAAATAATTTACAATATATTGGCATCATCATATGAATTGTCATCTTCGCTAGCCAAGGGTTACGATTCGGGTCCCCCTTCTCTCCACCCTTGGCGGATCTAGAATACATTTTGAAATTCGCGTGCAATGCCACCTGGTGGTTTATCGAAGTTGCGCCCCTTAGATAGTCGTCATCGCCAGCCAATCAGAATCGTTTTGTTATACGTATGTTGGAGAGTTGAAAATGGCAGCGCCCAGTGAAGAAAAACTTATTTGTGATAAATTTAATTTGGAGGCACTTACTGTCAACCAAGTGAAAGTTTCAAAGCTTTGGCAGATGGAAAAGATGTTTTCATTGGAACCAAAATGGGAAGTGGCAAATCGTTGTCATATGAGAGCATTCCGGTGCCATCTTAATTGTTTACATTTCGTCGATAACATGTGCTCCGTGTAAAACGTCTTCTGATTTGATACGTGTACTGGTAACCGTAACCAATGAAATATTAAAACGTGAATCCTCAAAATGTATTCTAGATCTGCCAAGGGTGGAGAGAAGGGGAACCCGAATCGTAACCCTTGGCTAGCGAAGATGATGAATTGTATGTTTGATATGTTCATTAACTATATTATCGCACCCAGAAGCTTTGTTATTTTTAATATTTTTCACAGCACAGAGAATTTCATCCTCTGTGATAGGCGAATTTAAAATATTGTTAATGTTTTCTGGTGGGATTTTATCAAAATCAATATCTACCTCATCATCTCCATCAGGAGTCTCATTTTGATTCTTAAAGTATTCATAAAAAGCATCCAAACCCACATTACTACCAGAATCAGATTTGGGCTTATCAATATTATTTAACAATTTCCATAAGCCCTTAGGATCTTTTTTAGATTTTTCTCTAAGTGCAGTAGCAGTTTTCACCTGATACTCTTTAAAACTTTTAGACATTTCACGTTTGTATTCTTTACTTGCACGTTTCATAGCATTTTTATTTACCTGATTTTTAACATGACCGTATATTCTTCTACACCTGTGAAAAATCTTTCTTTTGGTTTTACAATTTGCATTATACCATGGCTTATTACTTGAATTTCTATTCCTAGGTTTTTTGTTTACTGTACCAAATACATAAGATGAAGATTTACTAAACAAATCACATAAATTTTTGACCACAATATCAATATCAGATTGTAAAATATTTTGTTTTACATGTAATTCATCTATCATGACCTCTATATTTATAATACTATCAGTTTCATTTACACTCATATGCTCTATAAATTCTGTTTTCTTTTCATTGTTCCACTTAATATACTGTTGTTTTGTTACAGTATTCTCACTTTCTAATGTCGGACATTTAAATGAAAAATTTAACCCAGAATGTACATCTGAAAATAAGGGATTAAAATCCTCTACTTGAAAAGTATTTAAATCAGTAAACATATTTGAGGACAACAAAAGGTAGTCTACAACACTTGTGTTATTACAAGTGACATTTCCTATATATTTATCATTACCAACTCTTGAGTTTACAAAATATATATTATTTTTCTTACATAATTCGATAAGCCTTTTCCCATAAGTATTCGGTCGGCAAGTGCATTGTGTGTACCGATATAACGATACTCCATTTTCAACTAAATTATTATGGTCATAAAAATATTTCAAAATTTCTTCATCATATCTTAAATTTATAATATCAAGAAAATTTTCATCTGGGCAACAAAAATCTGGCAAATCGGACGTTTTAGCATTAAAATCGCCAACCAGAGCATATCGACTGTTATTTCCTAATAATGAGATAAATTCATTTTCAATTTCTGTGAATGCATCTATAGTCGAGTATTTCGAATTTTCAAGGGGTATGTACACACATCCCAATAAAAACTCATCTGAAAAAATATCTTTAGAAAACTTTATCCACTGAATATACTCAGAATCAGTTTTAGGAAAATTCAAATATCTTTCATACTCAGTTTTAAATACTATAGTTATACCACCAGACTTTTTACAAAATTTCTGTCTACACTTAGAAAATGACTTATATCCATTTGGCAAATTAAGGATATCTAAATCATCTATTTTACTTTCGAGAAAAATATCATGACATTTTATTAAATCATCAAAGTCAGGTAATAACAGTTTTTACTTCAGACCACAAACGTTAATAGAACAAAATTTTATTTCGGAAAATTTCGGGCAACAAGCCACATAGTTCCTTCCTCTTGTTGGCCTGTCCTAAATTACAGGTCCTGGATTCGGCCCATTTCTCTGTTGAAAAACATCGGGTACAATGGGTGGAGGATTCCACGGGATTCCATTGACATACAATTTATCATACCTAATAAATGCACGATTGTTTTTCCTTTTTTCTTCATGGAGTTTTGGTAGTAATGCCTGCCTTCGTTCGTTAATAGCCATCGGATATTGCTCATTCACACTAAAATCGGTTTCATTGAGAACACCAGTTTTGACTACCTCAAGTACACGATCTCTGTCCTTACGATGCTCGAATTTGGCGACTATTGAGCGTGGGCGCCGATCTCTACGTTTTCGCAATCTATGAGCGACGTGAAGCGGAATATCACCTGGAACTTCCAACACATCATTTATAAACGTTTTTATTACTGTCTCTGTATTTTCGTCAACAGATTCTGGTATTCCCGCAATGATCAAGTTACCTTTCATCGTTCTGGTTTGCATTTTTAAAAATTCTTCGTTCAGTTCATAATTTTGTTGTTGTAAGTCCCGGTTTTGGTTTTCTAGATTTATAACTGTATTTTCAAACACCTGTCGTTGTCTCTCACCCCCGTCAACTCGTGCAGTGACTTTATTGATGTCGGTTCTTAGCTGTACCATTTGCGTTTGAAACCCTGCATACTGATTTTCAAGACCACTCAGCCGTTGAACAATATTGTCCAACAAATCTAACTTTGATAACTTATTGTTAATGTCATTGAAATATCTCTCTAAACCTTGCGGTATGCTCTGAGGACTCTGTGGACTTTGGTGTAAAAAGGGGGGTGGAAGTCGTGGTTGAATTGGAGTAGTATTTGGTGCCGACGGTATGACTGGTGTGTTAAAGGAGAGATGCGGGATTGCAGGTTGTCCGTAGAGGATATTATTTGACGCTGCCAACATTTCACTTGGACTATATAATTGTGAAGGAGAAAAGTTCATTTCCATTGTTGTTGTTTGTGGCGGTGCACTCGACTGGGACGAACTCAATGTTGATATCGTGGTTCCCTGGGAAGCGGGTTTGCGCTTTCTCTTGCCCATACAGATATCAAAACACAATATAAAGCTTGATTGCGAGCTTAAAGAGTTCTTTCACTTGCTTATTGAGACACACCATTGCTCCTACCTGCTAACAAACAAAAAAATATTCGACTGCAGATTTACATGTTAGTCATATCCGCCATTGTTAGTTCATGTACCAATATTTTATCAGAATCTTCCAGTATCTGCAATACTGGTACAGATACTGGTAAATACTAGTATCCCAGTATCTTCCAGAATTTTCCAGTATCTGCAATACTAGAAGATACTAGTCATTGCCAAAATATGAGTATTGCAGATACCGGAAGATTCTGGGAAATACTGGTTATACCAGTATTGCAGATACTGGAAAATACTGGTAATACCAGTATTGCAGATACTGAAAGATTAGGTACGAAGTTGCGGAATGTACTTGTATATTGGTTTTTTTTGTCCTGTCTGTGCGTCTGTTATGAGAGGACGGACAGTGTATAGGGAGACCGGGAGAAAGGAGACTGGGGGCGGGAGAAAGGAGAAGAGGGAGAAAAACGAGGGAAGAGAGAAAGGTGAAGCGAGGTGGGAGAAATGAGAAAAGGGGTGAGAGAATAAATTCACCAATGATAAAACAAGACATGTAGCGTAATATTTCTGAAAGTTGAATTCATAATTTTAAATTAACGAATGTCCCACCCATTTCTAGTATTTTGATAAAAATGTAATTATTTATGTTTTAACTAGTATGTTTTATTTCATTATTGTCTTGTTTTTGTTCAGAATAAATTCAGGATACTAAAGTTTCCAGTATTGTGTGTTTTACAATACTAGTATTACCAGTATTGCTGGATGAAGAATACTGGAGCTTCCAGTATTGTATGTTTTACAATACTAGTATTACCAGTATTGCTGGATGAAGAATACTAGAGCTTCCAGTATCGTGTGTTTTACAATACTAGTATTACCAGTATTGTTGGATGAAGAATACTGTATTGTGTATAGATCAACGATTCTGGTATTCCAGTATTGTAAATGCACGATACTGGTACATCCAGTATTGTATATATACGATACTGGATTTCCGGTATTGTAACATTACAATACTGGTATTTCTAGTATTGTACAGTGTTACGATACTGGTATTAGGCCAAACAAAAATATATGTGTGTTTACTGTCACATGTCAAAAAAATCTAGGGTCGGTCGGTCGGGATTAATTTTTTTTTTTTTTTTTTTTTTTTTTATCATCGACAAAACCGGAAATAGTCGTTCCCGGTTCCGGAATCCGATTCCGGTATTTAATTTTCGAAAATTCCGGTAAAATGACGAATTATGCAGTTTTTCTACCTTCTTTGCTCTCAATTTCGACAAAAAGCTAGCAGTTAAATAAATAAAACATTGCTGCTGGTTAAACAACAAAAATGGTTATCAGAATTCTGTGTAAAAATGCATAGGGTCGCTAGCAAAAATTAGGGTAGGTCGGGTGACCGTAAACACACATATTTTTTTTTTTGGCCTTACCAGTATTGTAATATTTACAATACTGGTATTTCCAGTATTGTAAATAGTATAATACTGGTAATACCAGTATTGTAAATATTACAATACTGGTAATACCAGTATCGCGGCCGGCTGCTTCATATTATCCAAATATTTAACCATTGGTTATCAATTCAAAATGGCCGCCAGACATGTTCTTTCTATGATGCTTCCGTACAAAACAGGAAACCCAGAGTGTTTCGGGCAATTGAGCTCCGTGCAAATTGGCTTGAAATAGAAGTTTCTGAGGTGGATGGCATTTCCAATGAAATTAAATTTCTATTACCATTTACATTGTTCAAAACAGTGCATTACATTTGCGCGAAAAATCCTACATTTGCGCGCATAACACCATTACATTTATTTTTTCAAGATAAATACAGGTAAATCAAGGTAAATTCAGATGAAAATAGTGAAATTACTTACGAATTTTCAATTAGTTTTTTTTTCTTCAAATTTACTCTAAGAACAATGTTTATAAAGTAGTATTGCACCCCTTCCGTTAGTCGACCCCTTCCCTCTATTTGTTTCATATAATTTAAAATTGTTAGCGATCGCGGGTTTACAGGGATGTTTCTTGTGTTTCAAGTTATGATAAATTGATATATCCTTCGCTGTTTATGGTGAGAGAAATTGCATGTATTTCCCATGAATAGTCGGGGCATTGGCGGCGGAAGCGGGGGCAGTTTTTGTTGTTGCTTTTCTCGTTTTCTTGGAAAAATTTACCGGTATCAATTTTTTTTTCATGATTCTTGCCCCTCACTCGAAATTTGAGTCAGTGTAATTAGTCAAATAGTACGGAAAGGACGAATTACTGGGACGTGGAATAAATGTCCATGAGACAACCTTCCAGAAAAGACCCAAATAAAAAATCTCAAATAGGGAACGCCTAGCAGTCTACAACAACGAACATATGCACACAATACAAGACGATATGGCCACAGACTAGACAAAAGCTAAGTTGAGTAAATTAACAACAAACCGAGAAATGCGAAGTAAAAGACCGCTTTCAAGACAAAAACCATAGTGAAAAATAAGGACTTTTACAAAGGCTCTTTGCATAGGAAAGGCACATATGAATGTGACGGGGTTAAAATAGTCATATCATCCCCCCTTTTTAGTAACAATGTCAAAAATCAATATCGACCAAAAATCTAAGTAAATCTGAAAATACGCTTGTCGTACAATTGCGTTGGAAAAACAAAATTATAAAACTTCAAAAATAGCATGAGGTACCTCTATGACATCATTCCTCATCAATTGCCGGAATTGGAGAAATTGGATAATTTACATATGAGACACCAACCAATCATTTCATACTGAAAAGGGGGTACGTTATATTTTTTCTTAATTGTTATTAATGAAAAACTGTGTGCATGTTAATTGAAATATAAAGAAATTCACACATTAAAATCAGAGAGAAGAACAGACTTTTGACATACATGCATGGACCCAATTTTAATGAGATGTTGGAAACTAAAGAAAATATTCTACGGCTAACTTACATAATGAAAATTAACAGTCCTTGAAATTGTAAGACAATAAAAAGATTTAATTAAAAGTAGTTTAATGAGTTATAAGAAGTTATCGTCACCTATATAACACACCCTTGCACTAAACACGTCTTATTAACATTTCTTTTAATGTTATTAAGCAGCTAAGACGAGGTCCATATACTCTTCCGTACTAACTTGTACAAAATACTTTTAATATTGGACAAATAACCTTAGACAATGACATGTAAGTTGTATTCCTCAAGTAAGATTTCACTTCTTTTTTCTTTTTTTTTTAATAACTGTATTGCTTTTTGTCCTGAGAAGGGGGGATTGAATCAGCCATATTCATTTTGTTATTTATCTGCTGCTAGGATAAAACAAGGAATTGTGGGATACATTGGTCTTGGTTAAATATTAGTTATTGGTTGGTTAAATTTTAACCAAATGGTTATTTAACCAAGTGGTTAAATGACGTTGAAAAACTCATTTTTAACCCTTGGTTTACTAACCCATGTTTAATCTTAAACCAATGGTTAAATTATAACCATATGGTTAATTTAACTGCAAGTTGAACAACCGGGCCCTGATGAAGAGCATGAATTTAAGGAAACGACACTTTGACACTCCTATCAAAGATGTTGTGGAAGTCTGAAGTCCGAAGTCTGAAGTCTGAAGATACGGAAAGCGAGAGGTATCTTCAGACTTCAGACTTCAGACTTCGGACTTCACACTTCGAAGTTCAGACTTCAGATTTCGGAATCGTTATTTCCGGATTTTCTCCGTCATTGGTTCTTGCATTTTCACACCAAGCAGAAGATACCTCTTGCTTTCCGTAGATACCGGTTCCAGTGTCTGTGTTTTTATCTGAATTTTGGGCGCTTTTGCCATTTTTATTAAGTAGGATTTTCCACAGGTGCATGGGGCATGGATTTCGTTTCCTCCTCCCCCTTTTCTCTACTACCCCCCCCCCTTTTTTCAAAATTTTCATATAAATCATTCCTTTTTCAAAATTTTCATAATCATTCGTTTTTTCTTCATTTGACAATATCAGTAGACGTCATACATCATGAATAATACGTGTATTCTGTGTCCACAGTTTCTCTCTTATACTGTATCAGTCGAAAAACTGTGGACATGATTTTCTGTAGTTCACAAGAAGAGTTTGAAGATACCAAAGGGGCAATCAGAAACCGTAAGGGTAAGCGGTTCCTGCTTCACTAGTGGCACCCGTCGTGTTAATCTAGTTACAAATCCGGTAATAAGTCATGAATGAGGAAAGGACCGGGAAGTGTTTACGACAAGTGGAACATATCCGTGGTCATTTGTGACACAGATATTCCAAAACGGTCAACCGAGTCATGGTTCAGTAGCTTCCTTGTTAGCGGCAACCCTCTATCAAGGAAATCCTGATAGGAACCACAAGCTCTGGAATATCGCATCATCTGAGAGATATATACCTCATATAGGAGTCCCATGAAATGAAAAGTTTGAGACCTTGACATTAGGAGGACAAACAAGAATATGATATGCGACACACCTTCTAATAGTACATGTAGTTAGCAATCATGCAAAGTTTCATCCATCTACTATAGAATAGAGAAATGACTGGTTATAAAGTTATGAAGAGGACACGAATGTGTTTCGAACGGACGGACAGAGCGATCAGTATAGGGCGTTCGCCACTATGTGGCGGGTCCCTGATAATCTGTTACATGTTTTTTTTTAACATTAATGCACGCTTTGGAAGTGATTACTTCGTTTTGATATCCCAGCATAATTTGGGGGAAAAACTACTATATAGCCATTTCCCCCCTATTTGCCAAGGGGGGAGAAATGGCTATATAGCCATTTTTCCGATGAGAAAATCTACTAAATAGCCATTTTCCCGCCCCGTGGGGGGGGGGGGGGGGTGGCTCTATAACACCGGCATGTATCCCACAAAAAGACGAGCAAAAAAATTGTTATTTTTTTCTGTAACACTGTTTTTAAGTAGATTTAATTAAAAAAACCACTTTGATCAAGTTTTTCCTTTTGTACTCTCGCTATGGCCGAGACAAAACATATACTGCAACAAATGAAAACATAAACAAAACCCGTTTTCCATTATTTTTATCACAATTCTATATATTGGATCATACTACTAGTATCGGATAAATATGAAAGTGAAGAACCAGAAGAAATGAAAGTAGACAATGATTGTGAACTTATTTGGGCCAAACTCAAAATTAAAGGGTCAACAGACCTCTACATAGGATCATGCTATCGTCCACCTAATAACCGTGAGAGCATATACCTAGATAATCTACAAACCTATTTGGCAAAAATCTTGGCACACAAAGGCGCACACATATGGTTAGGAGGAGACTTTAACCTATCTGGAATTGATTGGCAAAATGAGAATATTAAACATAACTCACAACACACAGCCGAATGCCACCAACTACTTGACATAAGCAAAAATGTCTTCTTAGATCAACTTGTGCTCGAACCTACTCGAATTACAGAAACTCAGTCCAATACCCTACATCTATTTTTTACAAACAACAATACCATAGTCAACCAGGTACGAGTAATCCCAGGTATATCAGATCATGAGACAGTATTTATTGAATCCAGTCTAAGACCAATTAAGAAATTAGCAATAACAAGGGAAGTATGGCAATATCAAAAAGAAGACTATGACAACCTGAAGAAAGAACTTAATGACTAATGAAGTCCATACATCAAAGTCAAAGTCAAAAAGTTTTATTTAAAGTCGGTACGTGAAGCAACATACAACATAAGCAGGGTCGGATTTAGATGAAGAGAGGCCCTAGGCTATTCCACAAGTGAGGCCCTCCCAAAGCCACCATCATTGCCACAAGAGGAAGATGGAAGAGTATTTTAAGCAAAATTCAGTGAAGCCAATAATATACCTACAAAGCGTGGGATCAGTAGGTGTGATATCAGTAGCGGCAATTAGGCCAACGTCTCTCGTTGCATCTGTTGGAAGAACTTTTCTTGCGTCACGATGTCGAAACAAATGTGATGTCTGATAACACCTTATTAGCTCACTTGACCCAAAGGGTCATGCGATGCATAACCATCGCTTGGCGTCCGTCGTCATCCGTAAACTTTTACATTTTAATCTTCTTCTATGAAACCACCACGCCAATTGGAACCAACTTTGGTAGGAATGTTCATTAGATGGTCCCCCTACATAGTTTATGTTTAATGCTGATCAGAAGTACACAAAAGAATCAAGAGGCCCAAAGAGTATACATTATTTATTGTTCACTTGTTTTTTAATGCATTCCTTAAGAAAATTCCTTTCAGAAACATGCATGCCGTCATTATATAACTATTGCCGTTTTTGACATAAAAGGGGTCAAAAGGGGGAATTTAAAAAAATTGACTTTTTTAATTTTCTTCCAATTTTAATGCATTTTTTTGGCAAAGTGTTCATCTTTATGAGTTATTGATGGACCATGATTTTTTTTAACTATTTAATTTGAAAAAGGGGTCTAAAAGGGTCTCAAATTCGACATTTTGCATATTTTAAAGGTTTATAGTATTTTTATTTTTCTTCCAATTTTGACCTAATTTTGAATGAATTGTATTGAGAGCTTTCGGCAGTAGTATGTCGACGGATTTTCTCTATCTTTTACGGTTTCCGAGATAAACTTGACCGAAACAGACCGAAAAGTGCAAATTTCCAAAATGTTAAAGGTTTTGCTTTTTCATCCTATTTGAATGTAGTTTTTGCAAAGTGTTCATATAACCTGTGTCTATTATTGACATAAATACTGATTAAAGGAATCTCTGATACTACTAGATTGTTTAAAACCCATATCGATGGAAATTTTTGAGGATAACTTCCTTTTATGTGGGTTCGCGCCCGGCTTTGTAAATACCAAAAAAGGGTGCACTAGACTCGCAGCCGCAAGTGATAAAGTTTACCAGTTGCTTGCCCATGGTCGGTGGTTCTCACCGGGTACTCCGGCTTCTTCCACCACTAAAAGTGGTCGCCATGATATAGTTGAAATAATGCTGAAAGTGTCTTTAAACACCAAAATGCAATCAATCAAATCCTTTTATAAAATTGCATAGAACAACCTGATGTCGAACTCTATGACTTCCCCCCCAAAAGATTTTTACTCCAAATGATCAATAATTTTTTAGACAAAAAAAATATGTAATCGAAACATGAGTTAGATGGTGATAAGAAATACATGTATAACATTGGTGTGGGTTTAGATGCAAGTTTATTATTATGTCTAAATAATGGTTTTGCAGATTTGGTCTATTTTGGCAATAATTTGAATTATCGGTAATTTGCACATTTTTCCTTCGATCTCATGGAGTTGTCTTCTCTTCTCTTCTCTTCTTCTTCTTCACAGTCGGCAAAGAGCTCCGACTGAAAATGTTTCGTCAGGCTCCGCCTATGTCAGCTCAGCATGATTCTCATACAGGTGACGACAAAAAAATGAGTATTATGATGACATAGCATTATTGTATGTCGTTATCAGTCGATTATTTTTGTTTGTTTTTACCTGTATGTTGCTGTGGTTATCTTCATCGATTACTCAGATATGGATAAAATGATGGACATAAACAATCACAAATGCTAATAATGAGATTGAAATCATCAAATATAAGTAATACAAAGTAGTTTATATGTGTAATTAAAGCACACAGACCCTTTGTAATTTGTAGATAAATGATCATTTACACTGGTGTGCTACCATGAATAGTTTTAGACTAACTACAGTTAAAAACACAATGCTTATTTACGTAAATTCGTTCAGGTTTTGTCAGCCATACTTTCCGGTTAAGTCACACAAATTTTATTTAAGTAGAATCGGTTTTGTCACTGTACAAAATTGAAAGGATAATTAAAAAAAATACCAATATCACAATTATGTTTCCTTTTTATAATTTATTTAAGTATGCAAAGTTTGTTCAGTATATATTACAAACACAGGTCCAAGACATGGCATACCCACACTGTTTAAAATCTTGATTGTACATTTTGTTATGAAATTCTAGTTTTGTTTAACTTGCATTTTTAAGGTAGAGATGAATACTGGAAGCTTGTCGCCTTTTGGTTGTTAATGCCAAACGACATTCTTGAATTTTAAGTTAATACAAATAAAATGAGGGTAATCGCAAGATTGAAAGATAAGATGTTTTATTTCTTCGCCGTCACGTTAATGGTTTTTTTTATCCTGCGCTTGTTCTGTCTGAGCAGTCACATTGCATTGACCGGATAATTTTTTGTTATATTTGGTCACTGATAGACAGTTTTCTGGTACCTGATTCATGTTTAGCGACGGTAAGAAACAGTAACAGCATTTATGCTTATAAGCGCGGACTTCACATAATCCTAAACAATAAGAACGACGCTTGTTTCTGCTCTTTTTCGACAATTTGACAGTTGTTTTGGGGCTTTTTTGTATATTTTATTGGGGGGGGGGGTATTTTCAGTATCAACGAACTGACTCTGATACTGATTCGATTTAGATTTATTGTGCTTAACGCCACTTTCAGCAATATTTCAGCTATATCATGGCGATCAGTTTTAGTGGTGGAAGAAGCCGGAGTATCCGAGTGCACCCTTTTTTGTAATTTACTAAGCCTGGCGCGAACCCACACCGTATTGGTGGTGATAGGCTTGTATGAGTTGTTAGGTCATCCAACTACCTAGCTCATTGAGCCACCCGGGCCCTGACTCTGATACTGAAAATTATCGGTCATTGTGATGTCAAACACATGATGTTGCCGATAACAAATAATAAATGAACGCGAGTTTTGAAGCACAGGCACTTGTTTCTGGTAAAAAAAATATACCTAGATACTATATATACCACAAGGTACGTAACCGTTCATTTGTAAAAAATCAAGGTCATCGCGATTTTCGCGTTTTTTCAACTCGACGGACGCTAGCATGGAGGAGTGGCCTACATCATCTGAAACTACGATAATTTATCTACAAAATGATGTATAAAACACCTACCTTTGCTGAACCTCAACTATACAACAGACCTTTTTCCACGGGTCAGTTATCAGCTTTCATCATTCAGTTGGTCATCTTGCATGTTCTACCCCGCAGTGAAAGAAAAAATAAGATAAGTTGTAATAAAAATGCTATAAAAAATACTGAGATGTTAGAAAATTATATATATTGCATTGCAATAAAAAAAAATTAATAAAAGTGTTTTAATTTCTTTTTGCATCTTCTCCATTTTGATGAAAAATTCTAAAAATAAACTTCAGAATTCCAGCTTGCTAAATGTAATGAGAAACTTCGACCAATCAGATACTTTACCTGAGTTCAACCTTGAACTTTTCATTCACTGCGGGGTAGAACATGCCAGATGACCAACTGGATGATGAAAGCTGATAACTGACCCGTGGAAAAAGGTTTGTTGTATTGTTGAGGTTCAGCAAAGGTAGGTGTGTTATACATCATTTTGTAGATAAATTATCGTAGTTTCAGATGATGTAGGCCATTCCTCCATGCTGGCGTCCGTCGAGTTGAAAAAACGCGAAAATCGCGATGACCTAGATTTTTTTTACAAATGAACGGTTACGTACCTTGTGGTATAAATAGTATCTAGGTATATTATTTTTACCAGAAACAAGTGCCTGTGTTTTGAAGGTTTCGACAGACATTTTCACTAGTATCAAAGCTCGTCCTATCAGACTCGCTGTCATAATGTAAGAATAATGACTTGTCTCGACTTTCATACAAATATATAATATGCATAGAATATTTTTAATACAATGTGTAATTATGTGTAGATATTGTTTGGAAAAGCTAACAAGACCCACATAGTTGCACAAGCTTTGGGGATCCTACGGAAAGCGAGAGGTATCTTCTGTTTTGTGTGAAAATGCAAGAACCAATGACGGAGAAAATCCGGAAATAATGATTCCGAAATCTGAAGTCTGAATTTCGAAGTGTGAAGTCCGAAGTCTGAAGTCTGAAGTCTGAAGATACCTCTCGCTTTCCGTACTTTCCGTAGATAGCTGATATTGATTATCAATCATTCTTTTATAAAGGATGCGTCATGCATCAACCTGTGTACACGGAAATTTTACGAGCTGCACAAAAATATTACTTTTGGCATGTTTTCCAAAATTCCGATCATTCATTATAGATTCTACATACTGTAGCACCCAAACACCTGTAACAGAAATATCCCCAGTAAATATCTAGCTGGGAACTGCAGAAGGATTTGTTTACAATAATCAGCTGTGCTGATTACCCGCCATGTTTTAAAATATAGCAACCTGTAAACAACCTAGATAATGACCGATTTAAATATCCTAAGAACTTTTCTGATCCTTTACAAAATAATAGCCATCATCACCACTATTAATCCAACTAATACAGATATCTGCTTATATGATAGTGAGATCAAATCAACAACACCAACATTATTCCAGACAAGTAGAACTTTGCTAGATCTCAACCCCATTCTTGTATGGAATGTCTCATCTAATCAGTGGAAAAAACTTGGTACATGCAAACCATCAACATGCTCATCATATATTTCTATACTGATCACGTTATCTGGGGACATCCACCAAAACCCAGGCCCTATTAAATTCCCATGTTCCGTAGCAAACCAGTAAAATCCAACCAAGCAGCATTTCAGTGTGACCAATGTGAAACCTGGGTACACACTAAATGTGATGGACTATCTAAGGAAGACTATAACCGATTCCAAAACATACACAGTCTTGTTTTTGAATGCCCTAAATGCAGGTTACTTACCTTCACAGATTCATTTTTTATGGATAACTCCATGACACTGAGTACCAACAACTCTTTTGAAGCATTATCTGAGGATGAAGATATAACAACTGATAATCACACAATTCCACAGGGGCAAACTACAACAAATTCTCATTACAAAAAGCAACTACGAATGATGATAGTGAACTGTCGTAGCTTAATTAGCGACAAGAAGAAAGTAGATCTTCATGAACTAATAGAAACTCACAAGCCAAATATTATCCTAGGAACTGAATCTCACCTTGACAACACCATAGCTAGTAACGAAGTATTCCCTGACCAGTTCAAAAACCCCTATAGAAAAGATCGGAAACTTGGAGGAGGGGTATTCCTCGCAGTCGACTGCACTTACATCACATCAGAGATAACACCTAGTACAAACTGTGAAACTGTCTGGTGCAAAGTCAGTATACAAGGCAGCCAACCATTATACATTGGTACATTCTACAGACAGCCTAACAGCGACATTGATGAACTTGAAGAACTAGAGAAAATGATTTCAAGCATTACAGAAACCCAGCAAAATTTACCCAATATCATACTAGGAGGAGATTTTAACTTACCACACATAAACTGGCAGTCAACAACTGTCAATACCAACCCACAATATGGAAAAGCATTGAATGACAAGATGGTAGAAATAACCAACAACAACGACTTAACCGAAGTAATCAACGTGCCAACTAGAGGACAAAACATACTAGATCTACTTGGGGTCCGACCTATAATCCGACAGTCCGACAGTCCGATAATCCGATAGTCCGACAAATGCTTTATTTCTTTGAAAGTTAACAGTACTTAACACTATAACATGTGTAATATGGGGCCAGAAACCGAACCGTTTACTCACCAAAGAAAGGTCCAGAACATCGGAAACACGATATCATAGACGGACAAACAATTGACAGGGCCACACAAGAACTAAAAAAAACCACATATATGAACAACACGGACTCCATAAAAACCTGGATCGTGATGAACCGGTAGTGTAAGTATCCCGTATATTTTTTAGTAGCGACTACTTCAGGCTTTATTCAAGTAGCGTGTAGCCGAGTCCAGCCAAGAAAACTCTTTATTGAAAAGAAAGATGAAATAACTGAATACAAAAAAAAAGAAATACAAAAAAAAAGGAAAAGACAAAAAGAAGAGCGTACCAGTGTCCCCCGCCCTTTATCATGGAATATTTGGGTTAAAAAGCAATGTCGACACATCAATAGAGCTGGATACAATAATGTGTGCGAATTGATTGATTGATTGCTTAAGGTCCATAATGATGTCCCGAATTGATTCCCGACATTGAAAAATTTCTACCGGTCGCCATTTTCAAAATGGCCAACACAATACCGCACAAATTCAACATTGTCCTATTTCAACGCCATTTCATATGTGGGTAGATTATGATGTCCCGAATTGATTCCTGACATCGAAAATTTTCTACCTGTCGCCATTTTCAAAATGGCCACCACAATACCACAAAACCTCGGGTGAGTCCGCTTCGCTTCCTCAATACCTCGGCTGTAATACGGTATTTGATATTCGTCTACGCGTCACATTTTTCGTCGGAAGACCGTATGACTTCAATCAAACATTGCGCACGGCGAATAAGTTCTAAAATGGCGACAATAGATGAGTTTGTTTTGAAAAATATTGGTCTTTGATGAAGGTATGGAATCAGCCGACATTGCGACGAATGAAAATATATTATTATTGGACGAATATTCGAAAGTGAAATTATTTTAATACCTCCTTCATTGAAGATTTCCGAAAGTAGTTCCTATGGGAGCTATCGTAATACGGAAGAGGTATGATGAAGGTACGGAATCAGCCGAAGTTGCGACGAGTGCCACAATACCGCACAAATTCAACATTGTCCGATTTCAACGACATTTCATATGTGGGTAGATTATGATGTGCCGAATAGATTCCTGACAACGAAAAATTTCTACCGGTCGCCATTTTCAAAATGGCCGCCACAATACCGCACAAATTCAACATTGTTCGATTTCAACGTCCTAAATTGATTCCCGACATCGAAAAATTTCTACCGGTTTCCATTTTCAAAACAGCCGCCACATTACCGCAAAAATTCAACATTGTTCGATTTCAAAGGTAGTTTTGATTTATTTTTTAAACCTGTTGTCAGTGGCCAGTATATGGGAGACTCCATAATCGTTAGATTATAATCATACATGTATCTTGTTATTATTATTATTATTCTCCTCCTTTCTTTCTTTTCGTGGCACATGAACTTGTCCACGGCAGATCTCAGGAACTACTGGACAGAATTTCATGAAACGTGGTGGAGTTATAGATATATGTTTCTAGTTGGTCCTGAAGTTTTCAGCTTTGTGGTAAAGGGGGTCAAAGTCATATTTTCAGGGGTGCAAAAGGTGTGGGGGTTACTCTAGAATCCTATGGGAAAGTTGAAATTACGTACATTAATGTTGATAACTTCTAAATGGATAATGATAGAGACATAAAATTTGACATAGTGATAGATCACCATTAGAGGAGCAAATCTGCATTTTCAAAATTTTCGAGATGTCTGCCATTTTCAAAATGGCTGCCAAAACACGGCATAAAAAATGGGCGGTAACAATTCAACATTGTCCGATATCATCACAATTGTATATGTGGGTAGATAATGATGTCCCGAATTGATTCCCGACATTGACAAATTTCTACCGGTCGCCATTTTCAAAATGACCGCCACAATACCGCACAAATTCAACATTGTTCGATTCCAACGTCCTAAATTGATTCCCGACATTGAAAAATTTCTACCGGTCTCCATTTTCAAAATGGCCGCCACATTACCGCAAAAACTCAACATTGTTCGATTTCAAAGGTAGCTTTTGATTTATTTTTTAAACCTGTTGTCAGTGGCTAGTATGGAAGACTCCATAATCGTTAGATTATAATCATATCTTGTTATTATTATTATTATTATTCTCCTCCTTTCTTTCTTTTCGTGGCACATGAACTTGTCCACGGCAGATCTCAGGAACTACTGGACAGAATTTCATGAAACTTGGTGGAGTTATAGATATATGTTTCTAGTTGGTCCTGAAGTTTTCAGCTTTGTGGTAAAGGGGGTCAAAGTCATATTTTGAGGGTTTCAAATGGGGTGGGGGTTACTATAGAATCCTATGGGAAAGTTGAAATTTCGTACATTAATGTTGATAACTTCTAAATGGATAATGATAGAGACATAAAATTTGACATAGTGATAGATCACCATTAGAGGAGCAATTCTGCGTTTTCAAAATTTTCGAGATGTCTGCCATTTTCAAAATGGCTGCCAAAACTAGGCATAAAAAATGGGGGTAAAAATTCAACATTGTCCGATATCATCACAATTTTATATGTGGGTAGATAATGATGTCCCGAATTGATTCCCGGCATTGAAAAATTTCTACCGATCGCCATTTTCAAAATGGCCTCCACAATACCGCAAAAATTCAACATTGTCCGATATCATCTAAATTTGATATGTGGGTAGATTATGATATCCCGGATTTATTCCCGACATTGAAAAATTGCTAGCGGTCGCCATTTTCAAAATGGCCGTCACAATGCGCACAAATTCAACATTGTCCAATTTCAACGACATTTCATATGTGGGTAGATTATGATATCCCGAATAGATTCCCGACATTGAAAAATGTCTAGCGGTCACCATTTTCAAAATGGCCGCCACAATACCGCACAAATTCAACATTGTCCGATTTCAACGACATTTCATATGTGGGTAGATTATGATGTCCCAAATTTATTCCCGACATTGAAAAATTTCTAGCGGTCGCCATTTTCAAAATGGCCACAACAATTCAACATTGTCTGATATCATCAAAATTTGATATGTGGGTAGATAATGATGTCCTGAATTGATTCCCGACATTGAAAAATTTCTACCGTTGCCGCCATTTTCAAAATGCCCGGCACAATACCGCACAAATTCAACAATGTCCGATTTCAACGACATTTCATATGTAGGTAGATTATGATGTCCCGAATTGATTCCTGAAATCGAAAAATTTCTACCAGTCGCCATTTTCAAAATGGGCGCCACAATACCGCACAATTCAACATTGTTCGATTTTAACGAAATTGCATATGTAGGTAGTTTATTATGACCTGAATTGATTCCCGACATCGAAAAATTTCTACCGGTCTCCATTTTCAAAATTGCCTCCACAATACCGCAAAAATCCAACATTGTTCGATTTCAAAGATAGCTTTTGATTTATTTTTTAAACCTGTTGTCAGTGGCCGGTTTGGGAGACTTGAGACTTCATAATCGTTAGATTATAATCATATCTTGTTTTGCTCATTTTAATACAATGTTGGTTTACATTGACAACTACACGATCTCTGTTGCGTTTTAAAAAAGGGACGTCGTAACTCTAAAACCTCGAGCGGTCATTAACATGATATTGATAATGCCCGCGGGCATTATCATGTTAATGACTGGTAAATTTCTTTAACGCAGATTAATGCATGACACATGACCATCGGCATCTACACCAATGAAAAAGTCGAATTTATAACTGATATGAAATAATATGGTACATTACGTTGTAAGAACCAAAAAGTTACGTTGCCACAACGTTTTGACAGCGTAATTTGGCTAGTAGGGATGTATGCATAACAATACACTCCGCTATAAAACAATTTATGAACACGGCCCAGGTTGTCCTATATACGTAACAAACTACGGTCCGAGTTCTCCTATGTACAAAACACACTATAAAGCAATCTATGAACACGGTCCAGGTTTTCCTATATACGTAGCAAACTATATGGTCCAAGTGAGTTCTCCTATGTACATAACACTCTATAAAACAATCTCTCAGCACGATCCGGGTTGTCCTATACATATAACAAACTACGATACGAGTTCTCCTATGTACATAATAACACACTCTATAAAACAATTTATGAACACGGTCCAGGTTGTACTACAAAATCCGTTTAGAAATGACTTCACAATAAAAAAAAAATAATTGAAAAATGTGGTTTTATATGAAATATATAGCATATTTTTCGAGGATGGCATCGTACTTATGTCCATTGACTGTATATACGTAACAAACTACGGTCCGAGTTCTCCTATGTACATATAACACACTCTATAAAACAATCTATCAGCACGGTCCAAGTTGTCCTATATATATATAACAAACTACGGTCCGAGTTCTCCTATGCACATGATAACACACTCTATAAAACAATCTCTCAGCACGGTCCCGGTTAACATATACATGTATACATAACAAACTACGGTCCGAGTTCTCCTATGTACATGATAACATATTCTATAAAACAATCTCTCAGCACGGTCCCGGTTGTCATATATACATAACAAACTATGGTCCGAGCTCTCCTATGTACATAACAATTACACACTATAAAACAATCTCTCAGCACGGTCCGGGTTGTCCTATATACATTCCAAACTACGGTCCGAGTTCTCCTATGGACATAATCACACAACAAAGGAAAGGGAAGACATGTAAATACATTTTTGCACGATGGTGAGACAGTTCTAATGTTTTGGTCCAAAACAGTTGGAAAAATATACAGAATTTAGATTATAATTAGAATAAAATTGTTCATTTCAATTTCACAGGATTTGATCATTTAATTCTGAGAGACCCGCATTACAATTGAATTCGGTGTGCAAAAAGATACTTGTAACTCATCTAGGTGAATCCTGGAGTGGACTCATTACATAGGCTAAAGTGGTTTGGATTTGCTATTTTTTTTAGCAATAATTAAGGATTGATCGCAATTTTTGTTCGGTTCATGAAGAAATAACCCCAATCAGGTTGTACACACCGTGTAACCTGCGTAGCGGGTTACGCATGGGTGTGTACAACCTGATTGAGGTTATTTCGAATGAACCGAACAAATAATTTCGATCAATCCTTATAACTTAATTCAAACTTTTTTTGTTATGATATTGAAAAATATATTTATTTTTTCAAAATAAAGCAAATAATCGGAAATAAATTTAAATAACCCCAAATGTGCCTCATTTAAAGAAAATCACCTGATGACAACGGCATGAGAACGACGTCTATTTTCAGATTCCGTACCGTGATGATGTATTGGAAAATAACCTCAACTTTTTAAACCAATCAAAACACGTATAAAATGACATGTGACTCTAAAATTAATTTATCAAAGAATGCACTAGTTAGAACCACAGGCACTCGGGTATACTTTGTGATTTTCGTTATTTTCATTAAAATTATATATTTTCCCTTTTAGTGTCTCTATTCTAACCTTCTCTACGCATAATCACCTAATTTTGACGTATTTTACATATTTTGATATTATAGTAGAAAAAAATGGGTTTTTATCAAAATGTGTAAAATACGTCAAAATTAGGTGATTCTGCGTATAGAAGGTTAGAATAGAGGCACTAAGAGGGAAAATATTTAATTTTAATGAAAATAACGAAAATCACAAAGTGTACTCGAGTGCCTGTGGTTAAATCTCGCAAATTTTTGTTTGGGACTCGTCAAAATTGTATACCCCAAGAACTCTGTGTTTGACAACGTCCACGTGTTCAGACGGGCAAATTTGTGTTTGAAAGAGTTGACAGGTAGTTTGAAGCGAGTTTGAAGGAAAAGTTTGATCGTGTAACGCATCTTTATATAACGTTTACCGGATGTTAGTACATATTTTAGCAATATCCATTTATCAGCTGATAGTGATTACGTCCCCTGATTTGATGAAAAAAATGATCAAAGGCATCTGTTTAGCAGAATTCCACCCAACAGCTGGTCCGAAAATAAAATACCAAGTAATTACAACTTTTGAAAGCAATACAAGAACATATCATTGCAATAGCATCACAGGTTTATTATTTTTCGTGAACGTTTTTCACTTTTAGTTTTAAACTGGCACTTTTGCCTATTTTGTAAAATTTTTGAACGCAGACTACCAAATGTTTCACGGTATTGGGTCCATTCGCCCCGATAATTAAAAAGTAGTTTAATGAACATAAGGCATATTTTAATTTAAAATAAAGAAGTAATGGTATAGAAAAGTATTAGCATCGTGTTATCGGTTTTCGTGCTATTATCGATTTTCCGATATAGCGATTAACAACAGTGTTAACCCTTCATTCATATGACGATTGGAATTTTCAAAGAATGACTAGTTAAATATTTCTTTGTACATAAGATTGTTTTTAAAGCCATTCTTGTATTTTAATATACTCTCGATTATCTGGCAACTTTTGTTGTCAGTAAAATGGCGTCATCTGTTTTCGTGTGAAGTAATAACAAGGCCGATATACGGGATGGAAACGAATATAAAATCCGGAAATGGCTGGTTTTAAAATTTCATGGTTCTGGCCATCTACCAAATCATACTACATCTAAATAAAATAACAGAATGTTTGAAAATGACCACTTTCACAGTCTTCGAAATTAGGTGGTAGTCTGAAGCCGGTGGCGTGTAAAATTGTACACAGGCGTATAAAATGAGTAGTTCCACAAGTCCGACGGGCCTGTGAAAAAAAAGTCATATAGTTTCAAAAGTTGATTTCATAAGATATTGTGTGTAGATATTTAGTTTATTGTTTTCCGTTTTCAGTTGCTGCCGAGTCAATCCAAAAAATGGGTAGGCAAACAAGTCCTTTTAAGAATTTCCGATATTCGAAATAGATTTAGGTGTGTCTGTTTTTTGCAATTTGATTGGTTGATATTTTTACCATCATGTAGGTTTTAAAAAAGGACGAGAAGCAGGGCTCACGTTAGAGGGCGAAGTAGTTGCCTTGTGAAGGTTGACTTTGATTTCTCGTTGGTCAAAAGCGAAGTTCAAGTAGCCTTGTAATTTTGAAGAGTCACCCTAGGCTATGTTGCCCGCATATCTTTGCCACGTGCCATTTATGAAAAAATCGACATCGTGTTTATTGAATTCTATGGTATTCATTAAGTATTTTGAAAGTGACTTTCTTGAAAAGTAATCCATTTCGGTTTAAAGAAACTTTAATTTCGTTCAATATCAAATGAAAATGGCACCACAAGAAAGGGGACGCAATCAGACACTGTGCTATGGGAAATGTTGATCGAAGCTACTTTCAACCAAACAAACTGTTGATTAATTTGTTCTCAATCCTACGACATAAAGTCTGAGTTCTCATATATAATATGTTCATATTTGAAAAGGTTGGTCATTCAAAATTCGTTGAAATGCATGGAGACACTTCAGATTTTTTTAAATTGCGATCTATTTATAGAACTGTTGCTGACAGACCTGTGTCTACGTTAATACCTCTGCAGTTAGAAAATAGACTTTGAACTACAGTAGTTTTGTTCCATTGTTGCACTCTGATTTGAGGTCTGATAAATAATAATTACAATCTTTACTTGTTTCAGTTTATGACTGTTTGTGTCAATATACGTTCATGCTATATTTGCATTCCCTAGCTATCTATATATAGTTGGACCGTTGTGCAAATTGGCATATACATATTTCTTCTGCTGAAGGCTACACAAATATGACTTTTTGCATTCTGTGTGGTATTAATTCAAAGCATAGTGATACTTAAAAAAAAAAAAGAAGGGGGGTACATATTAAAAATTATCATCAAATTATATGTCACATGCAATGATGACACCACAAGTTTTTGTTTTAAGTATTATAACAATATTGGTTGTGATGATGATGCTGAGGAGGAGGTGGACAGTGATGATATGGAATATACTGAGGATGCTATTGACAATATGATTTTAGAATTTTCAGGAGATTAATATAAACATGAATCCAAAATAAAGTGTCTTTTTGGGTTTTTTTACTTCCATAATTGACATGTCCACATAACATTTGGTACATCATCATATTTTGAGTTTTGGTGGTTTAATTATTTTATGGTCATTACTGTAGTTTTCAAATTCGGGCCTGTAGAATTGATGGTGAGCCTGTAAATATTTGAACTTTCAGGCCCGGTGGGCTTGTAAGGTAAAAAGTTAAGCGTGAAGACTGCTTTCAAAATTGTGTTTCCTTTTGATGTTTTTTTTAGTGCTGAAACCACAACGCACTGCTAAGTGACATGTATTTTATATAAGAAACAGGCACATTTCAGTCAGCTCTGTTGTTTACAAGTACGATCAGTGACCCCATGACAGTTACATGACAGGAAGAGCCGGTGTCTGAGAGGAAGACGACATAGTTCAATTTTATATAGCCCTTCTGGATTTTTTTCCAGCTACTTTATAAATGAAGTAAATTTTTAGCATTACAAAAAGTATGGTTCAGTAGGTAGGTTCACTGTTTTTGGTACTTACGTCTTTAAAAGCAAACTTTAACATTTTTTACAGATGTCACGTTGTAGTCCTGTTTACGTTCCTTAAATAAAAACCGGAATACACGTCAAAAATAATGCGTGCGCTGTGGAAATCAAAATAAAATGGATGATATGAAAACACATACCGTGATGATAATTTAAAATGAGCTTTTGGAAATTAATTAAGTTCTTTTCAAGCAATTATTAGGTTTATTGTTTGAAATGCTTAATTGAAATTAATGATTGTTGATTTCATCATTACAATTATTAATTGGGGATTATTGTATATCTTTGATCTCTTTATATTCATTAATTGATGGCTTTGGTTCTGTAATTATGCACTTTCGATGTAAGCTTGGTATGAGTAAAGCAACGTTTAACAAATCGCAAACATCAAAGAATTACTCAATTTGTTATCTATAAACCATTAGATATCATTTATACTTCATTTATTTTTAATATCCTACATATATATATATAATTATCAAGGCGAACGGACCCAGGGCGAATGTGAATTAGGGCAAACAGACCCGGAACCATGTTTCACCGTCATATGATTTATAGTAATAATAATAAAATAATAATAATACTAAATACTGTATTTTAAGAGAGTAACACAGTTAACATAAACTAAAGTTAATCTTCCTTTAAAATCTGATTCAACCCACCATTTCTTTAGAAATGCCTGTACCAAGTCAGGGTCATTATGGTTTTCACAGTTTTCCTGTTGTTGACTGATTTTGTCTGTTTGTATAATTATGAGTTTTAACTTTCCCTTTGTAAGATTGTTCGGAGTTCGGTAATTTTGTTATTACCCTTATTGTGACCTTCGAAGAATGAAAACAAATACAATAATACAAATGTCAGTAAATTATATTAAATTTATTAGTTTGCTGAAAATATTATATAGACACAAGCCACTTTTGTCATGTTGCTGATGATTTTGCAGCTCCATCGTAAATCAACCATTATTGTTACTGTTCTCTCTGCAACGAATGCTCTGACACCTCATTAATGTTAATAATAGCCTTCATGTTAACAAAATCAACAACTGTGATTTTCTAGATATAATGGCCTGTTTAAATCCATTGTTCTAAATTTAAAGTTGTCTAAATTTCCTAAAAATTTTAATGTTATCATATATCTTCAAATCTTCCCACATTTTGCTTTAATTTGTTAAAAATTATTCCTAAAATACAGCAAAATATGATTTAATATTTTTCTATAGTGAAAAAGAGTTGTTTCCCTGACATTCTTCATTTTTCACTATTTGGGAAATAATTGTGGAAATTGATATGTGAATAATCTAGATTTATAATATTTTAATGTTTCTGCAAAGCCATGTGCTCCTCTTTTCTTATATATTCAAATTTATATACACAACATTATTTTAGAATTTATTTTTTCATGATTCTGATTAGTTTTGTTGAGACAAAAGGGACAGATACACTGCCATTAGGTTAAGCAAAGCCAAATTGAACTGTCAGAAATTTAGCTACCCCGTAATACCTTACCAAAATATTACAATTTTTTGGTTAGATTCCAGAAGAGACTATTATAAAAGAAGATTTTGATGCTGTTCATCCATACATCATTACCAAGCCTGAACTCAAAGACAGACTTATTACAATGTAAGATATAATTTTACATCAATAGCCAATCTCCATGGTTATTGCACCACATCAGTGATGTGATATTAGCATACTTGATGTGCAGAAGATCATCGATGCAATAACCGAACGGGTTAAACAAAGACTAAAATTGATATTTGCCACTTCTGCTAAACATTAAGGAGTAAAAAGCAAAAACTAAACGGCACAGAATCAGGATAATGTGTCAGAGTGGACTGAAATGACTACCAGTAGACAGTTGTTTCAGTGAGTTAGCACTGTATACAATCTGGTTAACGTGTTGGCCTATTAAAAGACAGGAATCACCATTATCTCATCAAAAAGTACAGTAACTTGTTCTCAATATGGTATAGCTGAAAATTGTTCACTTGGCATTAAACAACAATCACTCACTAACTCCCAATTTAGAATTCTCAGTTTATAGTAATACTGTATATATTTTGTAAGTTCACATGTTTCTGTAGCAGCATATATACTATTAGATACCCTCTAGTTGCTGTTTGTATTTAGTGGCATAGTCCCAAATTTTGAGTATTGCACATTCAATAATTGGCTGCATTTTATATTATTACATGTAATGACATTAAAATCCTTCTATGCATAAAAAAACATAAATATTGGTTGTACAATGCTCAAAATTTGTGACTATGCCATTAACTAAGCTCACCAACTAGGGGATAACTGGCAACTAATCATTCAGTTTTTTGTGTGTCGACATAGTATGGCTGACACATTGGGGTTTTGTGTCAGTTGTCTTGTATTTTCATCCTTATCGTAGTCACATTACTTTACCCTGTTATCAAATCTTCTATCATGACTAGTTTCAGTGTATTATTGGATAAGGGCTGTTTAAAAAAAAATGGCTCCAACATGTGAAAAAAATGTCCAAATTAAACTCACTCCTAAAAACTTTCTGCTGATAATTTTCAATGTTGTATACATTGAAGTAAATGAAACAAGAAAGAAACTATAAACAGATCAGCAATAAATTTTTAAGAACCTTTTATTGAACACAAATTGGCATGAAAAACATGTAAAACACATACTTATTCTATATCAGTTAAACAAACTTTAGTCTCAATTATTTTGTATAATGGTTTCTCAAACAATGCAACTGATATAAATGACTTTTTGTGCAAAATATTGGGTTATTGGTAGTTGTAGTTTTTCTTAAAAGCTATCTTTTATGAAAAATTCTCAATATTTTTGTCCAATCTACCTGATAAAGTTTTTATTATCAAAATAATAACGAATATTTTTACTTAAGACAGCAAAATTTCCAAACTTTAAAGATAAGTAGCCATTTGTAAAAAAAAATCACATTGATTCTTTGAACGATCACAAAATAATTGGTTGTAGAAAAAACATTTTGTCTATTTTTGTTGCACTCCTGACATTTTATGATAAAGAAAACAAAAAGAAAATATCACATTGTACAGTGATGTTACTGTTAACTCATACAATAATCTTTACCTGTTTCAATGAAATATTTGTACAGAAATGACTGTATTTGGAAATTTGTAACAATTTTTTGCCATAGCCACTTCTTTAATACCCAGTTTTAGCAGCAATATTTTTAATTACATTTGAAAATTTGTATTATACCATTCTAATATATTAGATAAATCATAAAGAAATAATTAGAATATTTTTATAGGCTAGAAAAGGCAATTTATTATAAATTATCATTATCTTATCAATGGTACTATTTTATCAGGATATGTTGCACTCCTGACATTATATTGCCATCAAGAAAAAGAAGAGTTATTAACTTAAAAACAATTCACAGGGGAAACAATCAGTTGGTATTCTTTCAAGCATTAGTTTTACCAAGTTTTAATGATAATTGTTTCTTAAAGTAACACTTTTCTAGTTATTTGTAACTTGTTTACAGCCATACTTCTCGAAAATTCCAACTTATTTTTGAAATATACTACCGTATTTAGGGTTGCATAATGGGCATTGGTGCATAATGCGCACCCCCTCTTGGCCTTGAAAATCTCCAGAAAAAAACTAGTTCGTGTCTATAATGCGCATGGATTTCTGAAAAAAATCGTCGTCGGAAATGTAAGAATTAAATATCAGTCGTATATATTTTTCAGTCCTTTGAGCATGTTTCATTTGCTGGGAGAATTTTAGAACCATTTATCACTTTTCATCTTCAATAAAGTTGCAAAATATTAAATGTATTGGGTTTTATTGGCGTTTTCATATGATATTTTGTGGAATAGTGTCCAAACAATTTAAGAAATATTTAACTTTGCATGTTGACAATAGTAAACAAAAAAACATGGTGGACATGTGATTTCCCGGTCTGGGAAAGAGTGAAACACATTGTTCCTGTTTATAATGCGCACACCTCCTACCAAATAAAGAATCTGGGCAAAATCCTGTGCATTTATACAACCCTAAATACGGTATACAAAAACATTTAAAACATGTATTAATGTAAATTAATATTGAAAATAGATGTTTAATGTACAATTACAAGTATTTTTTGAATACTTGGAAAATTGATTATATCAAATTTCAATGATTTTTAAATATTTATGTCAGGAGTGTAACATTTACATGGTCAACCATAAATTATCTATAAGAAAATAGATAAATGCATTTATCATAAACTTTATCAAGTCAATTAATCTCCAATAGCTAATGAACCTAGAAAACATGTTCCCTTGTCAGAGAATGTCTCTAGTATTAATACCTAATAGATATTAAAGCATGAGACCATTTAAAATAAACAAAAATGGTTTATTACATAAAATTAAAAGCACATAAAATGCTATTGGCACTTTTAATTTTTTCAAACATTTAATTCTAAACTTGACAGAATCTAATTTTATTTAAATCATCCATATAAAAAGCTATAATTTAGATTGTGTAGAAGATCACTTAAAACTAGTTGCACTCCTGACATGAATCAAATGCTTCTGTGAGAGATATTTTATGTATCTCAAACAGGTAAATGGGTTTTATCTGTTCTCTTGGTCAGTCTCTGTTGCAATAGAAAGACAAATGTGATATTAGTTACATTTAAAAGAAAATATGTAAGAAAATATCAAATGTTGCACTCCTGACATTTGAGGGTGCTGCCTTTAATGTGACATTCTTGGCCTTACTACTGATTTTAGTGTATCCTTTAACTATGGTTTTGAAGCAGCAATGATGTATTAAGATTTATTTATACCCTATATCTTTGAAAACTAAAAGACAACATTTCTACAATGTAATTTAGGAAAACTTGCATAAATGTTTGTTGCACTCCTGACTAGGTACATCTTTTTTACAAAGCCATATTTTTATGCAATAATAAATGTGAAGCATGGTCTATTGCTATCTGAAAGTATGTCAACATATCAAAGTTTGTGATGAAATAGATTTTGATAACATATTGTTTGATTTAGCACTGGTAGGTTGTTGAAAATTAAGGATTTTTTAAAGTGTCACAAAAAAGGGTTGCACTCCTGACAATTTTGACATGTTTTTTGGACATATTTTTTTTGTTATTCTAGATATCTTAAAAGATTTTTTGCAGTAACAAACATCAAATCATTACAGATCTTTTGAACTATTTAGATCCAATAAAATCATAAAAATGAGTAAATTAGACAGCTATAGCAGTAGGAGCCATTTATTATGAAACTGTCCATAACTTATAATACCTTTTCACTTTGTGATATTTAGATATGAGAGGTTTTTGATCACTCTTTCCCCCTCCTGCAATGCAAACCAGAAAACATTCTCATTTGCAGTACATGATTGCCACAACATGGAGTTGCACATATAAAACATTTTTGCAAATTGCCTCTTTTTCACTATATTATATACACTATGGGCATTGGAGATAATCATCATGTACATAGAAGTTAACAAATTATATTCCATATTCATATTAAAGAAAATGTTTTGAATCATGAGTGTTATATGCCACTTTCAACAATATTTCAGTTACATCCTGATACATGTAGTAAGTTTTATTGATTTATAAAACTGGAGTTCCTTAATAAAACCACCAACCTTAAAAGTCAGTGATAAACTTTGTTACATGAGATTGTATAAGTATGTCTGCTTCTCCCCGAAGCATGCAACATTAAGAGGCAAAAACAAAGACTTGTTGGTTCTGAATCATGATAATATGTCCATGTGAAGCAACATGTCTATCCATACCTGTGGACTGTTGTTTCAGTTAGCTAGAAATATATAAATCTATTTGATCTAGTACAAAACGAACATCATCATCATCTTATCAAAATGTTACTTGTTCTCTCCATGATATAGCTGAAAAATTGCTCAACAATCACTCACTCGCCATTAGTATGCCTTACCATGGACGGTATTGGTAATCAAACTCACAAACTTTAGTATTGATAGGCACTGATTGTTGTGTAGATGTTAATCCAACTACCATGAGATCACAGCCACAGTTTCCTCTTCTTTTATGTGTACAATGATATAAGCTGTTAATGACAGTTAAGCTCTATGCACATTGGCCTTGACCTACATTGTGTTTTCAGATTTCTTCCTCTACTTTTGGTTGTCATCTTTCTGTATAATAAATGGTATAGTCTATCATCACTTACAAGGTACATGTAGTATAACTTCAATATGCTAATCAAATATTAGGATTTATGAAACTACAAATGTATAAATATTTACAATATATTTTTGTGCCCATCAAACACCAAGACATTGGTTTCCATCAGCTTTTTTAGTTCTGTTGTTATCATTTCTGCAGTCGAAGAGTTTTGAGGTTTGACAGAGGAGTGGTTTGTATTGTTGTTGGTTCGACCCTCTTATAAGTCCACTCCCATCAAGGCCTTCTGTCTTGTCAAACCATATTACATATACTTTAAACATATTTTATTGTTCAATAAGAAACAATTGGATAGGACACAAGTTTCACAACTTAGAAACGTCTTCTCCAATACATACATGAATTAATACAAAATGAACTTATATAATATTATATACATATTTCATATTAAGTGATGACATATGCACTGAGATAGTTAAATACTACTTAATTGCCCCCAAGAGAATCTACCCCTCTTATAAGGCTATATTTTCATTGCAGAAGGGGATGGCCTTACAAAAAGGGATTACTGTATTATTGACTATTACTGTTATAAATGTAAATGTATAAATATTTACAATATAATTTTGTGTCTATTAAACACCAAGACATTGGTTTCCATCAGCTTCTTAGTACTGTTGTTATATCATTTCTGCAGTCAGGAGTTTTGAGGTTTGACAGTGAAGTGGTTCGTGTTGCAGGGGTTGGTTATATTGTCAATTATTACTGCCTAACTTTGATTTTCAGTGTTAATTGTAAACAATTTTATTTTCTTCAGAAATGCATTGGGAAAGAAAATTATTGGATGTCCAGTAATAATAGAAAACCCAAAGTATGCCAGAAATGCATATATATTCAACTTGATATTTGTTATGGACAGCCAAACAGAAACAATTAAATATGAATCTGTTGTAAAGAAACTTGCTTCATACTTGAAACAAATTGAAGTAAGTAATGTTACAATATCAGGATTTAGTTCTTCAAATACTGATGTAGTTAATAAAGGATGTCTTGTAACAGGATAAAATACATGTACCTATTATCTATAATTTGACATATGTATTAAACAAATATTTATATATTTATTTATTTATCAGAAATTGTTTATTTCCAAGAATTAAAACAAAACTATTTAGTGAACAAAATTATGATTTTCAGCAAAGCTTACTGCTACTTCTAAAGATGTCTATTCATAGTCTAAATTATATTCTAGTAAAATGTCCTTCAACAGCTATGAAAGCAATGACATGATATAATTCCTGATATATTTTACTTCACACATGCATATTGTTCCACAAATTATGAACATCATTTCCGAAATAAATACTAAAGATAATCATCTATTGACCTTGACATTTGTAAATTGGTTTCTTCCGCTGACATAGTTTCCAAAGAATGCTGGCGACATCGATACCCATTTACTGATTTATTTTACATATTTTTTAGCATTTCACATGTTTAAGTTGCTAAAAGATGCACTCCAAATAAATTTACGAGTTGAATTTGACCCGTTGAAAGATGGAATAGCCAACCATGTCACATTAATAGTCTGTGACCTTGCCAGCATCCATAAACATAAATTCTGCAAAGTGTACTACCATATTTGTACTGTTAGACATATTAGAGACAAAATAATTCACATGTACCTCTCGGGATGAAGTACTGATAGCTTGCCAACCCATGGTAAATTCCCAAGAAATTATGGCTTCCATGATTTATTTGTTAAATCTTATCACAGCATTTTTTATATTGCCAATGAATGATGTCATATTAGTATGGGTGATTTACTGGAATGCATGTCTGTGTTTTTATATTGAGACGTACAATTATTTATTTCTCTTTCAGTTTGAAAATGAGGCTTTATCAAATGAACAGAACAAAGAGAATATTCTAGAGTTTTTAAGAGCATTGATGTATCAACTGAACAAAAATGGCTATTGTAGTATCAGAATGGGTAAGGGATAAATCACTAACCTTTAGTAACCACAATATAAGTAAATGATACCCAAATATACCTAAATGATAACCCAAAAATACCTAAATGATAACCCAAAAATACCTAAATGATAACCCAAAAATACCTAAATGATAACCCAAATATATCTAAATGATAACCCAAAAATACCTAAATGATAACCCAAATATATCTAAATGATAACCCAAAAATACCTAAATGATAACCCAAAAATATCTAAATGATAACCCAAAAATATCTAAATGATAACCCAAAAATACCTAAATGATAACCCAAAAATACCTAAATGATAACCTAAAAATACCTAAATGATAATCCAAAAATACCTAAATGATAACCCAAATATACCTAAATGATAACCCAAAAATACCTAAATGATAACCCAAAAATATCTAAATGATAACCCAAAAATATCTAAATGATAACCCAAAAATACCTAAATGATAACCCAAAAATACCTAAATGATAACCCAAAAATACCTAAATGATAACCCCAAAATATCTAAATGAAAACCCAAAAATACCTAAATGATAACCCAAAAATATCTAACTGGTAATCTGAAAAGCATAAAACAGTAGTCTAAAAATAACAACATAATAACCCAAAAATAACAATATTATTAACAAAAATAAGCAAATGCGAAATGATAATTCGAAGTGGAAAAACACATGTAGATGATGGGACTTATAATGTTAATTATAAAATGGCAGAGTATTCAGGGGACATGGTGGTCTAATCACCTGTCCTTTCAATAATGAAGTATAGGTTAAGCCCTGCTTACTATGGGATGTGCTCAAATGTTTTCCTAAAATGAAAAAAAGTTTACCAAAACACTCAGTTATCTTTTCATGAACTAAGGCTTCCTGTACCAAATGATGCCATAAATATAAATATTCCTCATTTTGTTCTGATCTTACATCCAATATAGCTGAAATAGTTTTAAATGGTAAAAAAATACCTGAGAAAATCTTCTCACCAGAAACCACTGAGCCATTTGAAAATTGGCTAGAATGATTCTTAGATATTTTCACCACTTCCTTTGAAATTAATGAAAACTAACAAATTACAGACTCAGTTAAGCCTCTTGTGTACAGTGTCATTTTCAAGTACTACTTTAGAAATGAATACATACAATGCACACTTGTTTCTTTTCAGGTGAAAGCTGTACTGTTCATCTGAAAGTGGCACCCAAAATATATGATCCACCAGCTGTTCAGGATCAAGATGTCCCAATATTATTAAAAGAGAAACAAAATTTAAAACTAGGTCACTGGGATCTAACAACACAACAGGTATATAAAAAATAGATCTGATGAAAATATTTCTCTCTCTCTCTCATATATATGATACAAGAAAATGTGGTAGAAATGAAAACAAAATCTGTGGGAGTTTTTGAAAAGAAAAGAAATAGCAGAAATAGGTTACAGTGATATCATATGACAATACAGATAATCCATTATGTAGGTAGGAATCGAGAACATAATATAGATCTAACACTTAGGACACATATCTTATGAATTTTGTCATAAATAATATGTACTATCAAGAAAAATGGAGGTTTAGCAGAGCCTAGAGACAATGTAGATTTATTATGATTCTAAAATGTAAATTTAAATATTAACATACAAATTTTCATTTTATTCTTCATAAAATTAATCAGTTTACTGTTGAATACAGTTATTATTAGTGTACTCATTGTTTTAGTCAGATAATGGTTAGACCAGTCTGAATGTGTAGTACACTTATGAATTCAAAAACATTACCGGTATATACTGCATGTGCTACATGTATAACAGCAAGAAATTTAAAAGTAAAAAAAAGGCATGAAAGTATAATACACACATAAAATTCTGATAATATAATATATATGATTTATAAGCTACTGCTTACTGCTTTGCCACAATGTTAACATTTCACATAATTTTGTTGGGCGACAAAATTTAATTTCTAGATCTTTGGAATTTACGATAAAATATTGTAATAGAGTAAAACACATGTATGATGGGCTTTTGACTTTAACTTACAGTATGCTTCAAAACTTGACTGAAAAATTATAAATATATTTATAGAATCTACATTCCACCCTACTAGTCATACCTTGCTATCCTATCAAGGTCGTTTCCATGAATAACTTGAAGTTATAATATGATTGATTCATAGTGCCTTTCAACTTGATTTATTCCAAATACAACAATGTAGGTCAATTACTTTGATATTTTGAAACAAGATAATCTGACCTTTTCAACAGTGACACAAAAAGGTTTGATGATATTAATGTTATTTTGTTTTTATTTTTCATAGATTTTATCGTACATTGATGGTTTTAATCATGTGGCAAAGATAGCCATTGAAAGTGATGTAGAAATCAACTTGGTGAAGTCTTGTCTGCAAAATTTAATTTAAGTATTTATAATGTTCTAAATATGGATCAAAATGTCACCTTTAGAGTAATGGAGCATTAACAAAAATCCTATGTCACTATTATTATGTTTTCAACATAAGATTGGTAACTTTTTAGCTCACCTGACCCAAAGGGTCATGTGAGCTATTGCCATCACTTGGCATCCGTCGTCGTCGTACGTCGTAAACTTTTTCAAAAATCTTCTCCTCTGAAAGTACTAGACCAATGGAAACCAAACTTGGTCTGAATCATCACTAGGGTGTCTAGTTTCAAAATTGTGTCCGGTGATGCTGTGCACCAACCAACATGGCCACTGTTACTAAAAATAGAACATATGGTAAAATTGCAGGTTTTGGGTAATAACTCAAAAACCGTTAATAATATCAAAAATCTGACAGGGGTAAAAATGATCAGCACATCAAGATCTACCTACCCTGCAATTTTGAAGTAAATCTGATTACCCATCTTGGAGTTATTGCCCTTTTTTCATCAAATTTGTAAAATTTTAATACTTTTCGTCTTATATTTCAAAAACTATATGCGGCATATCAAGATCTACCCACCCTGCAATTTTGAAGTAAATCCCATTACTCATTTTGGAGTTATTTCCCTTTTTAGCTCACCTGGCCTTTAGGCCATGCGAGATATTGTCATCACTTTTCGTCCGTCGTCTGTCGTCCGTCGTCCGTCCGTCAACATTTCACATTTTAATCTTCTCCTCAGAAACCACTGGACCAATTGCAACCAAACTTTGGTGGAATGGTCCTTGGATAGCCCCCTTTCAAAATTGTGTCCGGTGATCCCGACTTCCAACCAAGATGGCCGCCAAGCTAAAAATAGAAAAAAGGGGGGATGAAATTTTAATTGTCCATTGCTGCTTTAGTGTAAGTCAAAATGAGCTCAAATTTTAACTGCAGCTACATGGCAAGGAGTATTCCGGGTTTTTCTTTGAAATTTTTCTTTCAGCCGATATATACCGATTATGCAAATTAGGCATATTTTGATAAAAGATCACATTTAAATCTTCTCCTCTGAAACCGCTGAACCAAATCTGGCAGGGATGGTTCCTGGGTGGGTCCCTTTCAAAATTGTGTCCGACAGCCCCGCCCTCCATTCAAGATGGCCACTGTTACTAAAAATAGAAATTTCTTCAAATGGCCAAAACTGCTCTATTTTAAGCCAGAATGTGCCCAAATTTAAACTGTGTAAGCATAATGATGAGCTTTTTAGCATATATTACAGGATTTTTTATGAACTTTGAACTTTTGCCGATTTTGACCGATTATGCAAATTAGAAAAAAGGGGGGATGAAATTAAAAAAAAATCTTCTCCTCGGAAACTACTGAGCCAATATCAACCAAATTTTGCTGAAATGATTCTTGGATGGCCCCCTTCCAAAATTGTGTCCGTTGATCCCGACTTCCAACCAAGATGGCCACTAAGCTCAAAATAGAAAAAAGGGGGGATGAAATTTTAATTGTCCATTGCTGCTTTAGTGTAAGTCAAAATGAGCTGAAATTTTAACTGCAGCTACATGGCAAGGAATAGTTTAACATTATTCCTGGTTTTTCTGTGAAATTTTTCTTTCAGCCGATATATACCGATTATGCAAATTAGGCATATTTTGATAAAAGATCACATTTAAATCTTCTCCTCTGAAACCGCTGAACCAAATTAAACCAAACCTGGCAGGGATGGTCCCTGGGTGGGTCCCTTTCAAAATTGTGTCCAACAGCCCCGCCCTCCATTCAAGATGGCTGCTGTTACTAAAAATAGAAATTTCTTCAAATGACCAAAACTGCTCTATTTTAAGCCAGAATGTGCCCAAATTTGAACTGTGTAAGCATAATGATGAGCTTTTTAGCATATATTACAGGATTTTTTATGAACTGTGAACTTTTGCCGATTTTGACCAATTATGCAAATTAGAAAAAAGGGGGGGATGAAATTTAAAAAAAATCTTCTCCTCGGAAACTACTGAGCCAATCTCAACCAAACTTTGCTGAAATGATTCTTGGATGGCCCCCTTCCAAAATTGTGTCCGGTGATCCCGACTTCCAGCCAAGATGGCCGCCAAGCTCAAAATAGAAAAAAGGGGGGATGAAATTTTAATTGTCCATTGCTGCTTTAGTGTAAGTCAAAATGAGCTGAAATTTTAACTGCAGCTACATGGCAAGAAGTAGTTTAGCATATATTCCGGGTTTGTCTGTGAAATTTTTCTTTCAGTCGAGATATACCGATTATGCAAATTAGGCATATTTTGATAAAAGATCACATTTAAATCTTCTCCTCTGAAACCACTGAACCAAATTAAACCAAACCTGGCAGGGATGGTCCCTGGGTGGGTCCCTTTCAAAATTGTGTCTGACAGACCCGCCCTCCATTCAAGATGGCCACTGTTACCAAAAATAGAAATTTCTTCAAATGGCCAAAACTGCTCTATTTTAAGCCAGAATGTGCCCAAATTTGAACTGTATAAGCATAATGATGAGCTTTTTAACATGTATTACAGGATTTTTTATGAACTTTGAACTTTTGCCGATTTTGACCGATTATGCAAATTAGAAAAAAGGGGGGATGAAATTTTTAAAAAATCTTCTCCTCTGAAACTACTGAGCCAATCTCAACCAAACTTTGCTGAAATGATTCTTGGATGGCCCCCTTCCAAAATTGTGTCCGGTGATCCCGACTTCTAACCAAGATGGCCGCCAAGCTCAAAATAGAAAAAAGGGGGGATGAAATTTTAATTGTCCATTGCTGCTTTAGTGTAAGTCAAAATGAACTCAAATTTTAACTGCAGCTACATGGCAAGAAGTAGTTTAGCATATATTCCGGGTTTCTTTCAGCCGATATATACCGATTATGCAAATTAGGCATATTTTGATAAAAGATCGCATTTAAATCTTCTCTTCTGAAACCGCTGAACCAAATTAAACCAAACCTGTCAGGGATGGTCCCTGGGTTGTTCCCTTTCAAAATTGTGTCCGACAGCCCCGCCCTCCATTCAAGATGGCTGCTGTTACTAAAAATAGAAATTTCTTCAATTTTCCATTGCTGCTTTAGTATAAGTCAAAATGAGCTCAAATTTGAACTGCAGCTACATGGCAAGGAGTAGTTTAGCATATGTTCGGGGTTTTTTTTTGAAATTTTTCTTTCAGCCGATTTATACCGATTATTCAAATTAGGCATATTTTGATAAAAGATCACATTTAAATCTTCTCCTCTGAAATCGCTGAACCAAATTTGTGTCTGGTGGTCCCGCCCTCTGACCAAGATGGCTGCACAGCTGTACTTAGTTTAACATAGGACCCTATGGGAAATTCACATAAAAACCATCTTGTCTGGAACCAGTAGCTCAATTAAAACCAAACTTTGATGGAATAGTCATTGGATGGTCCTCTTCCAAAATGGTGTCCGGCAGTTGCGCTCTCCCGCCAAAATGGCCGCCACAGTGCAGTTGCGTTGTTATTGAAAGAAGCTTTTATCCAGGTGAGCGATTACAGGCTCCTGGGAGCCTCTGGTTTCATCAAATTTTCAAAATTTTAATACTTTTCGTCCTTTATTTCAAAAACTATAAGAGACAGATGGTAAGTTGAAACTGCAAACATGTTCAGCATGTCAAGATCTACCTACCCTGCAATTTTGAAGTAAATTTGATTACCCATCTTGCAGTTATTGCCCTTTTTTCATCAATTTTTTTTTTTAATTTTAATATTTTTCGTCTTATATTTCAAAAACTATTCAGAGATAGATGTTAATTTTATTGCAAAAATGTGCAGCATATCAAGATCTACCTAGCCTGCAATTTTGAAGTAAATCACATTACCCATTTTGACCGATTATGCAAATTAGAAAAAAGGGGGGATGAAATTAAAAAAATATCTTCTCCTCTGAAACTACTGAGCCAATCTCAACCAAACTTTGCTGAAATGATCCTTAGGTGGTCCCCTTTCAAAATTGTGTCCATCAGTGCCGTCCTGTATCCAAGATGGCCGTCATTATAAAGATAGAAATTTCTTCAAATGGCCAAAACTGCTCTATTTTAAGCCAGAAAGTGCCCAAATTTGAACTGTATAAGCATAATGATGAGCTTTTTAACATATATTACGGGATTTTTTATGAACTTTGAACTTTTACCGATTTTGACCGATTATGCAAATTAGAAAAAGGGGGGGATGAAATTAAAAAAAATCTTCTCCTCTGAAACTACAGAGCCAATCTCAACCAAACTTTGCTGAAATGATCCTTAGGTGGTCCCCTTTCAAAATTGTGTCCGTCAGCGCCGTCCTGTATCCAAGATGGCTGCCATTATAAAGATAGAAATTTCTTCAAATGGCCAAAACTGCTCTATTTTAAGCCAGAAAGTGCCCAAATTTGAACTGTATAAGCATAATGATGAGCTTTTTAACATATAATACGGGATTTTTTATGAACTTTGAACTTTTACCGATTTTGACCGATTATGCAAATTAGAAAAAAGGGGGGATGAAATTAAAAAAATTTCTTCTCCTCTGAAACTACAGAGCCAATCTCAACCAAACTTTGCTGAAATGATCCTTAGGTGGTCCCCTTTCAAAATTGTGCCCGTCAGCGCCGTCTTGTATCCAAGATGGCCGCCATTACTAAAAATAGAAATTTCTTCAAATGGCCAAAACTGCTATATTTTAAGCTAGAAAGTGCCCAAATTTGAACTGTATAAGCATAATGATGAGCTTTTTAACATATATTACGGGATTTTTTATGAACTTTGAACTTTTACCGATTTTGACCGATTATGCAAATTAGAAAAAAGGGGGGGATGAAATTAAATTTTTTTTCTTCTCCTCTGAAACTACAGAGCCAATCTCAACCAAACTTTGCTGAGATGATCCTTAGGTGGTCCCCTTTCAAAATTGTGCCCGTCAGCGCCGTCTTGTATCCAAGATGGCCGCCATTACTAAAAATAGAAATTTCTTCAAATGGCCAAAACTGCTCTATTTTAAGCCAGAAAGTGCCCAAATTTGAACTGTATAAGCATAATGATGAGCTTTTTAACATATATTACGGGATTTTTTATGAACTTTGAAATTTTTCCGATTATGCAAATTAGAAAAAAGGGGGGATGAAATTAAAAAAAAATCTTCTCCTCTGAAACTACTGAGTCAATCTCAACCAAACTTTGCTGAGATGATCCTTAGGTGGTCCCCTTTCAAAATTGTGTCCGTCAGTGCCGTCCTGTATCCAAGATGGCCGCCATTACTAAAAATAGAAATTTCTTCAAATGGCCAAAACTGCTCTATTTTAAGCCAGAAAGTGCCCAAATTTGAACTGTATAAGCATAATGATGAGCTTTTTAACATATATTACGGGATTTTTTATGAACTTTGAAATTTTTCCGATTATGCAAATTAGAAAAAAGGGGGGATGAAATTAAAAAAAAATCTTCTCCTCTGAAACTACTGAGTCAATCTCAACCAAACTTTGCTGAGATGATCCTTAGGTGGTCCCCTTTCAAAATTGTGTCCGTCAGTGCCGTCCTGTATCCAAGATGGCCGCCATTACTAAAAATAGAAATTTCTTCAAATGGCCAAAACTGCTCTATTTTAAGCCAGAAAGTGCCCAAATTTGAACTGTATAAGCATAATGATGAGCTTTTTAACATATATTACGGGATTTTTTATGAACTTTGAACTTTTACCGAATTTGACCGATTATGCAAATTAGAAAAAAGGGGGGGATGAAATTAAAAAAAAATCTTCTCTGAAACTATTGAGCCAATCTCAACCAAACTTTGCTGAAATGATCCTTAGGTGGTCCCCTTTCAAAATGTGTCCGTCAGCACCGTCCTGTATCCAAGATGGCCGCCATTACTAAAAATAGAAATTTCTTCAAAGGGCCAAAACTGCTCTATTTTAAGCTAGAAAGTGCCCAAATTTGAACTGTATAAGCATAATGATGAGCTTTTTAACATATATTACGGGATTTTTTATGAACTTTGAACTTTTACCGATTTTGACCGATTATGCAAATTAGAAAAAAGGGGGGGATGAAATTAAAAAAAAATCTTCTCTGAAACTATTGAGCCAATCTCAACCAAACTTTGCTGAAATGATCCTTAGGTGGTCCCCTTTCAAAATGTGTCCGTCAGCACCGTCCTGTATCCAAGATGGCCGCCATTACTAAAAATAGAAATTTCTTCAAAGGGCCAAAACTACTCTATTTTAAGCTAGAAAGTGCCCAAATTTGAACTGTATAAGCATAATGATGAGCTTTTTAACATATATTACGGGATTTTTTATGAACTTTGAACTTTTACCGATTTTGACCGATTATGCAAATTAGAAAAAAGGGGGGGATGAAATTAAAAAAAATTCTTCTCCTCTGAAACTACAGAGCCAATCTCAACCAAACTTTGCTGAAATGATCCTTAGTTGGTCCCCTTTAAAAATTGTGCCCGTCAGCGCCGTCTTGTATCCAAGATGGCCGCCATTACTAAAAATAGAAATTTCTTGAAATGGCCAAAACTGCTCTATTTTAAGCCAGAAAGTGCCCAAATTTGAACTGTATAAGCATAATGATGAGCTTTTTAACATATATTACGGGATTTTTTATGAACTTTGAAATTTTTCCGATTATGCAAATTAGAAAAAAGGGGGGGATGAAATTAAAAAAAAATCTTCTCCTCTGAAACTACTGAGTCAATCTCAACCAAACTTTGCTGAAATGATCCTTAGGTGGTCCCCTTTCAAAATGTGTCCGTCAGCACTGTCCTGTATCCAAGATGGCCGCCATTACTAAAAATAGAAATTTCTTCAAAGGGCCAAAACTGCTCTATTTTAAGCTAGAAAGTGCCCAAATTTGAACTGTATAAGCATAATGATGAGCTTTTTAACATATACTACGGGATTTTTTATGAACTTTGAACTTTTACCGATTTTGACCGATTATGCAAATTAGAAAAAAGGGGGGGATGAAATTAAAACAAATTCTTCTCCTCTGAAACTACAGAGCCAATCTCAACCAAACTTTGCTGAAATGATCCTTAGGTGGTCCCCTTTCAAAATTGTGCCCGTCAGCGCCGTCTTGTATCCAAGATGGCCGCCATTACTAAAAATAGAAATTTCTTCAAATGGCCAAAACTGCTCTATTTTAAGCCAGAAAGTGCCCAAATTTGAACTGTATAAGCATAATGATGAGCTTTTTAACATATATTACGGGATTTTTTATGAACTTTGAACTTTTACCGAATTTGACCGATTATGCAAATTAGAAAAAAGGGGGGGATGAAATTAAAAAAAAATCTTCTCTGAAACTATTGAGCCAATCTCAACCAAACTTTGCTGAAATGATCCTTAGGTGGTCCCCTTTCAAAATGTGTCCGTCAGCACCGTCCTGTATCCAAGATGGCCGCCATTACTAAAAATAGAAATTTCTTCAAAGGGCCAAAACTGCTCTATTTTAAGCTAGAAAGTGCCCAAATTTGAACTGTATAAGCATAATGATGAGCTTTTTAACATATATTATGGGATTTTTTATGAACTTTGAACTTTTACCGATTTTGACCGATTATGCAAATTAGAAAAAAGGGGGGGATGAAATTAAAAAAAATTCTTCTCCTCTGAAACTACAGAGCCAATCTCAACCAAACTTTGCTGAAATGATCCTTAGGTGGTCGCCTTTCAAAATTGTGCCCGTCAGCGCCGTCTTGTATCCAAGATGGCCGCCATTACTAAAAATAGAAATTTCTTGAAATGGCCAAAACTGCTCTATTTTAAGCCAGAAAGTGCCCAAATTTGAACTGTATAAGCATAATGATGAGCTTTTTAACATATATTACGGGATTTTTTATGAACTTTGAAATTTTTCCGATTATGCAAATTAGAAAAAAGGGGGGGATGAAATTAAAAAAAAATCTTCTCCTCTGAAACTACTGAGTCAATCTCAACCAAACTTTGCTGAGATGATCCTTAGGTGGTCCCCTTTCAAAATTGTGTCCGTCAGTGTTGTCCTGTATCCAAGATGGCCGCCATTACTAAAAATAGAAATTTCTTCAAATGGCCAAAACTGCTCTATTTTAAGCCAGAAAGTGCCCAAATTTGAACTGTATAAGCATAATGATGAGCTTTTTAACATATATTACGGGATTTTTTATGAACTTTGAACTTTTACCGATTTTGACCGATTATGCAAATTAGAAAAAAGGGGGGGATGAAATTTAAAAAAATTCTTCTCCTCTGAAACTATTGAGCCAATCTCAACCAAACTTTGCTGAAATGATCCTTAGGTGGTCCCCTTTCAAAATTGTGCCCGTCAGCGCCGTCTTGTATCCAAGATGGCCGCCATTACTAAAAATAGAAATTTCTTCAAATGGCCAAAACTGCTCTATTTTAAGCCAGAAAGTGCCCAAATTTGAACTGTATAAGCATAATGATGAGCTTTTTAACATATATTACGGGATTTTTTATGAACTTTGAAATTTTTCCGATTATGCAAATTAGAAAAAAGGGGGGATGAAATTAAAAAAAAATCTTCTCCTCTGAAACTACTGAGTCAATCTCAACCAAACTTTGCTGAGATGATCCTTAGGTGGTCCCCTTTCAAAATTGTGTCCGTCAGTGCCGTCCTGTATCCAAGATGGCCGCCATTACTAAAAATAGAAATTTCTTCAAATGGCCAAAACTGCTCTATTTTAAGCCAGAAAGTGCCCAAATTTGAACTGTATAAGCATAATGATGAGCTTTTTAACATATATTACGGGATTTTTTATGAACTTTGAACTTTTACCGATTTTGACCGATTATGCAAATTAGAAAAAAGGGGGGATGAAATTAAAAAAAAATCTTCTCTGAAACTATTGAGCCAATCTCAACCAAACTTTGCTGAAATGATCCTTAGGTGGTCCCCTTTCAAAATGTGTCCGTCAGCACCGTCCTGTATCCAAGATGGCCGCCATTACTAAAAATAGAAATTTCTTCAAAGGGCCAAAACTGCTCTATTTTAAGCTAGAAAGTGCCCAAATTTGAACTGTATAAGCATAATGATGAGCTTTTTAACATATACTACGGGATTTTTTATGAACTTTGAACTTTTACCGATTTTGACCGATTATGCAAATTAGAAAAAAGGGGGGGGATGAAATTAAAAAAAATTCTTCTCCTCTGAAACTACAGAGCCAATCTCAACCAAACTTTGCTGAAATGATCCTTAGGTGGTCCCCTTTCAAAATTGTGCCCGTCAGCGCCGTCTTGTATCCAAGATGGCCGCCATTACTAAAAATAGAAATTTCTTGAAATGGCCAAAACTGCTCTATTTTAAGCCAGAAAGTGCCCAAATTTGAACTGTATAAGCATAATGATGAGCTTTTTAACATATATTACGGGATTTTTTATGAACTTTGAAATTTTTCCGATTATGCAAATTAGAAAAAAGGGGGGATGAAATTAAAAAAAAATCTTCTCCTCTGAAACTACTGAGTCAATCTCAACCAAACTTTGCTGAGATGATCCTTAGGTGGTCCCCTTTCAAAATTGTGTCCGTCAGTGCCGTCCTGTATCCAAGATGGCCGCCATTACTAAAAATAGAAATTTCTTCAAATGGCCAAAACTGCTCTATTTTAAGCCAGAAAGTGCCCAAATTTGAACTGTATAAGCATAATGATGAGCTTTTTAACATATATTACGGGATTTTTTATGAACTTTGAACTTTTACCGATTTTGACCGATTATGCAAATTAGAAAAAAGGGGGGGATGAAATTAAAAAAAATTCTTCTCCTCTGAAACTACAGAGCCAATCTCAACCAAACTTTGCTGAAATGATCCTTAGGTGGTCCCCTTTCAAAATTGTGCCCGTCAGCGCCGTCTTGTATCCAAGATGGCCGCCATTACTAAAAATAGAAATTTCTTGAAATGGCCAAAACTGCTCTATTTTAAGCCAGAAAGTGCCCAAATTTGAACTGTATAAGCATAATGATGAGCTTTTTAACATATATTACGGGATTTTTTATGAACTTTGAAATTTTTCCGATTATGCAAATTAGAAAAAAGGGGGGGATGAAATTAAAAAAAAATCTTCTCCTCTGAAACTACTGAGTCAATCTCAACCAAACTTTGCTGAAATGATCCTTAGGTGGTCCCCTTTCAAAATGTGTCCGTCAGCACCGTCCTGTATCCAAGATGGCCGCCATTACTAAAAATAGAAATTTCTTCAAAGGGCCAAAACTGCTCTATTTTAAGCTAGAAAGTGCCCAAATTTGAACTGTATAAGCATAATGATGAGCTTTTTAACATATACTACGGGATTTTTTATGAACTTTGAACTTTTACCGATTTTGACCGATTATGCAAATTAGAAAAAAGGGGGGGGGTGAAATTAAAAAAAATTCTTCTCCTCTGAAACTACAGAGCCAATCTCAACCAAACTTTGCTGAAATGATCCTTAGGTGGTCCCCTTTCAAAATTGTGCCCGTCAGCGCCGTCTTGTATCCAAGATGGCCGCCATTACTAAAAATAGAAATTTCTTCAAATGGCCAAAACTGCTCTATTTTAAGCCAGAAAGTGGCCAAATTTGAACTGTATAAGCATAATGATGAGCTTTTTAACATATATTACGGGATTTTTTATGAACTTTGAAATTTTTCCGATTTTGACCGATTATGCAAATTAGAAAAAAGGGGGGATGAAATTAAAAAAAAATCTTCTCTGAAACTATTGAGCCAATCTCAACCAAACTTTGCTGAGATGATCCTTAGGTGGTCCCCTTTCAAAATGTGTCCGTCAGCACCGTCCTGTATCCAAGATGGCCGCCATTACTAAAAATAGAAATTTCTTCAAAGGGCCAAAACTGCTCTATTTTAAGCTAGAAAGTGCCCAAATTTGAACTGTATAAGCATAATGATGAGCTTTTTAACATATATTACGGGATTTTTTATGAACTTTGAACTTTTACCGATTTTGACCGATTATGCAAATTAGAAAAAAGGGGGGATGAAATTTAAAAAAAAATCTTCTCCTCTGAAACTACTGAGCCAATCTCAACCAAACTTTGCTGAAATGATTCTTGGGTGGTCCTCTTCCAAAATTGTGTCCGTCAATTTCAGAACACCGACCAAGATGGCCGCCACAGCCGAACTTAATTTAACATAGGACCCTATGGGAAATTCCCATAAAAATCTTTTTGTCTGAAACCATTTGCTCAATAAGAACAAAATTTTGATGAAATAGTCATTGGATGGTTCTCTTCCAAAAATGTGTCTGGCGGTTCGACCCTGCGATCAATTTTTTTTTTTACCTGCAATTTGGAAGTAATTCTGATTACCCATCTTGGAGTTGCCCTTTTTTCATCAAATTTATATAAAAAAAATTAATACTTTTCGTCTTATATTTCAAAAACTATAAGAGATAAAGGTTAAGTTTAAATTGCAAAAATTTGCAGCATGTCAAGATCTTCCTACCCTGCAATTTTGAAGTAAATCCCATTACCCATTTCATCAAAATGTTCTCAATTTTAATACTATCATCTTATATCTCAAAAAATCAAAGGGAAGCAACTCTATTACAAAATGTGAAGTAGGAAAAGCTAAATTTTGAGAATCATTGACATAACTGTTTTTTTACAGCAATTTTGATAACTTACATTAAAGGGGGAACCCCTGCCCACATTTTTTTGTAGAAGGGGTCTGCAATGATGAAGGCTACATTTGTTAATTTTTTTTTTCGAAGTTATCAAGTTTTATTGACTGATGTTGTTATTATACCCAGGTGAGCTATACAGGCTCCTGGGAGCCTCTAGTTTATAAGTACATGTATCTAGCATCCATTCAAGTAAAAATTCAGTCACCACAACCTGACTGACCTAATTTTGCCTTGAAAATATGTCATTGTAATGTTTCTAAAAACACATCAGATTTATAAGTTGCATATCATTGAGTGACTGAGTGAGTGAGTGAGCGATTGTTGTTTAATGCCAGCTATATCATCGCGAGAACAAGTTCATTTCCGATGAGATGATGATGAGGTCCGGTTTGTTCTAGACCCAGTGCCTGAAATGGACGGTCGCCAAATGCGACTAATATCTTATTCGGGCGACCAAAAGCTGCTCCAAATTAGGTAGTCACTGGCCCAACAAAAAACGTCTGGGCGATTGCCTAAAAGACCATTAAAAATTGTTGTTTTTACCGAAACCGGACATAAACTAACTTCAACGGTAGACAACTCTTCTGTTCTAGTCGAAAACGGTTTGTTACGAGCACAGTGATTGGTCCAAATACATTTTTGTAGCCAATGAATACACAGCTAATGTAATTTACTGTTCTCCCCAATTATTTATTTTTATGGAGCCAATCAATACAGTAAATACACGTTTCCTACACGTTTTCATGTAATACACAAGTATTCACTAAATATTAGAAAAGAAACATGTTTTTTTTGTTTCTTTGTGATTTAATTATTAAAATTGTTAACTTTCACGGACGAAGTGGAAAGTTGTGAACAATAAAGAGAATTCTGTCAACTTGTAATGTTTGCGATCTGGTATCTTCCACGGTTCGGAAATTTATTCATTCAATCTGCTGCAAAATGTACATGTACGAATTTCATTTTACAGAAATCGGAGACCTTATTGTGTCAATCCTTAGAAAATCATTGAAAAACTTTTCCCCAACAATGGAGAGAAAATCGTTGACAGTAATGTCAAACTACGGAAACGATCTGGCCTGTCACTTCTTTTAAGCTTTCCATAGTTCATCTCTATACATAGTACACAGCTACATTTTAATGACAATTGGGAATGTTTTCTTTTTTGGAACCAGAACTTTTGTTTACAATTTAAAAAATAACAGGAAAAGTTATCAGTTGTTCATATAACAGAAAATGACAGCACCGCTTGTTATTTCAACAAAGTGAGATACTTGTTTGGAATGAATAACCAACTGACATTACCCCGAACTGAGAGGTTATTTTACTTTAAAATAACTTCATCATAGTGGATTGAAACAAGTGATGTCACTCTTCACTTTGAGGAGTCCAAGAGCGGTCCTTGTAGTGGCATTAGTCTACTCTTTTCTGGATGTCTTTAATGTGATCATGGCATTGATCTCCCCTTACACAAACCAGCCTTTTATTGTCCCCATCCGACGGACTAGCATCGTTTCTTGAGACCACCCTAGCCAATAGCGTCAAGATTGTCGAAAAGGTTATAACAAGTAAATTCAGGTTTCATTTGATAGCAATATATACATTGGGGTGTTTTTGCAATTTCAGCTGCACACCCGGTTACTGTACCAAAATTATCTTGAAGAGCCCCAACCCCCGTGAGACTAGTGAAAGAATGAATTTTAATGTTATTGATAAAAAAAACAATTAACCTGAAAACTGTTTATATATTGATATCTGATGTCTTTTTTTCATAAAAAAATGTCACAAAATTTATGGGCCACCATTATGCCATTTGGACCAGTGACTAATATTTTACGGTACCGGGTCGTTTTGCCCCGAATCCTGTTTGCCCCCTGAGTCATTTCGCCCCTATTCCCGTTCGTTCCGGGTCGTTTCGCCCCTATTCCCATTCGCCCCGGGTCGTTTCGTCCTCATTTGTTAATATTCGTATTTTAGATGTTGTAAGGCTTGTTCATGGGTACTTTATTTTTGTCTTCCTCATAATTAACATGCTTTCTTGACGTGTTTAATATTATATATTGCTTCACTCTTTGTTTGACATCTGATTTAATTTATATTATTTTAGCATTTGATGCGTAATTCATTAAAAAAGAGGTTATTTGTGCACTTGTACAGCACCTTAGTCATTTCATGCACTTTTGCATTGGTACAAAAAAAAACCTTTTTACTGTTCTTGTGTGGTTTTTTGTAAATTTTGCAAGAAAAGTTTCACTTGAGATCATTGACAAAAGTAGACCAAAATGAATGAATTATTATTTTTTTTCATACAACTAATAAATAAATGATTACCAAAAAATTGTCGAAAAAGACTTCATAATATAATAGCGATTAAGTGGGGCGAATCGACTCACTTTCCGGGGCGAACAGGTAATCGGGGTGAAAATGTAGATAAATATTTAACGAAACGAAATATATATGTTTGATCGTTCTCGCACTCGATTTCATGACAAGATTTTTTTTTGCGCAGTTTCGAAAGTTAACCGTAGCCCTATGGTCCGCAAAAAAAAAAAATATATATATATAAAGGACCATAAAGGGCTACGGTTCCGCAGCTAGCTAATCATTATGCCACCGATGCGGTTGCATGATCATGAATAATACAGTGGGGTGTTTATATAGACAGGTATATCAAATCTGATCACAGAATTGTTATGTAGCAAAATATAACTAGTTGCAAAACAAGCAGCTAGAAGTGACATTCAAACTGCACCTACCCACACAAATCCCATCTCCCAAAATGGAAGTGACATTCAAGCTGCATCTACCCACACAAAACCCATCTCCCAATTTTATTTTGATTTTACATTAAAAATAAATGAGCTCTATATACTCGCAAAGACAAAGAATGCCAATATTAGTTTTGAATGATAAACAAAATCTTAATAGTTATGTGTATATTTGGTGAATAACTGTTACAGTGATTTGCCGAAAAAAAGAAGGAAGCAAACTAGTTTCCAATTTTGAAAGGTCCATCTTAAGCCTGATTATTTACAATGTAATATTAAAAGTCAGACCTACATAACATTTGAAGAAATTCAATATGAATTATAATTTTTGTTCTAGGCATTATCAGGTTATCAAGATCATTCCAATATTCCAGGTAAGTTCTGAAGAAGAAACAAATGTGTATATTTTTAAACATCCATAATTTTTATCAGAATATTTTTCCATTTCTTTGTAGAATTTTTTACCAGCCATTCTAACCACACCACACCATCAAACCCCTCCATACAGATGTTCTTTTATGGAATACCTTTTAAAGTATATTCAACCATTTTATGAAAATGATTATATTAATATATGTGTTCATGTTTTATTTTATTAATCAAATTATTAAGTTCATTCATGACAAATTATTTGATGAATTTTATGAATGTCTTTGTTCTTACTCCTTAATGCTGTGGGGGAGAAGCTGCAAATAACAATTTTATAGTATTTGGTTTGACTCTAACGGGGCTCGTATCCATGATCTACTACACTCGAGGCAAGCACTATAACTATTATACCACCCGTACAATTGAAAAAGTATTGGATGTTCCCAAGTATAGAACAAGAGATCATATAAACTTTCATGTTTCAGAAATGTTTTGTGGACCATTGGTTTTTTTTTTTTGGTCCTTTTCCTTTTGGCCATTGTATTGTCTGTCTATCTTCAATTTACTTCTTCCAATTACCCTTTTGTTATCTTCAAAATTTTCTTAGTAATGATAGATATTATAATTGTGGGAGTGAGTGATTGTTGTTTAACAGCATGTTATATCATGGCGAAATTAATTTTTTTATGAGATGATGATGATGTCTATAATTATTGTACTACACCCACCTGCTTAGTGGGATTTTTTAGTGCTAACTCACTGAAACAACAGTCCACATGTGGCTCCACTCGGACACATTATACTAATTCAGAGTCAACCAGCCTGTACTCTTACTCCTTTATCCCTCATTTTTGGTGGAGAAGCAGCAAACATCAGTTTTATAGTCTTTAATTTGACTAGACCAAGTATTGAACACATGATACTAATTCAGAGTCAACCAGCCTGTACTCTTACTCCTTTATGCCTCATTTTTGGTGGAGAAGCAGCAAACATCAGTTTTATAGTCTTTGGTTTGACTAGACCAAGTATTGAACACATGATCTACCGCACGCTAACCAAAACATCAGTTTTATAGTCGTTGGTTTGACTAGACCAAGTATTGAACACATGATCTACCGCACGCTAACCAAAACATCAGTTTTATAGTCTTTGGTTTGACTAGACCAAGTATTGAACACATGATCTACCGCACGCTAACCAAAACATCAGTTTTATAGTCGTTGGTTTGACTAGACCAAGTATTGAACACATGATCTACCGCACGCTAACCAAAACATCAGTTTTATAGTCTTTGGTTTGACTAGACCAAGTATTGAACACATGATCTACCGCACGCTAACCATTACACCACCTAGGTGTGTTTTTTTAAATATTATTGACGTTACATGGGTCAATGTTAATAGTTCCAACTTTATAAAACAAGTGGTATTCCTTAAAAAAGACTATTGTACCAATTTTAAGTGTTTGTTTGCTGTGACTTTAAATTATGTTAATGTTGAAGAGTGAAGTCTTGAGATACAAAGAAACAGAAAATTACATGCAGTTGATATTAGTATACATTTTACTAGCCTTATTATTATGAACGTTGCTTATTGATAATACATTTTTTTAATAGTTAATTACAAACATTGCATTTTATTGATATTATTTTTCAGTATTCTAATGTATACACAACACACCCTGATATACAGACTCTGTACACAGATAGAAATATACAAGAAGAATGTATTAGATTTATTGCTAACAAAGGTTTACAATTTTTTCAATTTAATTTATTGCCTCTTTTCTGATAGGAAAACAGAATGAATGACACTGAGTGACTGACATGTTTTTTTTATATAAAAATAAGGTACATGAATTCTGTATTGATGAACATAAACTTGTGTATTGGTACATATACATGTACATGTATTAATCAAAGTGATGATATCACTGGCAGATGATTGCTTCATTAAATAACAGAAAAGGGAGGGCGAATGGGAATCAAGGGGGCAGTACTTCTAGGAGTCCGTAATCAAGGGAGCAGTACATCTAGGAGTCCGTAATCAAGGGGGCAGTACATCTAGGAATCCGTAATCAAGGGGGCAGTACATCTAGGAGTCCGTAATCAAGGGAGCAGTACATCTAGGAGTCTGTAATCAAGGGGGCAGTACATCTAGGAGTCCGTAATCAAGGGGGCAGTACATCTAGGAGTCCGTAATCAAGGGGGCAGTACATCTAGGAGTCCTTAATCAAGGGGGCAGTACATCTAGGAGTCCGTAATCAAGGGGGCAGTACATCTAGGAGTCCTTAATCAAGGGGGCAGTACATCTAGGAGTCCGTAATCAAGGGGGCAGTACATCTAGGTGTCCGTAATCAAGAGGGCAGTACATCTAGGAGTCTGTAATCAAGGGGGCAGTACATCTAGGAGTCCGTAATCAAGGGGGCAGTACATCAAGGAGTCCGTAATCAAGGGGGCAGTACATCTAGGAGTCCGTAATCAAGGGGGCAGTACATCTAGGAGTCCGTAATCAAGGGGGCAGTACATCTAGGAGTCCGTAATCAAGGGGGCAGTACATCTAGGAGTCCGTAATCAAGTGGGTTGAACAGTTTGGATGGAAACATCAGCTAATTAACAGAATATGAATGATCACTAATTTGCACATTATGCAATCACTGAAATTTTAGTTAGTTTTAGACGAGGATGTATATGATCCTTTGAAAGATACACTACCTAGTAGAGAATTTAACACAAACAAATTTCAGTATGGTAGCTGCCTTACAGGCGGGAAATCTATAATATTTGAATTTAGCATACCAAATTAAAAGCTTTATGTGATTCTCTTTACCATAACATGTGTTTAGTTACTTTCATAATTAGTAATTAAGTTTGTATTACATTACATACCTTCCCCTTTAAAGAAAACAGCTTTTCATTGTCTTACATCGAGTTGATGAAAAAGAAACTTTGAAATAAGTTATCTCCCTTTTGTATATATCAAAACTGTTTATATTAAAGTTTAATTATTTGTTTAAAGATGTCCTGTCCCCTTACAAGTTCATTAGAAGAGAACTAGCTAGACTGTACCTATATTGTCTAACTAGTGTTGATTGTTTCACTCCTCTATCTATATTGTTGTTGATCAGATTAATATATAACTGCATCAATGGTGTAATGGTTAGCGTTCTCGCCTCCAGTGCGGTAAATCATGTGTTAGGGTCTACGAGAGTAAGTGCAAGGACTGGTTTCGCTCGGAATCTGGATAATGTGTCCGAGTGGAGCAACATGTCTACCCATGGACTGTTGTTTCAGTGAGCTAGCACTAGATCCAAATAAGTATGTTGGTCTAGTACAAAGTGGACATCATCCTAATTTCATTTAGCGTAACTTGTTCTCGACATGAGCATTTGGCGTTAAACAACAATCACTTATTAAGATTGATAAGTTGATAATCAACAGATGTCCATTAACAAAAGTACAACTCATTTTACTGATTGGTTAATGAATTTTATTGTAGTTATATCACTACTTTGTCGGTACCAGTCGTGTTAATTAATGAATTTTAGTGTAGTTATATGACTACTTTACTGGTACCAGTCGTGTTGATTAATGAATTTTAGTGTAGTTATATCACCACTTTGTCGGTACCAGTCATGTTAATTAATGAATTTTAGTGTAGTTATATCACTACTTTGTCGGTACCAGTCGTGTTAATTAATGAATTTTAGTGTAGTTATATTACTACTTTACTGGTATCAGTCGTGTTGATTAATGAATTTTAGTGTAGTTGTATCACTACTTTGTCGGTACCAGTCGTGTTAATTAATGAATTTTAGTGTAGTTATATGACTACTTTGTTGGTACCAGTCGTGTTGATTAATGAATTTTAGTGTAGTTATGATTACTTTGTCAGTACCAGTTGTGTTGATTAATGAACTTTAGTGTAGTTATATGACTACTTTGTTGGTACCAGTCGTGTTGATTAATGAATTTTAGTGTAGTTATGATTACTTTGTCAGTACCAGTTGTGTTGATTAATGAATTTTAGTGTAGTTATAAGAATACTTTACTGGTACCAGTCGTGTTGATTAATGAATTTTAGTGTAGTTATACGACTACTTTGCCGATACCAGTCGTGTTGATTAATGAATTTTAGTGTAGTTATAAGAATACTTTACTGGTACCAGTCGTGTTGATTAATGAATTTTAGTGTACATGTAGTTATATGACTACTTTACTGGTACCAGTCGTGTTGATTAATGAATTTTAGTGTAGTTATATGACTACTTTGCCGGTACCAGTCGTGTTGATTAATGAATTTTAGTGTAGTTATATGATTACTTTGTCAGTACCAGTTGTGTTGATTAATGAATTTTAGTGTAGTTATATGACTACTTTGTTGGTACCAGTCGTGTTTATTAATGCATTTTAGTGTAGTTATATGACTACTTTGTTGGTACCAGACGTGTTGATTAATGAATTTTAGTGTAGTTATATGATTACTTTGTCAGTACCAGTTGTGTTGATTAATGAATTTTAGTGTAGTTATATGACTACTTTGTTGGTACCAGTCGTGTTGATTAATGAATTTTAGTGTAGTTATATGATTACTTTGTCAGTACCAGTTTTGTTGATTAATGAATTTTAGTGTAGTTATATGACTACTTTGTTGGTACCAGTCGTGTTGATTAATGAATTTTAGTGTAGTTATATGACTACTTTGTTGGTACCAGTCATGTTGATTAATGAATTTTAGTGTAGTTATACGATTACTTTACCGGTACCAGTCGTGTTGATTATTGTACATGTAGTGATCAAAATGTATAAAGTATAATGATATTGTGTGCATTAATATATGTACGATGTGATGGTTAATTACAGGTAGTGATATTTTGTTATCCCCTTGCCAACGAAGTTGCGAAGGGATATAGTAACGCTACCGTCCGTCTTTCCGTCCTTCTGTCCGTCCGTCACATCCTTGTGAACACTCTAGGATCAACATCCTTCAATGGATTTTGACCAAACTTGGTACATATTTAGTCCTTAAGAGAATCTGGAATCCTATTGATTTTCAAGGTCAAAGGTCAAGGTCACCGGGTCAAATTTTTACTGCATAACATCCTTGTGAACACTCTAGAATCAACATTCTTCAATGGATTTTGACTAAACCTGGTACATACCTAGTCCTTAGGAGAGTCTGGAACCCTATTGATTTTAAAGGTCGTAGGTCAAAGGTCAAGGTCACTGGGTAAATTGTTTACCATGTAACATCCTTGTGAACACTTTAGAATCAACATCCTTCAATGGATTTTGACCAAACTTGATACATACTTAGTCCTTAGGAAAGTCTGGAACCCTTTTGATTTTCAAGGTCAAAGGTCAATGTCACCAGGTCAAATTTTTACCACGTAGCATCCTTGTGAACACTCTAGAATCAAGATCCTTCAATGGATTTTGACCAAACTTGGTACATACATAGTCCTTAGGAGAGTCTGGAACCCTATTGATTTTCAAGGTCAAAGGTCAAGGGGTCAAATTTTTACTGCATAACATCCTTGTGAACACTCTAGAATCAAGATCCTTCAATGGATTTTGACCAAACTTGGTACATACTTAGTCCTTAGGAGAGTCTGGAACCCTATTGATTTTCAAGGTCAAAGGTCAAGGGGTCAAATTTTTACTGTGTTAACATCCTTGTGAACACTCTAGAATCAACATCCTTCAATGGATGTTGACCAAACTTGGTACCTGCTTAGACCTTAAGAGAATCTGGAACCCTATTGATTTTCAAGGTCAAAGGTCAAGGTCACAGGGTCTAATTTTTAGGCGAGGGGATACGCCACGCTTTGCGTTGCCCTTGTTTTAATTACCCTTGCAAGTTATGGTATTGCATAGACTTTTATGAAAAGCATTATCAGATACACAACTCTCAGTAATAGAACAAATATTAAACCTTTCAAGATAAATTTATTCTTGTTTAAATCTTATATTGTATATAGATGGGAGATTAATTTACATTGTCTAATGATTGATCTTTCAAAAGTTAATCATCATCAAAAACTTCTTAATATGTGAACAATGTTTGTTTCAGGATGGGCCTACCCACCAAGTTTTAGGGACATATTCCAGTTGTACTGTGCTCTAGGACCAGGAGTTACTGTCAAAGACATATGTACCAGATTTAATCCTCATGCATTAAAAATTGATGAAAGGTGAGCCAAGACTGGTCAAGTTACCTTATTTGCTGTGTTTTTTTATGTGATGGTTCCTGGATGGTCCACTTTCAACATTGTAGGTGATAGACCCATCTCCACAAAATCATTTGAAATTTATACACAAGGTCAGGAACCATAAAAGGCAGGCCAAGTTTGATTTTGGACATCACCACTAGTTCCATTCTGGAGTTACGCCCTTTGATTTGTTGAAAAAAATCAAATTTTACCTGATTTCTGTGCAATAAATTAAGTTAAAAATAATAATTTAAAATTTATACATTTATGCATAAAATGAAAGTTCGATTTCGGACGTCACCACTATTTATGTTCTGGAGTTATGCCCTTTGATTAAAATTTTTTACCAGATTTCTGTTCAATGGCGTCAGTTCTCCTTATGCAAAACAAAACCAGAGGCTCTCAAGAGCCTGTATCGTTCACCTGGTTATAAAAAAAAACAATTGGTCCTATGTAAAAACTATGTCCTGTAGTGGTAGTCATCTTGGAATTACGATCAACATAAAAAACACAAAGTTTGTAAAGGACCTTCCAATGATTGATGCACAATAGGTTCAATCAGTGCAATAGCTTCAGAGAAGAATATATTTCTGTATTTTCCCCATATGGTCCTGTGTTAATACTATGACCTGTGGTGGCAGCCATCTTGGATTTCCGATCGGCATAAAAAACAGAAACTTTGTAGAGGACCTTCCAATGATCATTCCTGGGCAGTTTGGTTTCAACTGTCCAAGTGGTTTCAGAGAAGAAGCGTTTTGAAACATTTTTCCCATAGGGTCCAATGTTAAACTAAGTCCTGCCGTAGCCGCCATTTTGAATTTCATATCAGAACAAAAAACGTAAAGTTTGTAGAGGACCATCCAATGAACATTCATGTACAGTTTGGCTTTAATCATATTTGTAGTTTCTGAGTAGAAGGCATTTGAACATTTTCCCATAGGGTCCAATGTTAATCTATGTATTGCGGTGGTGACCATCTTGGATTTCCGATCGGCATAAAAAACACACACCTTGTAGAGGACCTTCCAATGATCATTCCTGGGCAGTTTGGTTTCAATTATCCAAGTGGTTTCAGAGAAGAAGCGTTTTGAAACATTTTCCCCATAGGGTCCAATGTTAAACTAAGTCCTGCCGTAGCCGCCATTTTGAATTTCATATCGGAATAAAAAACGTAAAGTTTGTAGAGGACCATTCAATGAACATTCATGTACAGTTTGGCTTTAATCATATTTGTAGTTTCTGAGAAGAAGGCATTTGAACATTTTCCCATAGGGTCCAATGTTAATCTATGTCCTGCGGTGGCGGCCATCTTGAATTTTCGATCGGCATAAAAAAACAGAAACTTTGTAGAGGACCTTCCAATGATCATTCCTGGGCAGTTTGGTTTCAATTGTCCAAGTGGTTTCAGAGAAGAAACGTTTTGAAACATTTTTCCCATAGGGTCCAATGTTAAACTAAGTCTGCCGTAGCCGCCATTTTGAATTTCATATCGGAATAAAAAACGTAAAGTTTGTAGAGGACCATTCAATGAACATTCATGTACAGTTTGGCTTTAATCATATTTGTAGTTTCTGAGAAGAAGGCATTTGAACATTTTCCCATAGGGTCCAATGTTAATCTATGTCCTGTGGTGGCGGCCATCTTGAATTTTCGATCGGCATAAAAAGACAGAAACTTTGTAGAGGACCTTCCAATGATCATTCCTGGGCAGTTTGGTTTCAATTGTCCAAGTGGTTTCAGAGAAGAAGCGTTTTGAAACATTTTTCCCATAGGGTCCAATGTTAAACTAAGTCCTGCCGTAGCCGCCATTTTTAATTTCATATCGGAACAAAAAACGTAAAGTTTGTAGAGGACCATCCAATGAACATTCATGTACAGTTTGGCTTTAATCATATTTGTAGTTTCTGAGAAGAAGGCATTTGAATATTTTCCCATAGGGTCCAATGTTAATCTATGTCCTGCGGTGGCGGCCATCTTGGATTTCCGATCGGCATAAAAAACAGAAAATTTGTAGAGGACCTTCCAATGATCATTCCTGGGCAGTTTGGTTTCAACTGTCCAAGTGGTTTCAGAGAAAAAGCATTTTGAAACATTTTTCCCATAGGGTCCAATGTTAAACTAAGTCCTGCGGTAGCCGCCATTTTGAATTTCATACCGGAACAAAAAACCTAAAGTTTGTAGAGGACCATCTAATGAACATTCATGTACAGTTTGGCTTTAATCATATTTGTAGTTTCTGAGAAGAAGGCATTTGAATATTTTCCCATAGGGTCCAATGTTAATCTATATCCTGCAGTGGCAGCCATCTTGGATTTCCGATCGGCATAAAAAACAGTAACTTGTAAAGGACATTCCAATGATCATTCATGTACAGTTTAGGTTCAGTCAGTTCATTAGTTTCAGAGAAGAAGATCTTTGAAATTTCAGCCAATCAGAGCATATTATTGGCCTTGGCAGCCATATTGAATATCCGACTGGAACGAAAAACAGTTTGGTTCCAATCGGCCCAGTGGTTTCGGAGAAGAAGCTTGAAATGTGAAAAGTTTACAGACAACAGACGACGGACGCCAAGTGATGGCAATAGTTCACCTGGACCTTTGGTCCAGGTGAACTAACAAAAAAATAATTTGAAATTCATACATATCTTCAGGACAATGAAAGACGGGCCAAGTTCAATTTCAGACTCCACCATTCATTTAATTCTGGAGTTATGCCCCTTGTTATACCAGGAAAATATTTCACAGGTTTTTGTTCACTAACTATAATTTTGCTTATGTAAGTTATTTGAAATTTTTAATACAATGGTTTTGACCACAATGCACAGGTCAAGTTCAAATTTATTCCTTTTATGTCATTTTTTTTCTGTGCACTTTAGTTACCCATCTGATAAATGTTTTCAGAATTTTATGCAATATGTGTGATCACAATACACAAGTTTGAATTTGGTTAATATTCTTTTTATGACCCTGTTTAAATTAGATCTGTGTTCTATGGACACATTCTTACTTTTTCTTTTGAGTTTTTATGTCATATATGAAATAAAAATAGAAGTGACATATGTATTAGTCACCTTCAGTTGTTATCAGATATTAAAACATAACACAGTGAAACCTCTCTAAATCAAACTTTAAATAAATCCCCAATGCAGTGAAACCTGTCTAAATCAAATTAAAATAAATCCCCAACGCAGTGAAACCTGTCTAAACCAAATTTAAACAAGGGCAATGCAAAGCGTGGTGTATCCCCTCGCCTAAAAATTAGACCCTGTGACCTTGACCTTTGACCTTGAAAATCAATAGGGTTCCAGATTCTCTTAAGGTGTAAGTATGTACCAAGTTTGGTCAAAATCCATTGAAGGATGTTGATTCTAGAGTGTTCACAAGGATGTTACGTGGTAAAAATTTGACCCGGTGACATTGACCTTTGACCTTGAAAATCAATAGGGTTCCAGACTCTCCTAAGGACTATGTATGTACCAAGTTTGGTCAAAATCCATTGAAGGATGTTGATTCTAGAGTGTTCACAAGGATGTTACACGGTAAAAATTTGACCCAGTGACATTGACCTATGACCTTGAAAATCAATAGGGTTCCAGACTCTCCTAAGGACTAGGTATGTACCAAGTTTGGTCAAAATCCATTGAAGGATCTTGATTCTAGAGTGTTCACAAGGATGTTATGTGGTAAAAATTTGATCCTGTGACCTTGACCTTTGACCTTGAAAATCAATAGGGTTCCAGATTCTCTTAAGGACTAAATATGTACCAAGTTTGGTCAAAATTCATTGAAGGATGTTGATCCTAGAGTGTTCACAAGGATGTTACGGAAGGAAGGAAGGAAGGACGGACGGACAGACGGTAGCCGTTACTATATCCTTTTGCAACTTCGTTGGCGAGGGGATAATAAATCCACAATGTGGGTTAGGATTATGGTGTTTAACACCACTTTCAACAATATTTCAGTTATATCTTGGCGGTGAGTTTTATTGGTGGAGGAAACCGGAGTACCCCGAGAAAACCACCGACCTGTCGCAGGTCACTGACAAACTTTATCACATAATGCATAATGTTGTATGGAGTATATGTAAAACCTTTGTTAAAATAACCTGTTCAAACAGATCACCTATTGATTCAGAACAATATGTTTATCCTAATGAGATTTGGCATGGACAAGTTTCCATGTATTTCTTTATATATAGTCAAGTTTGTCACCGTTTCCATGGACTGATGGAGCTTTGATGTTTGATTTGATCAGATTTTAAGTTTATTCAAGCAGCAGATTTTATTACATATATAACATTTTCAGAAAACTTATCCAGTTTGGTTTGATGAAAGGTTTGATTAGACGTCTGCAGAAGTATCCTATTAAGATTCCAGGAGATGTAACCATTTCTGTCAAATTACAACAACTTTATCCATGGTTTAATGGTCGTCATAGTTATGATGAAATATGTACAAAAACTGGCAAGTTATGTTGTTATAATATTAAAACCAAAATATCATAATTTAAAAAGTTTTAGTTTGATGGTGTTTAACACCACACCACTTTCAACAATATTTCAGTTATATCGTGATGGTAAAAAAGTTTTAAATATTATTTAAATGAAAATGTATTATTTGTATGGCATCATACATAGGTTTGCATTACATTATTTTGAGTGGATTTAATACATAGTCAAACCTGTATATAAAGGGCACTATAGGGAACCTGATATTGTGCCCATTATGAGCAGTTGCGTTTTCTTTATATACAGTTATATGCACTATTCATTAAATAGATAAAATAATGACCTTGCCTTTATAGACAGTTATTTGTTATATGCAGGTGCCCTTTATAGACAGTTATTTGTTATATGCAGGTGCCATTTATAAACAGTTATTTCCTATATGCAGATGCCCTTTATAGACAGTTATTTGTTATATACCGGTATATGCAGGTGCCCTTTATAGACAGTTATTTGTTATATGCAGGTGCCCTTTATGGAGTTATTTGTTATATGCAGATGCCCTTTATAGACAGTTATTTGTTATATGCAGGTGCCCTTTATAGACAGTTATTTGTTATATGCAGATGCCCTTTATAGACAGATATTTGTTATATATATGCAGGTGCCCTTTATAGACAGTTATTTGTTATATGCAAATGCCCTTTATAGACAGTTATTTGTTATATGCAGGTGCCCTTTATAGACAGTTATTTGTTATATGCAGATTCCCTTTATAGACAGTTATTTGTTATATGCAGGTGCCCTTTATAGACAGTTAATTGTTATATACCTCATGTGGCTTCATGTAATGGTGAAATGTTTGCCAATTTCAACAAACTTCACTGTTCAAGTTTAACTTGATAAATTAAACAGACCATTTGCAGATTTTTTTCTGATTTAATTTTTTTACCTGTTTTATAGGAGTTAAGGTGGACAAAGGTATTGATTATGATAAAAATCAGTCAATTATTTGAATTTCAACGACATTCCATTAAACAAATTTAAAACCGATCATCTCAAACTTTTCCGGAAATATGATTTGGGACCAAAAATTAATTCCACTGTTTGAGAAATTGATAATTTTACATAGAATAAAAGGTTCAATTGTATGTCAGTTTAATTTCTATGACATTCTGATAATGTGTGCTCTTTGTAAGGTTCAACTGTATGACAGTTTATGTTCTATATATAGACACTTCTTTGTTATTTGTGCTAAAATAGACAGTTATATTTTCTTTAGGTCTGAGTCACCAAGATCTGGAAGAAAGAATTGAAGCAGATCCAAGCATTGTGGTTTCCTGGAAATAATGTGAAGTCTTATTCACCATCTGATCAAATAGAAGAAATGAGTGAAGCATAATGCCTACAGTCCCAGTTAATGACTGGCTAAATTATTTGGCTTTTGGTGTAATTAGAACATACATTTGTACAAAGTGCAGTTTGTTATGCATTGTTGCCACAGTTGACTATAGAACTTACAAAGTGCAGTTTGTTATGCATTGTTGCCACAGTTGACTATAGAACTTACAAAGTGCAGCTTGTTATGCATTGTTGCCACAGTCAACTATAGAACTTACAAAGTGCAGTTTGTTATGCATTGTTGCCACAGTCAACTATAGAACTTACAAAGTGCAGTTTGTTATGCATTGTTGCTACAGTTGACTATAGAACTTACAAAGTGCAGTTTGTTATGCATTGTTGCCAGTTGGCAATAGAACTTACAAAGTGCAGTTTGTTATGCATTGTTGCCACAGTTGACTATAGAACTTACAAAGTGCAGTTTGTTATGCATTGTTGCCACAGTTGGCTATAGAACTTACAAAGTGCAGTTTGTTATGCATTGTTGCTACAGTTGACTATAGAACTTACAAAGTGCAGTTTGTTATGCATTGTTGCTACAGTCAACTATAGAACTTACAAAGTGCAGTTTGTTATGCATTGTTACCACAGTTGGCTATAGAACTTACAAAGTGCAGTTTGTTATGCATTGTTGCCACAGTTGACTATAGAACTTACAAAGTGCAGTTTGTTATGCATTGTTGCCACAGTCGACTATAGAACTTACAAAGTGCAGTTTGTTATGCATTGTTGCCACAGTTGACTATAGAACTTACAAAGTGCAGTTTGTTATGCATTGTTACCACAGTTGGCTATAGAACTTACAAAGTGCAGTTTGTTATGCATTGTTGCCACAGTTGGCTATATAACTTACAAAGTGCAGTTTGTTATGCATTGTTGCCACAGTTGACTATAGAACTTACAAAGTGCAGTTTGTTATGCATTGTTGCCACAGTTGGCAATAGAACTTACAAAGTGCAGTTTGTTATGCATTGTTGCCACAGTTGACTATAGAACTTACAAAGTGCAGTTTGTTATGCATTGTTGCTACAGTCAACTATAGAACTTACAAAGTGCAGTTTGTTATGCATTGTTGCCACAGTCGACTATAGAACTTACAAAGTGCAGTTTGTTATGCATTGTTGCCACAGTCGACTATAGAACTTACAAAGTGCAGTTTGTTATGCATTGTTACCACAGTTGGCTATAGAACTTACAAAGTGCAGTTTGTTATGCATTGTTACCACAGTTGGCTATAGAACTTACAAAGTGCAGTTTGTTATGCATTGTTGCCACAGTTGGCTATAGAACTTACAAAGTGCAGTTTGTTATGCATTGTTACCACAGTTGGCTATAGAACTTACAAAGTGCAATTTGTTATGCATTGTTGACAGTTGGCTATAGAACTTACAAAGTGCAATTTGTTATGCATTGTTGACAGTCGGCTATAGAACTTACAAAGTGCAGTTTGTTATGCATTGTTGCCACAGTTGACTATAGAACTTACAAAGTGCAGTTTGTTATGCATTGTTGCCACAGTTGACTATAGAACTTACAAAGTGCAGTTTGTTATGCATTGTTGCCAGTTGGCAATAGAACTTACAAAGTGCAGTTTGTTATGCATTGTTGACACAGTTGGCAATAGAACTTATAAAGTGCAGTTTGTTATGCATTGTTGCCACAGTTGGCTATAGAACTTACAAAGTGCAGTTTGTTTAGCCTTGTTGCCACAGTTGACTATTGCTTTATAGAAGGATTACTGAAGTAATTGGTGATAAATCAGTTAATGAGAAAGACGTTTAGGTCTGTCATTGTGAAAGTATGCTATTATGGGAGTTGGAAAAATATGTATACCTTACATGTTGTATTGGTATTTGTTAAAGTTTAAACTAATAAATCTGACATTAAAAGATAGACTTATTTAATCAAAATAGATTTTACATTACCTGTTAGCAAGAAAAGATGTGGATGTAAATGAACACGAGAGACTATTCCAACATTACACATAATTCACACGACAGGTGCCACTAGTGGAGCAGGAATTACATACCCTCCGGAGCACCCGAGTTCACCCCCGGTTTTTAGTGAGGTTCATTTTGAACGATGTTTAATTTTCTGTGTAGTGTTTTGTCGATCGTTGTTTGTCCTTTTGACCATTGTGTTGTAGGTCCTTCGATTTACGGATTCTGTTTACCCCTTTGGTATCTTCAAACTCTTCTTCAAGTAAACGAACAGAGCTTTTATTGCAGTTCTGCATTTCAGTCATAATGAGCAAAACTCATACCCTAAAAGTTTAGTTTAGTTTGCTCTCATGGTTATGAAAACCATGATGGATATCACTGCCCTTCTATTACTAAAAATAGATATTTATTAAAATATTCACATAAATCTACATTTTAAGCTGTAATTTCCATATATCTGTCCCCTCAAATCAAGGAAATTCAAATACGTGTGGAAAGTACTGCTTGTGAAATGTGTATGGTATGTAGCTTCCTTACAAGTCAATGTTGCATGGATAAAATGGGATCTTGTCAGATTTGGGTTTTCATTGAGATCTATGATTATTTTATTCCACTTTCAATAATATTTGAAAGTACATGAAAGTCAGTTTTATTAGAGTATCCATAAAAAACCACCAACTTGCCAGAAGTTACTGACAAACTATCACATAAAAGTTGTAGAGTGCACCTCCCATGGGTAGGTATCTATTTGTGTAGAATTATAAGCTTATTTGTTAAAGTATGTCCATTTTTGTTATTGATGTAAAAATAGAATAGTCAGTTTTGACGGTCGAGATAAACATTATCACTAGTATCATAGCAAGTTGACTGCGATACTGGTTATAATGCATGTCAAGAAGACCTTTAAATCTGACCTTATTATTTTTATCAGTACTGTCATGTGATTGACATCACGTTGACCAACAATATATTATATCAGTCAGTAAGTTGATACTGACAATATGACTCTGTGAGATTAAAGGAAAAAATGTCCAAATTACAGAATTACAATAAAATATTCCTTCCACCCATAGGAGCAAACCTGTTGTGGGAGACAAATCCTCCTTAGGGCAGGACAATGTTGAGCACATTAAATACAACTAGCAGCAGCTTCTTGTAAACAAGTTTGTTAGAAGTGGTTGTTGGTGGCCTGTTACAAGACAAAATTACTCAAACCTAACAATCATCTCCTCTTGTATCAAGCAAAACATCTGCCTATCTCCCTACCATGTACCATCTTTTACCTGCATGATGTATTGCTTTGTAAACATATTCTGATCATGAATAAGGTTGAAGTACTGCTTACCTGACATTAAACAATAATAATAAATCAATCATATTTAACATAGAATACTTGGTTTATTTTGATTGGTTTCTACAATATTTTGATCATATTTTAGTGTTGTACACACTGATAGAAAATAGAAATAATTTCAGGGAAGTAGCATACTACAAAACAAGATCATTACCATTTACATGACAATAGATTTTTCATTTGCAAGAGTAAGAATGTAAGCCACCAATAAACATGATAAAGGCAAGATCATACATACTCTAAAGTTACTCAAAACTTACCCTAAAATCGTTGCCAGTCAAACTAGAGACTCAGTGGGCTGAGCCTGTCACTCGTTTGTTATTTTGTTTTGAGAAAACTTTATAAAGAACCTTCCATATCATGATATGTTCTTCTTTCCAAATTTCAAGTAACTTGGCCAAATGGTTTTTAATTGGCCAATCACAAACAAGAAGTGCCATAGATGCTTCCTACCAAGTTTCGGTTCATTTGGCCCAGCCGTTTCAGAGAAGATTATTAGAAATTGATCAACCAGAAACAAGAATTGCCTATGGTGGCCATGTTTGTTAATGGATCAGGACGAAATGTGCAATCTTCCATAGATGCTTCCAACAAAGCATCGGTCCATTTGGCCAAGTGGAGAAGATTAACATGTGAAAAGTTAACGGACAACTGACACCAAGTGATGGCAAAAGCTTACATTGTCTTTGGCAAAGTGAGCTAAAAAAGTCAGTCTCCATCAAAAATTGGTTCATCAATATGATTTTAGAATTTCAATTTTTTTTTGCTTCATGTAATTCATGCAATAGTATGATATAGATTTTGCATTTCTGGTAAAGGAGAAAATTGTCAAGCTGTCTGCATATGCTGATGATGAAGAACATGATTTTTACCAGTTTTTAGATGAATTTTTTATGTTCACTTACATCCAGATCCTTTCATTTTAATTACAACTGTAGCTTCACAATGTTTTACATTTAATAATATGAAAAACAAAATATACCATATTGTTGTACCAGTTCTAAAATCTAATTGTAAAATTGTAGAAAGAAGCAAAATCTATACCACTAACACATATACAAGACTGCCTACATACTTTTCTGGCTTGGTACAGGCACTTCAATAAAAAGTTACAGGGTTAAACTAACTTTATGGGCCCAAACTATACATTAACGAATGTGAGTTTGTAAATCTCTTTTTTTAATAAATTGAACAATTCTGTATGAACAATGAATATAATGATCAATCCCTTTGCATCATTTTTCTATAGCTTTTCAACATCATTTTGATGTATTTTTGCTGCATTTCAAGATTTTTGTATAATGTCTGATATTGTAACCCAATCTGTTGATGTGGCATTTGAAAGTATGGTGGATTCTGCCACACATTGTAAAATGAATAAGGATTATAAGCATTCATAAATGGATACTCATGCATATTTAAGAATGGATTATGTTGATAATTATATGGATATGGCTGGTGCTGTCTGTAAAAGTTCCATGGATTTGTATAACATTCACTGTCATCATCTGAGTTTTCATCTACAGTTCTGTGCCAAACATTTTCAGGATTGTATTTATGAGATTGTTTCTGTCTGTGTTTTTTTGGTTGCTGATTATAAGAATAAGTCTGTTTTTCCTGGTGATTTGTAGATTCTGGACATTCATAATTGTAACTATTACGTAATTTATCATCTCTGCTTTGATTTCTGGTGTTCTGAAACTCAGAATCGTAACTGGACTCGCTAGAATCTAAACTTTCTGATGATTCAGAATGATAATGTTTCTTATTGCTTTTAAATTTCTGACTATATTTTTCATCTTGACGATCAAATTGTTGAGTTAATTTTGTTTCCATCTTATTCTTTGGAACATTTTTCCTTTCATGACTAGTTTGTGATTTCTGTTTTGGTTTGACTTTGTGATCACATTTGTCATATTCTTTAACATTGTCTTCTAAGTAACTATAATCTTCATACTGTACAGAGTTTATACTACAACTTTCTATCTTTGTATCTGGTGGAATATTGATTTCTTCTTGTTTTTGAATTGATAAATTTGTTTTCTTAGCTCTCTGAGACTGCTTTCGTTTATTTCTTACTGCCTTTTTCTTCTGTCTACTACTAGTCCTTTCATTTTCATCTGCTGCAATATTTTCATCAATCTTAAATGATGTGTCGTCTGTTTTCGGTTTCATTTCAACATGTAAGGAAGAAAAAGCAAGTATTTCTTCAACTTTTTGAAGAAGATCTTGATCGTAACTCAAAGTTGACGCAAAATTTATAGATTTTATTTGATTGATGTCGGATATGTTCAGTTGTTTAACTTGTTGAGATAATTCATCAGTGTATTGTTGACAACTCTCTACAGCAGTTTTATAATTGTGTGGATTTTCTAATGTCTTCAATCCAACTGTCTCTTTTAATGACGGAATTCTAATTTTCATATCATTGATTGTTTGAACTCTAGATGACACAGCCTTAGTTTTTGGCAATTCCTCGGATTTTGTGTCGCAATCTCTTTCCTGTTGATTTTCACTTCTCCTTTTGGCTACTCTACGTTTTAAAGGTTCAATTTTCTCCTCTTTTATCCTCTGAGATTCCTTAGCCAATTCCAAAGATATATCAAATATATCATCTTCATTTTGATTAGCATGAAATTCTTGAACGAATTCCTCATCGTCATTTCTCTCCATTATAAGTTGTGTCCAAAAATTACCAGTAGTGTGTTTCTTTGGTTTATTTCTAACCAGTTTATTTTTGTCCTCAGTACTTTCAGTTTTGTTAAGTAATTTAACATTTTCATCTGACTGTCTATTTGCCAATTTCTCTTCTGTTGCTGTAAAAAAGTTTTGTTCATTTTCTTCACAAATTCCCCTGTTTTGTAGATCCTTGTTTCGACTAGTTTTATTAGTAATTGACATTACACTTATAGCATGTTCTTCTGATTTTTCTGAGCATCCTCCTTGCTTATTAATTGCTACCACATCTTTTGTTTTTCCATGGACAGTTACATTATTTGTTGCCATAGATACACCATTAGATTGTTTTTCACCAGCTAACTTGTATCCTATGAGTACTTCATTATTTAAATTTGATGTCAATGACTCCATATTGTCAGTAGATTTTGACTGAGAACATCCAACAGGATTCTCATTGGCTATACTGTTTATCACATGACCGTTTTGAGTTGAAGTAAAGATCTTTTCTGTTGACACCATGTCATCTAGATTGATTGTACCTTGTGCTTTGACAAGATCAACTGGGATTGGATCTGCAAAGACATAATAAATATATATTTTCAATTTATCAAGTACATGTATATAGAAAGGTCAAGAACTGTAGAATGTCTAGATTACAAGTGCCATAGCTTTTGTAATGCAGATCATAACCATTTCAGTTTAATGACATTTCCTATAGTGATAAGCAATCATTATTGAAAGTTTGAAAGAGATCCATGCATGAATGTAGAACTTAGGTCCAAGGCAAGCCTTTGTCTACAGACAGACAGACAGACATGTGGAAACCTAATTTGACAACTTAGTTATAACACTCTTTTATAACATATAACACCAATCAAAAATCCTCTCTATTAATATCACCCATAATTTATGCACAATAACATGAATATTCCAAAAGTCATTGCCAAGATATTTACCGATATATTATCAGACCTAAATACTCTATATCCGTTCCAGCTAGGACGCTAGGAATAAAAACATTATGACTTTTTTGTTCAACTTGCATCAAAGATTTTGAGAAGATAGTTTAAAATACCATGAAAAATACATACCTGGCAAAATGGTGATATTTGTATTACATTTTTTCTCTACAGTTTGTAGATTAAGCATTTCTTGTCCCTCACTAACAACAGATATACAGGCTCCAAATGTACCTACAAAATAAAATCAACATTTAAACTATAGGAACATTACTGGATACAATAGTGAGTGATTGTTGTTGATTGCCAACTCAGCAATTTTTCAGCCATATCATGGTGAGAACAAGTTGCTTTTCAATGAGCTGAATTACAACTTAGGTGACTATATTGTAGCCTGATCAAAGATTAGCCCCCCTCCACCCAAAAGGTATGATGAGATAAGAATGTTTGTTCTCATATCTGTAATGCCAGGTCATACATGTATTTATTTTATGGTATTTTCGTTTGCTCTTTCAAATATCAAAGTACTGCTACATTTCAATTGTATTAATGCATTAGGATAAAGTTACTACACAGATTAAAAAACATAAATTGAATCTTGACAAATCATATTTAGTAATATTAAAGCTGTCAAATTTAAAACTGCCCTTGGTCAAAGAATAAAAGTCCAATCAATAAAATCATAATCTGTTAAAATGTTTATTATTATTATTATCAGACAAAAAAAAGTCTAAGCAGCTTACCAAATCGACCAGCTCTACCAATTCTGTGTAAATATGTTTCATGATCTTTAGGTATGTCAAGATTGATCACCAAGTTAACTTTGTCAGCATCTATACCTCTAGAGGTCTGAAAACAAAAATTGTAAATCCATCTCAATTCTACAACATCAACAACAAAAACTAAAATTGCTACATCATAATTTTAACCATATGGATTTATTGTATCTGAATGAAAATCCTAAGAATTGTGAAGAAGATTTAATGTAGATTTCAAATCTAAAACATTTTTTTTAACATTTCACAAAAGTATGGTAATATGAATTTATCATATAATTTATAGCATTAATATGATAGTTTTCGCATATGTGTAACGACCGGAATTAAACTACCTAGCCATAATTTAACCCCCAGGCTGATAACCCATATTAGAGGCGTCTCATGCAAAAAATCTATAATTGTGCATCTCGTGATATGGAAAAGGTCATGTTTTAATTCATGATTGTCAAATACATTTTTGTCTTAATCTGCAATAATAAAACATGCAAATAATTTTATAATAATCTGGCATATTCCAAGAATATTTTTTAAACTAAAAAATAATGTTGCCATATATTTTATTTAACACAAGCTAATTACAACAAGGGCAATGCAAAGCGTGGCATATCCCCTCGCCTACAAATTAGACCCTGTGACCTTGACCTTTGACCTTGAAAATCAATACGGTTCGATTCTCTTAAGGTCTAAGTATGTACCAAGTTTGGTCAAAATCCATTGAAGGATGTTGATTCTAGAGTGTTCACAAGGATGATATGCAGTAAAAATTTTACCGTGACATTGACCTTTGACCTATGACCTTGAAAATCAATAGGGTTCCAGACTCTCCTAAGGACTAAGTATGTACCAAGTTTAGTCAAAATCCATTGAAGGATGTTGATCCTAGAGTGTTCACAAGGATGTATGTGGTAAAAATTTGACCTTGAAAATCAATAGGGTCCCAGATTCTCTTAAGGACTAAATAAGTACCAAGTTTGGTCAAAATCCATTGAAGGATGTTGATCCTAGAGTGTTCACAATGATGTTACGGAAGGACGGACGGACGGATGGTAGCGTTACTATATCCCTTCGCAACTTCGTTGGCGAGGGGATAATAAAGTATTATCAATACCTTATAGTGATTTATTTTTTTTTCAATTTGCAAGAAAAATATTTTGTTTGTATGTACAGTGAAACTTGTCTAAACCAAACCTCCTTATGACCACCTTTTGTTTTTAGTTGATACAGGTTAAATTAACAAAGATTCCCTACATGGAGACTTTATTGAAAGTAATTCTGTTTATTCTGGGTTCAGTTTAGACAAGTTTCACTGTAATAGCCATTATAAACAAATTTCCATTATAATGTCATAAATCTTTGAATTTTTTTTAAGCTTTTATTTGTTTTTGAGCAGCAAACTATTTCAAATAACTTGTTACATGTTATTATAACATGCCACATTGTATACTGATGAACTGTTATGTTCAAAGTTAAAGGGAAACTTTGCGATTTTTTACTTGTTAGCTAAATATGTTCCTGGTGATATAAAATATATATTCACAAAGTTTTATCGACATATTTCCACAAATAACGAAGCAAATCACAAATTTGTAATTTTAATTTCTAATTTGTTCATGGGTTGTGACATTTTAACCCGAGAGTTGCATTGTGGGATTGAAATTTAAAGTCTGGGTCGCTGATGTTAAATTCGCTTCATTTAAAGCGCTCCGAGGACTGTAATTTAAATCTAATAACCGTTGGAAAATTAAATACTGAAGTGAACAGCTACATACCTTTTTGACAAACAACTATTTTAAATTAACAAAATGTTTCATTTCCTTTATATTTACAACGGAAAGAGTGTTTTACAACAGTCACCTATATTCACTATATGTAGGATCCCTTTTACAATTATGTTCATTTTGTTTTACTGCTAATGTGCTGAAAAATATAATGGATAATTTTGACAACGCGTAACTTGTGTATTGATCGGATTAATAAAATGGGAATTTCAATACGCACTATTTGCTTTCCAAGACGAGTTGGTAGATCGTTTATTATTTATTAAAGATAAAATATTTTTAAAACATTAGAATAAATATAATGTTGAAATAACAGGAACAATTATAATCTTAGATGATAAAAAAGTATACACCATCCTTGAAATTATAACTTTTCATTATTAGAGGTGCCAAATTGACCTAACTATATATAGCTGTCTCATCATAATTAATATGTATTCACAATTTTAACGATCGATGTTCATAAAAGATGTTTTAATTTTAATTAAAGAACTAAAAATTAAAGGTTAGGAGATCGGGTGGCAACGGAGTTTACAAAGTTAGTGTATAAAGAAAAAAAACCTCTTTGGTCAGTGACCCCAGAAGGCACAAAACCTAAATATATGATTTTTTTCAGCTCGGAACCTCATAAGCAAGCTTGACCTATAATTTTGATATCCACTGATATTCATTCAGACAAAGTTCGGAAGAGATCATGACCATGAGTGGTATAAACAGATGAACAGCAGTCAAAATATACAGAGATTAGGCCACACCAAATTTACTTCTTGTTCTCTGGATTTTGTGCTAAAAACGTTGGAGCGAGCAAGTGATTTATAAATGTTAATTTCTTTTCCTTATTTTGTTTGTTTGTCATTTTTGATGAGCGAAACGTAAAATATTATGCGGAAAATATATTTCTTATATTTTTCATGTATTTTCAGAAGCGAGAGACCATATTTTAATTTTAAATATCTTATTCTTCAATAAATTAAAGCAAATAATTCCAGAAATAAGAAGTGAAAGGCGGGATTTACTTATTTTTATTTTCATTCTGAAAACGACAGGTACATTCACACCGATTCACTCAGCAGGGTACCTAATATTGCGTAATGAGTTTAGGTCCACACAGGAAATCGCCAGGCAGAATATACCAGTGTCATTTTACATCCGGTCGACGGGACTCTGACTGAATACTTGAATACATGTGTCACAATCTTTGGCAATAATCAGAAACGCAATACACATTTTGTGACCCGTTAACGCTACCCGTGACTAGAATAGGAGATGCAATACACATTTTAAAGGTTCTAATAGGTGATCAAAATACACGACCCTGATCAAGTATACATTAGGAATGGGTGCATATTAATGCACACTGGCGGATCAAGGAGGTGTTCGACAATTTAGTAAAATTCGTGTATAAATTGGGTAAAAATTGGCAAACAAGAGCCTGGGACCCCGTTTTCAAAACTGCTGGATCCGAGCCTGATGCAGCAATGATTCTGGGGCTATTTTCACAAAAAAATCTTAAGATTAACATTGATCGTAAGTTATATTGAATTGTTCATTTTTATCTTGATTTTTTTTGTGCTTCATCAGAATGATATAGCAACAACCAAAATTATGAAGTAAAGCAGGGTGAACAGGGCAGGGTAGAAAATTCTTCTTGCAAACCCCAAAAAGCAAAATAGACAAAAACCATTCGTATGCAATTTTTCCTTATAAAAACAACTACCATATTTTTATGACTATTCTGAGATTAATCATAAGGATCCGCCAGTTCGAAAGACGTGATTAAAATAAACAAAAAATGTTTTGTTTACACAGACATATTATATGTTACGCTTTATTCAAATCAGAAATAACCGTTATGAAAACAGGTTAATCTTTTTACTGTTGGTGAATAAGAATATTGTATTTCCATAAAAAAATTATTATATTACGTAAGAGATGTACCCTGAAGTTTTGTATAATAAACTTTAAAAGAATTTATAATACTCATTGTCTGTAATTGTCAAATGAAAACTATTACAAATTGTATGTTTACCTAATCCTCTCAATTTTATGGCTTCCTACCCTGTAACTTTCTGTGCTTTTAGCTAAGAAGCAGAGCTTATGTGTAGCTTTATTGTAGTGCATGAACGATCGATTACAAAGTGCGATCTTATAAATAATATCATTAAAACAATTTTGCCCCGTAGTATAGGCCTATTTTTATTTTTTTACGAATTCATGGCATTGTTCCGATGTCCGTTCTTTTTTTCCACATAATTCCGTAATTCTTCAATTTTCGAAAAAAAATATTTTGTAAATGTGTCTCATTAAAGACGGATCGTTTTCTCCGATTCGTTTGTTTTGCCATAAGTATATAGAAACAAAACGTAAATCTGCAAAAAGTGATTGTGTAATAAATTCATATATTTAGAATAATAAGAAAATAAAAAGAATTACGCCTGACAAGCCATATCGACACTGAATGAGGACCCCGGTTTGTCATGCTTGTTTTGGGGAGTGGTGGTATTTAGACATCACGTGATAATTGGTATCGAGATGCTATCAAAATGGCGACATCCATCTATCATTGACCGAATTTTAAAATCGATTTCATTCCCTTATCCAACATAATAAAACGCTAATATACATATAAACATCCATATTTATACATCAGGAAAAACATAAAAAAAAAAATTTTGTTGCGAAGTTTCCCTTTAATAAAGAATTTGAATTTGAATGTACATAGTATATCACATTGTCGGTAACCTACAGCTGATCTCACTCTGATTACTATCCACTAATAATAACTTGTGGTTTGACTGGCAGAGAAATCCTCGTTTTATTAATAAAAGCCTATTAATAGTTACAAATCAAAATTATTGCTTGATATTGTTTATTGGTGAAAAAGCTATACAGAAAAATGGGGTATCCTATAATTTGCAAGGAATTCCTTTCTTAATTTAGATATATTTAAAAGTTGATTTTGGTTGGCTATAAAGATGGTCAATGGGACTTGTCAAAGTGTTTTATAATGATCACATGACTACGATGATTTCTCTGCCAGTTGACAACACTGGCGATGAGTGGAGTGACGATCACCTCACTAACACGGTCAGTGGTCACTCATAATTTATCCCATCGTACCAGTTTACTGGTATTTAACTGTCAGTTTTCATTCTTGACTTTGAAAATTCATCACTAAGACCAAAACAAATTAATTGTTAGCTTCTCAGGCACCGCCGCGTGTGTGTTTTTTACTGTCGCATTGATCATCGAAAAAAAATAATTGTGTCCATTTCCGGTCATTTCCGGATCCGCTCCGGTCCAATCCGTAAGTTTGTTGATCGCGATCATTGTCAGTAAAGCATTTATGTCAATGGCATGCATGGTTGTTTCTGGTATAAGCTGCCACTGCATTTGAACCAACACCGATTACTAAAAAAAACCAGAGGCTCTCAAGAGCCTGTATCGTTCACCTGGTTATAAAAAAAAACAATTGGTCCTATGTAAAAACTATGTCCTGCAGTGGTAGTCATCTTGGAATTACGATCAACATAAAAAACACAAAGTTTGTAAAGGACCTTCCAATGATTGATGCACAGTTTAGGTTCAATCAGTGCAATAGCTTCAGAGAAGAATATATTTCTGTATTTTCCCCATATGGTCCTGTGTTAATACTATGACCTGTGGTGGCAGTCCAATGTTAATCTATGGATTTCCGATCGGCATAAAAAAACATAAAATTTGTAGAGGACCTTCCAATGATCATTCCTGGGCAGTTTGGTTTCAACTGTCCTAGTGGTTTCAGAGAAGAAGCGTTTTGAAACATTTTTCCCATAGGGTCCAATGTTAAACTAGGTCCTGCCGTAGCCGCCATTTTGAATTTCATATCGGAACAAAAAACGTAAAGTTTGTAGAGGACCATCCAATGAACATTCATGTACAGTTTGGCTTTAATCATATTTGTAGTTTCTGAGAAGAAGGCATTTGAACATTTTCCCATAGGGTCCAATGCTAATCTATGTATTGCGGTGGCGGCCATCTTGGATTTCCGATCGACATAAAAAACAGAAACTTTGTAGAGGACTTTCCAATGATCATTCCTGGGCAGTTTGGTTTCAATTGTCCAAGTGGTCTCAGAGAAGAAGCGTTTTGAAACATTTTTCCCATAGGGTCCAATGTTAAACTAAGTCCTGCCATAGCCGCCATTTGGAATTTCATATCGGAACAAAAAACCTTCATATTGTAGAGGACCATCCAATGAACATTCATGTAGAGTTTGGCTTTAATCATATTTGTAGTTTCTGAGAAGAAGGCATTTGAATATTTTCCCATAGGGTCCAATGTTAATCTATGTCCTGCGGTGGCAGCCATCTTGGATTTCCGATCGGCATAAAAAACAGAAACTTTGTAGAGGACCTTCCAATGATCATTCCTGGGCAGTTTGGTTTCAACTGTCCAAGTGGTTTCAGAGAAGAAGCATTTTGAAACATTTTTCCCATAGGGTCCAATGTTAAACTAAGTCCTGCCGTAGCCGCCATTTGGAATTTCATATCGAAACAAAAAACCTTAAGATTGTAGAGGATCATCCAATGAACATTCATGTACAGTTTGGCTTTAATCATATTTGTAGTTTCTGAGAAGAAGGCATTTGAACATTTTCCCATAGGGTCCAATGTTAATCTATGTCCTGCGGTGGCGGCCATCTTGGATTTCCGATCGGCATAAAAAACAGAAAATTTGTAGAGGACCTTCCAATGATCATTCCTGGGCAGTTTGGTTTCAATTGTCTAAGTGGTTTCAGAGAAGAAACGTTTTGAAACATTTTTCCCATAGGGTCCAATGTTAAACTAAGTCCTGCCGGAGCCGCCATTTTGAATTTCATACCGGAACAAAAAACCTAAGTTTGTAGAGGACCATCTAATGAACATTCATGTACAGTTTGGCTTTAATCATATTTGTAGTTTCGGAGAAGGCATTTGAACATTTTCCCATAGGGTCCAATGTTAATCTATGTCCTGCGGTGGTGGCCATCTTGGATTTCCGATTGGCATAAAAAACATAAAATTTGTAGAGGACCTTCCAATGATCATTCCTGGGCAGTTTGGTTTCAACTGTCCAAGTGGTTTCAGAGAAGAAGCATTTTGAAACATTTTTCCCATAGGGTCCAATGTTAAACTAAGTCCTGCCGTAGCCGCCATTTTGAATTTCATATCGGAACAAAAAAACCTTAAGATTGTAGAGGACCGTCCAATGAACATTCATGTACAGTTTGGCTTTAATCATATTTGTAGTTTCTGAGAAGAAGGCATTTGAACATTTTCCCATAGGGTCCAATGTTAATCTATGTATTGCGGTGGCGGCCATCTTGGATTTCCGATCGGCATAACAAACATAAAATTTGTAGAGGACCTTCCAATGATCATTCCTGGGCAGTTTGGTTTCAACTGTCCAAGTGGTTTCAGAGAAGAAGCGTTTTGAAACATTTTCCCATAGGGTCCAATGTTAAACTAAGTCCTGCCGTAGCCGCCATTTGGAATTTCATATCGAAACAAAAAACCTTAAGATTGTAGAGGATCATCCAATGAACATTCATGTACAGTTTGGCTTTAATCATATTTGTAGTTTCTGAGAAGAAGGCATTTGAACATTTTCCCATAGGGTCCAATGTTAATCTATGTCCTGCGGTGGCGGCCATCTTGGATTTCCGATCGGCATAAAAAACAGAAAATTTGTAGAGGACCTTCCAATGATCATTCCTGGGCAGTTTGGTTTCAATTGTCTAAGTGGTTTCAGAGAAGAAACGTTTTGAAACATTTTTCCCATAGGGTCCAATGTTAAACTAAGTCCTGCCGGAGCCGCCATTTTGAATTTCATACCGGAACAAAAAACCTAAGTTTGTAGAGGACCATCTAATGAACATTCATGTACAGTTTGGCTTTAATCATATTTGTAGTTTCGGAGAAGGCATTTGAACATTTTCCCATAGGGTCCAATGTTAATCTATGTCCTGCGGTGGTGGCCATCTTGGATTTCCGATTGGCATAAAAAACATAAAATTTGTAGAGGACCTTCCAATGATCATTCCTGGGCAGTTTGGTTTCAACTGTCCAAGTGGTTTCAGAGAAGAAGCATTTTGAAACATTTTTCCCATAGGGTCCAATGTTAAACTAAGTCCTGCCGTAGCCGCCATTTTGAATTTCATATCGGAACAAAAAAACCTTAAGATTGTAGAGGACCGTCCAATGAACATTCATGTACAGTTTGGCTTTAATCATATTTGTAGTTTCTGAGAAGAAGGCATTTGAACATTTTCCCATAGGGTCCAATGTTAATCTATGTATTGCGGTGGCGGCCATCTTGGATTTCCGATCGGCATAACAAACATAAAATTTGTAGAGGACCTTCCAATGATCATTCCTGGGCAGTTTGGTTTCAACTGTCCAAGTGGTTTCAGAGAAGAAGCGTTTTGAAACATTTTCCCCTAGGGTCCAATGTTAAACTAAGTCCTGCCGTAGCCGCCATTTGGAATTTCATATCGAAACAAAAAACCTTAAGATTGTAGAGGATCATCCAATGAACATTCATGTACAGTTTGGCTTTAATCATATTTGTAGTTTCTGAGAAGAAGGCATTTGAACATTTTCCCATAGGGTCCAATGTTAATCTATGTCCTGCGGTGGCGGCCATCTTGGATTTCCGATCGGCATAAAAAACAGAAAATTTGTAGAGGACCTTCCAATGATCATTCCTGGGCAGTTTGGTTTCAATTGTCTAAGTGGTTTCAGAGAAGAAACGTTTTGAAACATTTTTCCCATAGGGTCCAATGTTAAACTAAGTCCTGCCGGAGCCGCCATTTTGAATTTCATACCGGAACAAAAAACCTAAGTTTGTAGAGGACCATCTAATGAACATTCATGTACAGTTTGGCTTTAATCATATTTGTAGTTTCGGAGAAGGCATTTGAACATTTTCCCATAGGGTCCAATGTTAATCTATGTCCTGCGGTGGTGGCCATCTTGGATTTCCGATTGGCATAAAAAACATAAAATTTGTAGAGGACCTTCCAATGATCATTCCTGGGCAGTTTGGTTTCAACTGTCCAAGTGGTTTCAGAGAAGAAGCATTTTGAAACATTTTTCCCATAGGGTCCAATGTTAAACTAAGTCCTGCCGTAGCCGCCATTTTGAATTTCATATCGGAACAAAAAAACCTTAAGATTGTAGAGGACCGTCCAATGAACATTCATGT